>CAJNDS010002639.1:0-47844 GCA_905221605.1 Symbiodinium natans
GTTTGGCTCAGGCTCCTTCGACACGGGTGCCCCTCCCCAGAGCCCCACACCCTATCACTAAGAACCCTGAACCCTGAACCCTGAACCCTGAACCCTGAACCCTGAACCCTGAACCCTGAACCCTGAACCCTGAACCCTGAACCCTAAACCCTAAACCCTAAACCCTAAACCCTAAACCCAAGCCTCTGCAAGAGCTTGCAGGTGAAGATGCACCAGCTCCTGCGTCGTCTCCCTGGCCTCCAACTTGTCTACTGCTAGCCGGGTGTAGGTTCAGGGTTCAGGGTTTAGGGTTTGGGGTTTGGGGTTTAGAGTTTAGGGTTTTGGATTTAGGGATTAGGGTTCAGGGTTTAGGGTTTAGCGTTCAGGTTCAAGGGTTTAGGGTTTGAGTCACATGGGCTTCTAGGTTTTGAAGCCCTCTAAACTCCCTGACCCTAAACCCTAAACAGCCCAAACCCTGCACTCACACGTTAACAACGCCACGAAAATCGCGGTGTAGGTTTCTTTCCCCCAAGCCCGAAACCCTAACAGCCTAGTCCCGCAGTTGTCGTTGTCACGTCAGCCCCGACCCTACACCGCCCACTAGGGCAGTAGGGCTTAGGATTTCGGGTGTTACGGGTTTAGGGTTTAGGGCTAGGGTTTAGGGCTAGGGTTTAGGGCGGTTTTTGTTTGGGTTGAGGGTTGGGAGCTTAAGGCTTAGCCCTCAACAGTTGAGGTTTAAGGTTTTTGGTTGAGGGTTTAGGCCCCAGTTGCAGGTTAAGCCTGTGAAAAGGGCGCCTGTGTAGAATGTGTGTAGGTAACACGCACATGTACCGAAGCATTTCGTCAGCATGTCTGTATCTGTATATTTCTTACATACATATTTTGCCTTGCCACATGTTTGTTTTGTACAAACTTATCAGAGAAGTGTGTTGGGCGCGACACGCACTTGTCTGCGTGTGCAACCCCAGTCTCTTTATGCCACACGTGATTTCTTATTTGGTTCTTTGCATACACTTGTTGGCTAGAAGCATCCGGGTGGCTGCACAAGAAGAGTTCATGAAATGCGTTGCGTTTTTGGGGTAAGGCTTGCCTTTTAACATGTAGACTGGTATAGAAGATGCTGCTCTCTCAGTGGCTAGTGAACGTCTCAAAATCTCACACCTAAACCCCAGACCCTGAAATCTTTGTGGGTGACTCCTTGAGCCTGCTTGCACATTCCCCCCTTCTTTGTCGCACCAGGATGCTTGGGTCTTCTAGTCCTTAATCCACCCTATGCAGAGCCTATGTAAGGGGTTCTACCTCAAGAATAGCCAGCCAAATTCAATCCCAAGCCCCTTGAACTAGGTATTGTACCCTAAACCCTAAACCCTAAACCCGAAGCCCCAGGTCAGTCGCACTTCAGATACGGGTCTCTGGACAGCCGCCACCTCAGATGCCAACAAAGCAGGATGCATGGGCAAGCTTACTCTGGGTAGGCCCTTGGGATATTTTTGTTTTATCCCTTGTTGGGGTTAAGAGGATCAGATTTAGGCATATTTTCAGAGGGTTTTAAGAGCCATCCTAGTACTTTTCGACGCCTTATTACACCCTGAGCCCCAAACCCCGAACCCCCCTCCCCTGGCCCAAGGCCTCAAACCCTGTAAATCCCTAAACCCTAAACCTTAAGCCCCAAGCCCTAAGCCCTAAGGGATGCGGATCAAAAAAAAATTTATTTGGGATCAAGAAAAAATTTATTTAGGATCAAGAAAAAAATTTTTAGGATCAAAAAAAATTATTCTGTTCTTCCGACGGAGAAAGAGAAAATGGGATGGAGGGAGGGAGAAAAGGAGGGAGGGAATGAAGGGCGGAAGGACGGAAGGACAGGAAGGAAGGAAGGCAGGAAGGAAGGAAGGAGGGAAGGAAGGAAGGAAGGAAGCAAGGAAGGAAGGAAGGAAGGAAGCAAGGAAGCAAGGAAGCAAGGAAGCAAGGAAGCAAGGAAGCAAGGAAGCAAGGAAGCAAGGAAGCAAGGAAGCAAGGAAGCAAGGAAGCAAGGAAGCAGGGAAGGAAGGGAAGGAAAGGAAAGGAAAAAGGAAAAGGAAAAGGAAAAGGACAAGGAAGGCCGGAATCAAGAAAGACAGAAAAAGGCAATTTCACAAAAGAAAGAAAGCAAGGAAGACGTCGTGCCAGCCTGCTTCAAAGCATACGTATTCTGGCCTTTGGTTGCTTGGTGCTGTGCTCCTAAGGTCCTCTGGTCACGTGGTCCTCTGGTCCTCCGGTCCTCCGCTCCTCTGGTCCCGTGGTTTCCCGGTCCCGTGGTCAGAGTTTTTTTCATGTTTATGCTTTTTGGTCATAATGGTATATTTAGTTCTGTAGGAAAACATAACACAACATATGATATATGTATGTGTATATATTAAAACAAAGTACAATGATATTATATAGTGGAATAGAGTATCATAGAACACAATATCGTATAGTATACCTTTGCATGATAAAAAAATATCAGAAATCGTAGTAAGAAAGCGTATATGTATATATTTAATGCTATTTGTATATATAAAATTCAAAATACACAATACATATTTATTGTTTGTTTGGCGCCGGGCAAGCTTGTTCAACGCGTATGAATCCCTTCCAAACCCATGATGCGAGCATTGTGTTTGCAAATGGGGGGGGTCTGCGCCCCCCCCCCCCCCCTCAAACCCCCCGCTGCTTTTTTAAGCCAGCGTATGAATATCCTTTCCAAACCAATGATGCGAGCGTTGTGTTTGCAAATGGGGGGGGCTGCGCCCCCCCCAACCCCCCCGCTGTTTTCTTAGTCCGGGCAAGCTTGCTTCAAAGCACATGAATCCTTCCAATCCCATGATGCGAGCACTTTTTTGCATAATATAATAATACACAAAAACACAACACTTTTCAAGTATATACAAGAATATGCAGCAATATACACGTAAAACAAGAATAACTTACAACAATTTTCAGAAAATGACAATAGTATTCAATAATCGACAACAATATACAATAATACAAAAAAATGTACAATAATACACAACAATATATACAATAATTTTCGAAAATATTCAAAAATATACAGTAATATAGAAAAACACAAAAACTCAATGACATGCAATAATGTAACATAGTATACAATAATTTACAATAATAGACAATAATCTACAATGACATACAATAATATACTATAATATAGAATCATCTGCAGTAACATACAAAGAAAACTCAATATTATAAAATAATTTACAGTAATCTACAAAAAAGAGAATAATACACAATAACTTTGAAAATGTACAATAACATTCAATAATATGCAACAATATAAAGTATTATACAAAGATACAAGAATATACACGACAATACAATAATACTCAACAAAATGTACAACAATATACAATAATATGCAAGAATGTACAATGTCATACAATACTATACAAGAATATACAATGCTATGCCATAATATACATGCTTCAGAGTATACGCATTTTTTGGAAACTTCTAATGCCAAGATGCCAGCATTGATTTGCAGCCTCTGCAAACTCAGAAATGCTGCTATTTTCAGTATTTCCAGCCTTTGAAATCGCAGAAATGCTGCTATTTTCAGTATTTGCAGCCTCTGGAAACTCAGAAATGCTGCAGTGTACAGTGTTTCCAGCTTCTGAAAGCGCAGAACTGCTGCTATATACAATATCTGCAGCCTCTCTGGGAACTCAGAAATGCTGCTATTTTCAGTAGTTCCTGCATAAATGCTGTGTTTTTCCGGTATTTAGAGCTTGCGAACGGCCAGAACTGCTGCATTTCTGAGCGTTTACGGCCTCCGCTTCGCTTGCAAGAAGCCTTCGAAGCCTTCAGTAAATTATTTTTTGATCCCAAATAAGTTTTTTTTGATCCGCCTAGAAATAAATTGTTTTTGATCCCAAATAAATTTTTTTGATCCCCTACCCGTATCCCTAAGCCCACCAACAAAAACAACTTCGCGAAGGTCGGGCGAGGCTGCTTGAGACCCTGGTCCCCTCCGCGCCACGCCTGTGGCTGGTGTCGGACCGGACACTCACGCGCCAGGGCCCCCGGGTGTGGGTCTAGGGTTTAGGGTTTAGGGTTTAGGGTTTAGGGTTTAGGCTTCTTACCTGGTCCCCCATTAGTACCCCTAACCATGCCGTAATTTCATGGCCTTAGCCCCAGGCAAGCGGCTTGCCAGCGTTCGAAGGTAATGTTCCGGTCTTTGACCCTCTTTGGAGTATTGGTCGTGGTTTGGTGCCTTAGCATGGATTATGAGAAGGGCTGCTCGGCTTGCCCAACAGCGTGGTTGAACACCTTGTGGGTTAGGGAGCCATGCAGATGTGCTTTGTGTTTGTTTCTTTGTTAGTCAAACCGCTGGAGTCCTTTCGAAAGGGATTGTGCTACACTTGGGGGGTCAAAAGAAGACCCGCATTCTTGAAAGGCGAAAAACCCTAAAACCCTGAAAGCCCAAAACCCCAAAATCCCAAAACCCTAAACCCTACAAGTCTAAAACCCTGTGTTTAGGTGTCGGGATGAGGCGTTGCCAAAGTTAAGAGTTCAAAGGAGCAGCTGGGGCTTCCTAGCTTAGGGTTTAGGTTTAGGGTTTAGGACCCTAAACCCTAAACCCTCAACCCTAAACCCCAAACCCCAAACCCTACACCCTAACCCTAAACCCTCTCAGAAGGTAGCGTGGTGTAGCCATCAGTGAGGCCTTGGGCGCTTGCCATCGCCTCGTGAGTTTGACCAGCTGACCCTGGCTTCGGATGCTCACAAGGCAGCCCAGCTAGCTGCCAGGGCTTAGGGTTAGGGTTTTGGGTTTAGGTTTTTTTGGTTTAGGGGTTTGGGTTTTTGGTTTAGGGTTTAGGTTTAGGGTCTAGGGTTTGGGGTTTCGGGTTTGGGGTTTAGCTAATACACTCACACTTAGGGGTTCATGCTGGATAGGGCACCCTAAACCCTAAACCCTACACCCGAAACTAGCCTGAAATAAGCCTCTGCAAGCCTGAGTCTGAGCGGGCCACTTGCACATCTTCTGGCCCGGAGGGTTTAGGCTAGTTTAGCGTTTAGGGAGAGCTTTCAAGGCCCTACTCAAAGGTTCCTGGGTAGTTATAAGTAGGGCGCGATGTGGGGGAACTACGGTTTTAACCTTTTCAGGGTGCTTATAACCCACCATGAACCTCCAAGTAGACTGCCTAGACCGGCCTCAAGTACTTGGTAGCCCAATGGTACCTTTTTCCCTTTTTGGTTCAAGGTTGACCCAAGGTTCCCTTATACAGTTACCAACCCCAAAAAGGGTACCTTATCGAATATGGTTACAGGGCTACCAAGGAGTAATTTAAACCCTAAACCCGCGACCCAAACCCCTAAACCCTAAACATCCCTAGAGCACAGGGAGCCTTTGAGTGAAGATGCAAAGACACTTGCAGGAAGGCAGGTACAGGGCTGAGAATTCCTTCAAGGGAAGCTCTAGAGGGGTGGGAGGCTTTAGGACTTTGTTTGTTCTCAGTTTGCGTGCAACTTTGTGGAGTTTGGAGCTGAGCCCTCCAGATGTGGGGGGTTGGGTTCAGGGTCTGGGGGCATTTGGAGGGAGGTTTTCGAGTCTAGGAGTCTAGGGTTTCCCTTGAGTAAAAGGGTTTAGGGTTTAGGGTTTGGGGTTTAGGGTTTAGGGTTTGGGGTTTGGGGTTTGGGGTTTGGGGTTCAGGGATTGGGTTTAGGGTTGTTTAGGGTTTAGGGTTTAGGGGGCCGCCCTGCCAGGAACATGGGTCAAATGCCGTGGTGCTGATTGCGGTGCACCGCTGGAGGAGCCAAAGCCTCAGGGCCGGAAGCAGAGGGCGTGGACACCCTAAACTTCCTAAACCCTGACACTGTTGGTCTCTCGCGTTTGTCAATCCACCAAGTATCAAAAAACTTTCGACTATTAAAAAAGCAATGTAAAATCACAATAAAGTCTATGTTCTCTATCTTCCCCTCTCTCTCTCTCTTTTTACCTCCTCTCCTCTCTCATTGCCTGCTGGAAGCCCGATGTTTGCAGAAGTGCTCTAGACGCATCAAGCCAGCTTCCGTAAAGGACAGTACTACACCACGTTCAAGGGTGTACGGTCTACATCCCCAGAACCCAAAACGAAGCAAGGTTTTATTCCTAGCATCCCCCAAAGAACCGCACATCTACACTCACCAACACTGATAAAGAGCCCTAAAAAAAGCACACACACACACACCCCACAAGAGCAGTAGGATACATCCTGTTTCATGTGCCTTTCTCTGGGCTTCAGAGCTTCTCGGGGCTTTAAATTGCTTGAGGCAGAAGCAGGCCTTCCGAAGCCCTAA
This sequence comes from Symbiodinium natans, assembly GCA_905221605.1. Lineage (NCBI taxonomy): Eukaryota > Dinophyceae > Suessiales > Symbiodiniaceae > Symbiodinium > Symbiodinium natans. The sequence goes on from CAJNDS010002639.1 coordinate 6,295, forward strand.
ACCCAAACTCCGAACGACGAAAGGAACACAGACACACACACACACACACACACACATAGACACAGACACAGACACAGACACAGACACAGACACAGACACAGACACAGACACAGACACAGACACAGACACAGACACAGACACAGACACAGACACAGACACAGACACAGACACAGACACAGACACAGACACAGACACAGACACAGACACAGACACAGACACAGACACAGACACAGACACCGACACAGACACAGACACAGACACAGACACAGACACAGACACAGACACAGACACAGACACAGACACAGACACAGACACAGACACAGACACAGACACAGCACAGACACAGACACAGACACAGACACAGACACACACACACACACTCACACACCAGCCAACCACACTTACCACACACTTAACACACACTTACACACACACACTTCCACACACACACACACTACACACTTACACCCTACACCACACACTTACCACACATATTTACACTTACAAAAACACACCACACACACACACACACAGCACACGCACACACGCACGCACGCACCGCACGCACGCACCCCAAGCAACACGCACCCACGACCCACGCCCCACGCCACCACCACGCACCACGCACCCAAGCACCACGCACGCACCGCACGCACAGCACGCAGCACGCACGCGCACGCACCCACGCACCCAGACACCCACGCACACCGACACACGCAAACAGCACACACGCACACAAGCACACACGCACAAACGCACACACGCACCAAACGACAACGCACACACGCACACACGCACACAGCACACAAGCACACACACGCACACGCACACACGCACACACGCACAAACACACACACACGCACACACGCACACGCCCCCACACGCACACACACACACACACACACACACACACACACACACACACCCACACCCACACCCACACCCACACCCACACCCCCACCCGCACGCGCACGGCACGCGCACGCGCACGCGCACGCGCACGCGCACGCGCACACGCACACGCACACGCACACGTGCACGCGCACACACACACACACACAGACACAGAGGCACACACAGAAAGCCTGCGCCCGCGCCCGCGCCCGCGACCGGCCCTGCGACCGCGCCAGCACGCTCACATGCGCACATGCGCACGCTCACATGCGCACATGACATGTGCAAACGCGCAGACGCGCACCCGTGCACGCACGCACATGCGCCCACGCGCACATGCGCCCACGCGCACGCCCCGTGCTGGGTACACACGCACAAGCGCCCACACGCCCACGCTGACATGCCCACACGCCCACACACCCAAACCCACGCTCACACCATCTCGCACACACAGACACACACCATCACACCATTACTCACCCATTTTAGAGTGGGTCTAGTTCAGCAGACAGACCCCAGTGCGCGTGCACAGGACAGCGCAGCAATTGCTGGACACTGACCGTTTGCCGAACAGAGAACAGTGGAGCGCAGTCACAAGCCTGCCATTTGAGAGCCTTACGAGTGAAATCCCATGTCCAACCTCAGGTCAAGACCCCACCCAAAGCGCCAAACCCGCTTGGGGCTCAACGGCCCTTGACCCCTCAAGCTTAAACCCTAAAAGCCCCTGCCTTTTTGAAGCCTTAACGCCCGAAGGCGAGAGTAAAGGGACTAGCCGGATCAGTTCTAGCAATGGATTAGCAATCATAGCCTTAGCAGCGCACATGCATTGACGTTCGCGGTAGGTTTGATGGGTTCAGGGAAATCAGGTGCGCATGGTGCACGCCCAGTTTCTCGCTTGTTCCGTTTGTTCCAGCCGTACGCGTTCCCCGACTACTTTGCTGGTCTTGCGTTATGCATCTTCTTCGTGAGGAGCTTCCGTCCAGCACTGCCGCTCTCCGAGTTGCAGTATCAATGAAGCATTTCAAGGGCCTTTTGCTGTGGTGTTCGGGACCTTGAGTCGGGCTTACAAGGTTCCAATCAAGAGCCGAAGTCCTGCAGCCCTCAGCCCCAGTTCATGCGGCACTAAAGCCTGAAACTTCAATCCAGTTTCAATCCTAAACAAGATGCCTGCACTGGTGATGCGTCTTGGCTCTGACGCCACTGGGCATGTTCTTAAATGATCAGTGCGAATTCCACAATAACTCAAAGTATTTTGGAGTCAGTTTATAGGGTTCAGGGCCGGTACTCTCAGTGTATCCACCTTTCATATCCTTACAGTGGCGACGTTACACGAGCTGGTGCGCCGTCTGGTGAGGCATGACAGAGGTGGCCCGGATACCGGTACTATGATCCTTGTAATTCCATTTCTGGCAAGACCTTACATACAAACTGCCAACGCCAATTCACAACGGAACGATTGGCTGCCGACACTGTTCCTTTCTTTAAAGGTGCTTTTGCAAGGGTACATTGGATGCTGTAGGTAAACACGCGAGGCTCCAGGGCTGCAGGGTCAGGGCCGCGGAGGCTCCCAGTCAATGTCACGGGAGCTTATTTGAGATTAGGGTGGAAGGCTACTCCTTATCTCTTCCTGACATTAAACATTGACAAAGGGCATGTGCCTTATAAAGGCTTGATATGCTTCCTTTTCTCTGAGCCACCTCCCTCTCTCGAGTCGTTCGAAAGCCTTCAAGGGTTTAGGCTTCTGGGTGTAGCCTTCGCGCGAGGCCCTCAAAGACACCACCCCGCCCCCCAAACAAAAAAAATAGAAATCTCTGAAGCCCCTGAAGCCCTCAACCCTAAATCCCATAGACGACCATGCAAACCTCCCAAAACTTTTAAACCCTTACCCCCCCCGAGCCCTAAACCCTAAGCCCTCAAAAACCCCGCAATCCCAACCCCCGCCTAAGTCCCCTGATTCCCCTTGAGCCTCTCCACTGAAAGGCGGGCCCATCCATCCCGGGCCCGCGTCCCCGATGGAAGCCTGAGTTTGGAGGGGGCCGCTTGGTGTTTGTGGGGTTGGGGCTCAGGCGGCTATATGATGCGTTTTTGGCCTTGGGGTTCATAGGGTTATACTTCGGATACAGGGGTTCAGGGGCTTAGGGAGGTTTAAGGGCTTAGGCATTTGGGGGTGAGGGCTTCGGTCGGAGTTTAGGGGTCTAGGGTTTTGGGGTTTTGAGGATTATATACATATTGGTGTAGAGGTTTCTCTGCAGTTATCCTACTTGAACGAACCCGCCCCACGAACCTCCAAGTAGAGGGTTTAGGATCTCGAGGGCTTGACGGGCTCTAGGGTGCCTTGAGGTTTAGGGCTGACACTCCCAAACAGGTGCACACGCGGTGATCTGGACCCCTACGAAGCGTTTCTAGTGTCCTACACCCTTAGACCCCATAAACACAAGACAAAGCCGCATAGCCCAGGCAACGATGAGTCCAGGCCGGTGCGCTCGTCGAGCTGGGGTCATTCAATGCTTGGGGATTAGTAGGCTTGGCGCTTAGGGTTCGGTGTTTAGAGTTCAGAGTTCAGGGTTTAAGGCTCCAAACTGGCTCCCTAACCCCCACAACCCTTTGCAAGCTTTCAAAGCAATGCACCCAAAGGCCCGACGTGTGACAGGCTTGCTCTAAATCTGGGATGCCAAGTAGGACCCCTATTCCGGTAGGACAGCCTCCTAGGCCCGACTCGGAGGCTCGTGCATAGTTGCAAGTAACGACACAAGTGCCGTAGACAGGGTACTTGTAGCCCGACTTCGAACTGCCATGAACCCATGAACCTTGAAGGATGCCCTAAACCAGAGTCCATTAGGGTTTTAGGATTCGCCTCCTGAGCTCCAACCGCAAAGTGAGCCGGAGAAGGCCTGCAACCATTGTGGGCGATTGGAATGCGGAGATCAAGTGCGGCTCTCCTCGGGAAAGTGATTGCGTGGGGGGTCGGAATCGTAACCTGAGACCCTAAACCCCGCTTCCTAACAAACTAGCAGTATCCCGACTCCCCGAAGCAATGCAAGGTCAGGACCAGCCAGTAGACCGGACGAAGCCCAAAACCCCAAACGAAACAACCTTACAGCTGTGCCGCGCCCTCAAAAAGTTCTCAGAATGAAGTCCCTCAGCCCCCCGAGTAACAGAAGGGTTATTCGTGCAGGGTTTCGGGCGCCTGGAGTAGCCGATGTTTCAACGCATCGCCATACAGCCATTTTCTCTCTGCATGTCTAGGTCTAGGTACGCTCAAAGAACGCTTGTTCCCAAAACCCAAAGGTGAAGAGATGGAGGGCCCCTTGTCCGAGGAGCTGGTGGTGGGATTTCCTGAAAGTCCCACAACCGAAACACATTTCGGAATTGAGGTCATTGGCCTAAGCCCTACACCCCTGCAAGTGCTTTGAACTCTGAGCTCTTCAACCGCTGCGTTCGCAAGGGGATCGTGTGGGACTGCCGTTAGCACTGCACCGTGCCACTGTATCAGCCCCACTGGGCTTTCAACAACCCCAACCTCAGACGTCGAGCGCTACCTCTCGCGGACGCTTTCATGGTAGCGGGGCGTTCCGTCCACGGGGAAGTGTCCCGAACCAAGAAGGCCTTCCCGCCTGGCGGGGTGAGCGCCTTGATGGACCACCTCCGACAGGCCCTTGGGAAGCCACATGTCGATCAGGTGACAGATCTGCTAGCGTGACTTCAAGGGCACGAACGGACGCAACGCGGAGTCGATGAACGAGTCTCGCACAATGAAGGAAATACGAAGCCTTCCGAGGTGCAGCCCAAAAACAGTTGCGAAGGGCAACTGCAAGGGAAGAGCGTTTGGGGCGTTCTTTGTAGGATGGCAGCTGCCATGCAGGACACTTTTGGCACACTTAAGGTCCACCGATGCAAGGAAAGGTGACAACAAAAGAGATGGAAGATCATGAAATGCCCATTTCTTCGGAAAGGCGCCAGAAATACACAAGCACTGCGTAGACTTTGCCTGAACCCAAACCCTGAATCCTTGGCTTAGGGCTTGGGCCCGAGAAAGGGTTTGGGGTTTCGGGCGAGGGGTTGGACCTAAGGTGTCCTTGTCAGGGAAGTTTGGAATGTTGAGTAGGCACCTCAAGTCCCTCTATATCCACTGGACGGTGCCTGCTTCCCTTGAAAGCTCTTTCCGACAGGAGTTTCAGAACCTCATCACCAACTTGGTGAGCCTCCATAGCCGAGAGCTGGCTCAGGCAGGGTCTTGAAAGGGTGGCGTTGGGGGCAGCCCAACCTTAAACGGGCTGTTCACGCATGGTTCTTGAAGCCCTGAACACGCTTAGGGGTTAGGGATCTTAAGCCCAAAAGCCCGGCTTTCAACCAACAGGACTTAAAGGCCCCCAAAGCCACCCCAGTTTCCTTTGCAAACTCTCGGAAATACACTGAACCCGTCAAAGCCCATAAACAACCCTAGTTTAGGGTTAGGTCTCCAAACCGCCCACAAACCTCACAATGCCCTGATCCGTGCAGCGGCGAACACCAACCCAGTTTCCTTCCCCCTTGTATCTGCTTAGCCCCAATTCTTTTTGAGGGGGGGGGGGGCAGAGTGATGATATACTAGAGACTGAGACTATACCCTGTTGTTGTTTTTTGTTGTTTGTTTTGAGCGTGTGTGTGTGTGTGTGTGTCTGTCTGTGTGTCTGTCTGTGTGTCTGTCTGTGTCTCTGTCTGTGTCTCTGTCTGTGTCTCTGTGTGGCTCTGTGTGTCTCTGTGTGTCTCTGTGTGTCTCTGTGTGTGTCTGTGCGTGTCTGTGTCTGTGTGTCTGTGTGTGTCTGTGTGTGTCTGTGTGTGTGTGTGTGTGTCTGTGTGTCTGTGTGTCTGTGTGTCTGTGTGTCTGTGTGTCTGTGTGTCTGTGTGTCTGTGTGTCTGTGTGTGTGTCTGTGTGTCTGTGTGTCTGTGTGTCTGTGTGTCTGTGTGTCTGTGTGTCTGTGTGTCTGTGTGTCTGTGTCTGTGTGTCTGTGTCTGTGTCTGTGTCTGTGTGTCTCTGTCTGTGTCTGTGTCTCTGTCTGTGTGTCTGTGTGTCTGTGTGTCTGTGTGTCTGTGTGTCTGTGTGTCTGTGTGTCTGTGTGTCTGTGTGTCTGTGTGTCTGTGTGTCTGTGTGTCTGTGTATGTGTGTCTGTCTCTGTGTGTGTGTGTGTGTGTGTGTGTTTGTGTGTGTGTGTGTGTCTGTCTGGGACAGGGGTCAATATTAGGGTACTTGGACCACTTTTGGCCAGGCCCGTCTACAGGACCGAATGACAAAGTCACCGAGTCAGCGCTCCAGTCGAAAACCCGTCCGGGTGCCCAGAGGACAGGGTGCCACCTTCCATCTTAGACGCCAGACACTCAAAGCCTGGAACCCCTTCAACCCTCAACCCTACACTCAACCCTACACCCTTCCTCCGCTAGTCGCAGGAAGTCGCGGTTGAACTCGAGTTCTGGGGAGTTGTTTCGCAGGTACCTTTTCGGTTCCCTTATAATCAACCCTTGATTCCAGACCTAATGACTGCCTCATTCCCTCAGAACCAGCAAGAATTGAGGCTTTTTGGGGGACTGGGAGGACCCCGGAGTCGCCACAGTACCTCCCAATTGAAAGTGCAGAGGCCCCCGTAAACTTCAGCCGCCAACTCCTTAACTCTCAAGCCCTGCCCACCCCTTCCCTGCAAAAACAAAGCTTGAATATTGGTGTAGTAATCTAGTAATCGCCATAATAGTTAGTAATCATTCCAAAGTAGTAATACTCGAAATCATCGTGATAACAGGAAGAATGATGGTAGATTACAACATCTAGAATAAGCTTTGGAGCTCTGGCCCTAGACTCTAAACTGACTCGGAGCTAGGTACCTTACATCCCCTAGCAGGTCAGAAACCCTAAAGCCCAATCTTAACCCCCAAACCACACACCGGCATCGAAGAGAAAGATACTTCTCGGAATCCAAAATGCAGTTAAGGTTTAGGTCTAGGGCTTTGGGCAAGTGAGGCAGCGCCAGCGTCGCCTACGAGTTCGGTGAGTACAGGTCGGATTTGGGGCAGGTGACGGTCCGGGTTTAGGGGTTGGGGTCTCTAACGCCTTGAACCCCGGCATAAGCAAGGTTATGGGGTTCCAGTCTCCCAAAGAGCTACATAACACCAACGCCGAGCATGCTCCTGAAGCCTTACTCCCTGATCCCTGAACCCTAAACCCAGACCCTGTGCCTTTAAACCCCAAACGATGTTGCTACGCGCTTCCCTGTCGGTGCTTCAGGAGTGGATGGGGTAGCTGGAGTTTTTCGCATTTCTGGGGCGTGTAGCTTCGCATACATGCTGAAACTACACAGGGCGGGTTGATCAATGACGTGTGCTCAACCCAGCATAGACAGTCCTTAAACCCTAAAAACCCGAAACCCTATAAAGCCTAAACCCCAAAGCCTGAACCCAACCCTAAACCCTAAAAGACATTCAGGCTCCCCCAGATGCCGGTCCACTTCCAAGCTTCTAAACAGCGCCGCGGAGGTAAACGATAGCCCTAAGCCCCAAGCCTCGTATAGGGCTTGCCTGGAAGGCATCCTGAAACCTAAGCCCCTTTCAGGTGTCCAGGTTCTCCCAAAGCCGTACGACTAGGCGCCTAGATTTTAAGGTCGGCCCTCAACCCTAGATACTACGGATGCTATCGGTTCTCCCGATACTGTAGATTCTGATCGTCTCGACATGTGTATTTTACCCAAACCGGTTGTTTCTAATATACCTCCCCCAACAAGTACAGTAATCCTTATTATGGAGTATGCTCTTTCAAGCCCCTCCGACATTGAAGATACTGAAGATACTACCCTAAGCCCCAAAGCCTAAACTCCTAAGCCCTAAACCCCCAACCGTCCAACCCCAAACCCCAAACTTCAGATGCGACGGTCAAGCCTCACTTTCAGGTGGTGACTGGCAAGAGCCTCTTCAGCCCATGGACCTCGCCACCCATACGGCCAAGAGACCTTCAGCAGCAACAACGTGTCAATGGGTTTCGTGTGTGTTGTTTAGAGCTGGGCCCCAAAACCCTAGAACCCTGAGCCAAAAACATGAGGCTTAGGCGAGAAGTTGAACACAGACACGGCCGACGCTGAAGCGGAGGCGCCCCGGCGAGGGGAAGGGCCGAAGGGGCCCGGGGGGGGGACTTGTAAATTCTGTTTCGACGTGAAGGTTTGATGTCTGCCTTAAGAAGGTAGAGCCTTATTTGTAAGTGAAGGGGATTGAGGCTAAGCCCTTCCCTTCGTGTAAACCTAAGCCCTAGGTCCAGCAAGTCCTAAACCCGAAGCCCAAGCCATGGCATTGGGGGTGAGGGAGGGGGTTAGGAATGTGGTGAGAGAGAGAGATATATATATATATATATAACATATATATATATATATGCATCATATATTTTTACCTTAGTTGTAGTCTCGTCTCCAAGCCTGTCCCAAGGAACCCTAAACCTTAACACCCAATGAGAGGAGAAAGCGACACTGATGCACAAGCTCAGGCACCGGGACGTTGGCACCGGCAGGGTTCAGGGTTGCGAACGCCCTACAGACCCTCAAGCCCAACACCCTATCGGGGCTTCAGGGCTAGCTTGGGCTGAGGACAACCCTGATTGTGCCCGAGGTGCTGGAATTGGTGCTTACTTTCCTGTAGTCGACCCAAGCCCTGAACCCCTAAACCCTAAACCGCAACAATAGTGCAGAATTCCCAAAATGAGATCTTAAGGGAACAAACCCTGAAAGCCACCTTCTCGCACCAGCTCCCCCCCGCCCCCCCCCAAGCACCAAGGACAACAAACCCTCCTCGGTCGATGCGCGCCCCGGCCCCGGGACCCGAGCCGCTGATGCTCATGATGCGCGCCGCTGTGGCGTGAGAGTCAATTTTGTCCACACCCCGCGGCCCCAAAGGCCACCCCTAGGGAGCCGTGCGCGGCGAAGGTGCTCATGATGATTTGTGTGTCGTCGGGACACCAACAACCCGCCATCCCTCCTAAGGCGCGTGCGAAAATCGAACGTTTTCCCGGCGAGCCCCCCCCCCCCCCCCCCTATTGCTAAAAGCAAAGGTTTGCAAGCTCCACATGGGCTCTTTAGGGACTCCACGGGTTCGCGCCGGGCTCAGGGCTGCCCCTGCCCGTTTTTGAGGCCCAGCGCCAGGGCACCTTAAACCTTGGCATCTGAAGCATCAAGGAGCACCGCATACGGAGAGAAGAGAGAGAGAGAGAGAGAAGTGAGAGCAGAGAGAGAAGAGAGAAGAGTAGAGAGAAGACAGTCTCATTCTCACATTTTTCTCTTTTCTGCCGAAGCCCTAGACCCTTCTTTCTTTCCTTCATTGCTTCCTTCTTTCCTTTGTTTCATCCTTTGTTTCCCTCCCTGCTTTTGAGGCTTCGGACCCACCCCGCTGATTCTCACAATGTTGGTGCATCAACGCGGGTGGGTCCGGAACCGTAAACGGATCCCAAACACGCGTTTTTCTTCATTTCCCACGGCTGTGGACGTCTCTCTCCTTAGTTATCGGGTGGAGAGCCGCCCCAGGGGCATGAAACCTCGTTTTTTCGGGTCGTCTTGGCGGTCGTCTTGGCGCGGCGTACTAAAAGAGCGGGCCAGGCAGGCTCGAGGGGATAGCTGAAAGATGGTGGCGGGCGTAGCTTGGTGGGAGCGAAAACAACAAAGGCTTGCCTAACACTGATCCGTGGTCGGCGGAATGAGTATTTTGGGTGCCAGATAGTGTGCAGGGCCTAGTGGCCTAGTGTTTGCTTGAGGCCATGTCAGGATCTGGGTTTGGAGTTAGTTGCGGTTCTGTTTTTCCTACACCCTAAACCCTAAACCCTAAAGGTGGTTTTGCACTTTTATGCTGCCTCTTAGAAGGTAGCTTGGGAAGCACTTCCCGTAGGCACGCCTTAAAGATCTGGGAAACTCGTTACTGAAGGCTCCTGTAAGATGAGATGGTCTAGATTGTAAGCCCTGTGTGGGTCTATATAGTCTAGCAGTATCGAGTTTGGTGTGCTAGAAAGGGCCCACACTTTAGATCAAGCACATCAAGTATCGAAATCCCGAATTCCCTACTACGAACCATTTTTTTCGTGGCTCAGGGTTTAGGGTGTATGGTTTGTTCGCGAGCCATTCAAACTAGGTCATAGGGGCTGGACCGAAACCTGAGGATCACACACCCTGTTGTAGACCCACGCCTCTGCCTGGGCTGGGAGGCAGTTCCTGCAATCCAACTACTTCGACGCGACACTTGGCCTGAAAGCGCCGCACCCCAGACCCTACGTTAGATATGTGTGAGCTGCATGACCTTTTGAAGCTCACGGCCGGAACCCATCGTCTTCCACGCAACAGTAGTGAGGAGCAACGCACATCCAGCTTTTTTTTGTTGCTTGTGATGTCTGTCTGTCAGGGCATTAGGTTGCACCATATCCAAAACCAGCAAAGGTTTTGCTATGCCTTGCCCAAGTCTCAGATGGCTAAGAAACAAAGTTTCCCGAGCTGCAGGATCATTTCGTGTGTCCTCGTCGCAAACGTGCTGTTTCTGGCTGTGCAGCTTCAGATGGAGGGGTCACGGATTGGCCTCTCGGCAGCGGCTTCCGAAGGGGTCAAACGTCCGTTTTCATTTTGGTACAGTCGCCCCGAATTCCTAACCCGAAACCCTAAACCCTAAGCCTTAGCCTGAGCACGCGACACGGTCCTGCAGCGGATGCATCCCCTGGTTCCAGACCCTTGAACTTATGCCCTAAACAAAAATAAGACCAAGGACCTGAGGCTCTAGACCCGACAGCCCCTCCCTACTAAAACCGCAAAGAAATGCCAGCCAGAGGTTACGATATTGACTACTACCCGACGAAGAACCCAAACGACAGCCGCTGGCCAAGCATCCTTGAGGCCTTGGCAGGGTTGCGGCTTCAGGTTTTGAGGCTTGGGTTTTTTTGCGAGGGTTCGGGTTTAAGGATGAAGAAGGTTTTGAGGTCAAGCATTTAGGGTTTGGGGTTTGGGGTTTAAGTTTAGAGGTTTCGGAATTACTAGAACAGCTGTAGTTCTAGCCCATGTTATCCTTAATCAAGTTACCTACAACCCAAAAAACCCTAAAACCTCAAGGCTGACCTCGGATGATATGTTTAGGCCGGCTACGGGCCAAAGCCCTTAACACCCTGCAGCTCTTTGAGAAATCTAGGAGAGGGCTTGGGGTTCAGGGCTTAGGGCCTGAGCCAGAATTTCACCCTGGCTCTTCGTCCTATCGACGCCACTGTAGCAAACAAATTTTGTTCTGGGGCTGGTATTGTTCCATGGCATTCTAATCCTACATAAGTTTCATCACCCCAAAAACCTAACCCTCTTGAAATCGTGGTTGCAGACAGCCCCAAATCCACCCTAGTGTCGATTCTTCCATGAATTGAAGCTGCGTGGGTCGCATGTCACACGATGGCCTAAACCATAAACCCTTAATCCTAAACGCATGGCAAGACCTCTAACTGTTTTGTGATGTTGCGGCTCTTTTCATGTGGCTTACGAATCGGGTTGGGTTTGGAGTTTTTGGTAGGGAATCTAGCACATTCTCAACTAGGATCCCCAGTAGTGCCCATAAGTGTGTCAGCTCGCGTATGCAAAACCATGCTTGTTTTTTATGGCTCCGAAGAACTTTAGGAGCTTCTGAGAAAGGACCTAGGCAGGCCCCTAAGCTGTCTTAGGGTCTAGGGTCTAGGGTTTTAGGTTTAGGGGACAAAGCCTCAACCCTCAAATTTGGGTCCCTAAACACTAGCAGGCGCTGCAGTTCATTGAGCACATCTTCACGGCCCCATGGGCTGCAACAAGTAGGGTCACTAGTGCTTTCTGCTGCTTGCAATCTTCATCGCTCAAGCATACAACCCAGGTGTCTAGCACGCCATGGCTAAGGGCTTCCTTGTGAGTGGAGGGGAGGGGGGGTGGCGTCATGCAGAGAGACAGTGCTGCAATTTTCATGCATGCCGGAAGATCGGATAGGTTTGCTTTTTGGTTTGCCATGTTTGCACATCATTGCACTGGACGGTTTGGGCAGTTTCTGTCAGACAGATGCACTAGCAAAGGGTTTCCCAGACGTCAACGAAACATTTTCCTTTGCCTCAGCTGCATGACGTTCGTGTCAGCAGACTGGACAGTTCAGCGGTGGAGCTTGTTGCAGTTTGCAAACGCAGTTGTCGGCACTGTAAACTGGTGCTACGGCGTACAGCTGCAGTCCACCGTTGCACAGACAGACGTTTGACGATATGCGTTGCCGACGACAGCAAGCGGAGGATGGGTCATGGCAAGCCTGTTTATTCCTTACGGGATTACAAATGCCCGAGCGCCCATCAGGTTTTTTTCATATGGAAGCTTGGGGACTTGGGGTTTAGGAAATGAAGGGAACTACGGGCGTCAGGTCTAGGGTTCAGCGTATTTGGGGAAGGAGGGTTTAGGGTACAGGGTATTTCAGGCTTAAGGTTTTGGGGTTTAGGGGTAGGGACATGTGGCCCTCATATCCAATAGTGGGGAACCAGAACGTGACGGTATGTTCAAGCACTGACCATGTGTGCTCAGATTATCTTCTCCTTGGATGTGTCGCTTGGCTTGGCAGACTCGTCCCCGACACAACCTTTGACAAGCATAGTCCGCCGATGGCACTCTTTTTTTTCTGTATTGTGCGTTTTCCCTGGTGCATCCCGAGTTTCCAAAACCCCAAGCCCTAACCCCGTAAACTGCACCCAGGAAGGCTTTCCCTTTTTGTTGTTCCCAGGTGACTTGGGAACCTGGTCGGTGCTCCACCCCCACCCCCCACCACCCGGTTCTAGGGGAGGGTTTAGGTTTTGAGTTCTCTCCGCGAAGTTCGGCCGTGGAGCTTGATGGTTTTAGCTCCAGCAGTTTTAGGGGCCTCAGTTTTGACGGGCTTCAGCCCTAAACCCTAAATCCTACACCCATGGCTTTAGGATCCGGGCTCAGGTTCTGTTGTGGAGCCTAAACACCCAACGGCCCTTGTGCCTGCAGTCACCTATTCCACGAACCCCCCCTCCTGCAACAAACTCCTCCCGCTTGCCCAGGCCTGTTTCGGGTTTACTTTGGGGCGTTTGAGGGTTTTGGGCCGTCAGGGTTTCAGGACTTTAGGGCCTGTAGGGCATTTAGGGTTTTCGGGGTGACCGTCACTGCTTTAGGTGCCTACAGGAGTGGTTTCGGGTTGCAGGATTCAGGGCCTAAGTGCTTCCCTCTGTATCCACAAGTCAACCCTTATATAAGCCCTAAGCCAACTGAGGTTCGTTCGCATCATTTGCCTCCACTGCTCCTTCTGGAAGAGCGCGATGAACTGGACAGATGCCAGCTTTGCTGATGGCTTGCGGGTGTAGGGTGTAGGGTTTAGGGGTTCGGCATCGCAAGGAGGTTAGGTTGCAGGAGCCCCTCCGTGGTGCACGGTTTGAGTTTGGACCTTGCAGCAGATACAGGATTGCCGGCGAGATCGGTGGCAGGTAAGGCATACCTCCCAATCCCAACACCCAGCTCAACCCGACAGCGCCCTAAACCCTAAGCCCTGTCAACTCTAAACTTTCCACCCCACAACCCTAAAGCCAGAGTTAATGCAAACCTTAAACCCCACAACCCTAAAGTTATAGTGTAAATAGGCCTTAAACCCTCAAAACCAACCCTAAAGCCATCTTGTAAGTAGACTTCAGCCCGAAACCCGATCTTAATAAGCTAAAACCTCACGGTTGGAAGCTTCTCCGGACCTGCCATCCCGTTCAGCACGCGCTCCCTGGCTGAAAAAGCCTGAAGACTTAAATGGGCAGTTCTCAAAAGCATTGTTTGTCCTTGTCGGCGTGTCATATCTCGAGAGCCTGACACCTTCAACACCCTAGTTGACCCCAAACCCCAGCCCGAAGCCAAAAGCGACGAGCTAAGCCCCCTAAAAAACAGGATTGATTTCATTGTGGTGACGCTGACGATCGGCACTCTGGTGCTGGACACGCTGCGGGGCGGCGTTGGCAATGGAAGGGGGGATGAAGGTTTAGTTTAGGATTTAGGGTTTAGTGTCTTAATTATTGGTATGTTTCCTGTTTATGAAGTTTTGAAAGGTTGTTCTAGGTAGAGCCACGGCCAATGCTCAGTCTCCTGACTACAAGAACGAGACGGACATGGGAACTCTAGTTTACTGACATGGGCAATTCTCTACATAGGGGTTGCCCAACCGTAAACCACGCGGCTCCCTGACGACGCTTGTCTTCTTTAGAGTGCATTTCTTAGTATCACCCCAAACCCTGAGGCATGTTGCAAAAAGCTCACTCCCTTCATGCAGGCTGACCGGGAGTTTGGGTTTAGGCCCCTTTGAGGACCTAAATGTGGCCGAGGTCCTCGCTGCCTTTGGACCCGATCTTTCTGAGATTGCGGCTGGACCTCTATACAGAATGTAGGTTTTAGGGCCTTAGGCCAGGATTGAGTTTAGAGGCCCCACTCCCCCCTTCAAAAGAATTAGCGGACGGACAGCTGCCCTCCCCACCCCCAAAAAAAATCACGGCTTTCGCGGCGTACAGGGCGAAGTTTGGTCTTCCCTTGTTCTTCTAGAGGTCCATGGTGTAGATTTAGGGTTTAGCGTTCCAGCATTGACCATTGGGAGAAGAGTCACTTTAACAGGGGAGTCTTGACTAGAAAAAGCGAACCTCCTCTCTGGTTTTGGGCAGCAGGCATTCAGAGCAACTACCGTAAACCCCAAGCCCCGAATGATCGCGAACTGACAGACAGCTCTAATCACAGAGACCTCTTTCAACCTCTACACCCGAACTCCACAAAACACTACCCAAGATTATTCTTTGCTTATAAACCCCAAACCCTACGCCCCATACCCAAAACCTTAAAAACCCCCCTCCAGAACCCCCCAAAACGTGAAGAAAACACCCCCCCCCCCCCCAAAAAAAAAAAAAAAAAACCTACGCCCTCCAAAGGCTGCGGCTGGGAAAGCTGGCACGGGCCTTTCGCATGATCATCCTCTCAGGCTGGGCTTCACCCTCTTAGTAGCTGGATAGGTAAGCAGGGTGTAGCAGTTGGAGCGTATGTGGGGTTTAGGGTTTATGGCTACGTTTATGGTTTCTGTCCCGAAGCCCTAAATGTAGGGCAACCCTGATAACCCTGAACCTAGATTTGAAGGCTGGGTTTCTGTCTCTAGAGGCGGGGGGAAGGGGGGGGTGGCTGAGACTCCAGAGCAGCCGGAACGGAACAAGTAAGAGCATCCAGAAGGGAGAGGCGCCAGAGCGTTTCCGGGAACCCGTGCTTTTTTTTGTTGTGGGTGCTTTTTTGCTGTGGGTGCTTTTTTCGGGGGCCGCCCCGGCGAGTGAGTGACCTGGCGCGTGTCGCCCCCGCACCCGCAGCAAAAAAAAAACGCGCCTCCGCACCCGCAGCAGAAAAAAAAGCCATGATGCGAGCATTGTGTTTTCAAATGCGGCGGTCTGCGCAGCCCCCAACCCCCCTGAAAAAAGAGGGAATATATGCTTGCTTTCCTACGAAAATTCAGACCTTATAGTGGAAGTTGAATTTTCCGTTTAAATATAGAGATATAAACGTCTTCTTAGTAAAGAATCGAGAAAATAGAGCTTGTGTTATGAGACATGAACAAAAACACTTGTTGTCTACGAGTCACAGATAGAGATAATGCATTTACTCTTATGACAATATAGAGAATTAGCTTTTCATGTATTCCTCTCTCATGTCTTCCTCGTGAAAGAAAGAGAAGAAGTCTGAAAATACTGACAAAATAGTAAACTGTAGAACAATAGAGGTTTTCGCTATACAATATAGAGAAATTAGAGGTTTCCTATGACCACATAGAGGAAATAGAGGCTTTCATACGAAAATATAGCGAAAATACAAAGTGTTTTCATATTACAATGTAGAGGTCTTGATATTCAAATATAGAGAATAGAGGTTTTCATGTTCAAATTTTAAGAAAATGGAGGTTTGCCTATTCAGAGACAGAGAAAATAATGGGCTTCCTATTAAAATAGGACAAGAGGAACAAAAACACTTTTAATTGCAAGTCACATATTGCGATAACACAGAGAATTGGTTTCTCATGTATTCCTCTCTCATGTCTTCCTCATTAAATATAGAGGAAAACTATGACGATATAGACAAAAATAGAGAGAAATAGAGGTTTTCGTTATGAAACATAGAGAAATAGAGGTTTTCGCATTAACGTATAGAGAAATTAGAAAAACTAGAGGTTTTCATACTGAATGCAGAGAAAATAGAGGTTCGCATATTCAAATATAGAGAAGAAAGAGGTTTTCCTATATTGAAAATAAGAGAAAATAGAGGTTTTCATAGTAAATATATAGAGAAAACAGCAAAAACACTCCGCACCCGCAGCAAAAAAAAAACGCGCCCCGGCCCGCACCCGCAACAAAAAAGCACCCGCAGCAAAAAAAAACACTCTTACCAGCGTTTCCGTATTGGTCCTTGATCATCTTTTTCTTGTTGGCTGCTGGGTTGCACAGCTGGGCGAATCCCTATAATCCCTAAACTCTATATAAACCCTATTTAACCCCAAACCATCAAGCCCTAACCCCTACGACATCCGTACACCCCTCTTGAGGCAAGCTGGAGTCTTTTGGTCTCCTGTTGAAGTGCGTGGTGGCCAGCGTGACCATGCTGGGGTACGCCACCGGCGTGCTGATCTTCGTGCAGTGCGTCTGCGGCGACCCGGTTTAGGGTTTTGGGGTTTAGGGCTGAGGGGTCTCCAAAAACTGCTTCTAGAAGTAGGGGTTATAGTGGCGGAAGACTAACTTGTGGTTGTAAATGGGGCCTGAGAGTCTTGATGTTGTTTTGCTTGTCCGGCCCAGGACAACCCTAAAGCCTGGATCCTAAACTCCCCGAAAACCTGAACCCTCAACCCGAAACGCTGCGTAGTTTCGGCATCTAGGGCTGGGAGTCCAGAACTTAGGGCTGCACAAGGGCTTGAGGTGCAGGATGTGGGGTTGGGCCTTGATGCCCTTTTCTTTTCTAGCTTAGGCTCCTGTATAAAGCAGGTACCAATTCCTCACAGAAAAGCGCACCCTGGTTTTATTTCTTTGGACTTAGGGTCGGGTTTAGGGCTTTTTGGGCCTGGGGGTTTAGGCTTGCGTCGGATTTAGTGTGGTGGGGGTCGTCAAGGGTTTTGGTTTCGTTTGGTCTTCGGGGTTGTAGGGTTTTCCCGACGTGTAGATCCATGACGCACAGAGGAGCTAGGCTCCCCTAGCGGCTATAGTGAGGTTGGTGAAGATTTTGAGTATACTGGAAGACCTTGCTCTGCAGGAAATCGGCTTGTTGTTCCCCGAAACCCTGAACCCTAAAACCTTAACCTCGAAAACCCTGAATACCCTGAATCTCAACCAATCTGGTTACAGAACTATGTCCAGAGTCCCTTTCCTTTGCTAGCTCCGCAACTGTGTGCGTGTGTAGCAATGGGCGATGGCTGTGCCCAAACCCTCGACCTCAACCCCAAATCCTAAACCAACAAAAACAAGAGACAAGCCCGGAATCCCAGAGGCATGATCATCAGCACCCTCGTCTCCCGGTACTTGGAAGACCCTGCCATCGACAAAGAGGCAAGGAGGCGTGCCAGCAGCAGAAAAGCGCATTCGACTTGACCCCTCATTGCTGAGGAGCCCTGAAGGGTTTGGAGTGGAGGGCTCTTCGCCCTCGATCCGAAACAGGGTTTGAGGTCTACTTCACAGCGGTCGGCATGTAAACCCAGGAGCTACCAGCATGTGACTCGTGGAGATTTGGCCTGAGATATTCAGAGAAGCTAGAGGATGCTAAAGGACGGTTCCTGAGAAGGAACCCTAGAGACTACAGAATCGTAGGATTTAGGCTGCCCTTGGGGGAACGGGGGTTTAGGCTCGAAGGAGTCGAAGGTTGGGATTTATAGGTTTCTCAGGGTGCGAACTCAAGCCAGCTTGGATCCCAAACCCCAAACCCTACACCCTAAACCCAGGTATGTCTTCCAGTACTGGGGTACCTTCACCCGAACTTTCTTGACCATGTTCGAGGACAGCTGGAGCTGCGGGGTGGGGAAGCAACGACCCTACACTCGGAACTACCAAACCCTAAACCAAAACCCCGAACAAGCCCCACAAGTTTAGGGCGTTGCAACTGGAAGTTACTCATAGAAATTAGACTGAACCCTATAAAGCCGACAGAAGCTATCTGGCCCAATCAACCCCAGACCCCACATGCCCCATTGGAATGCAAGTGTTGTATGTGACTTACTTGACATGTGCAAAATTGTGCCTTGCAAGCTAATAACTGAGTAGCACAATAATACATAACAAAATTTCTGGAATAATCCCATAACATGAACCGTCTTAATGAGATACTAGTATATGAATAGCGATACAATAGGAAACACGGAATAGCATACCAACATGCTCACTTAAAAGTTAAAAGATCCCTACTGTCAGAATACGTACATTATTCGAATAGTATACTAGTGAAGTAACACAATATCGTATGCTAATATGATGGTATGATGTTGTTATGCTGTACTATTTTTGCGGCTTGAATCTGCTTGCGGCACTCTCTCAGGCAGCTATCGCGAATCATGATGCTACTGTTTTATTGCTATCATCATTCGCGTTATTGCCCATAATGTTGTTTCTGTGATTTTTCATTCGTTGCCATTGCCATTGTCTTTGTCATTGTTATTGCACGGACAGTTTTCGTACATGTTATTTCTGAGCAAGTTCAGAGTGCCACATCGATGATGATGATCATTTGTTGCGATGTTCCCTTTTTTGTGGTACTCCGCGTCATGAAGTGCGCGTGCATGCAGTGGCACTTTGCGAGCGAATGCCGCAGTCACCGCAGTCGTGACACCTCCTATCTTTCGCACCCACCCACACCGCCTAATCGGTGGAAGTGCACGCCCTCTCGCCTACCCTTTTGTGTAGTGCGGGGTGAGCGGTGCATGACACGACACCTGCCGATTCAATCCATCTACAGAAGATCTGCGTCTGCATTGCCTGGTTTGTGTGCATATGCATGTTTTGGAAATAGAAAGACACGAGCTTGTCACGGTACCACATCAACGATAAGCGTTTTTTTGCAGGTTCTTGGCTGTGCTGCCAGGTAGGGGGTGCTTCTTGCTCATGCTGCAGTCCAACTTTGTCTCTGTTTGCAGGTTCACTACAGTTTACTACGCTGCGATTTTTTGCACGTTCTTCGCGTGTTTTATCCAGATGTGGTACTCCGTGTCAGGGTGCTTCGTCGATGATGATGAGTCTTTTTGCAGGTTCTCTTCGCGAACTGGGCTCCGGCCTGTCGATCTCTGACGGACTACGTGAGCGAATGGTTCACTGTGGTCTTTGTGGGCTACAGGCCGGCACCCCTAGGGTTCGGAGTTTAAGTTTGTATACGATAGTGAGAAGGTTTGAAGATGGTTCACAAGTTTCAGAACTTACCATTCTTCCGTCGGAGGGCAAGGATAGCATTCATGTGCTGTTGCTACGCTCCAACCGAACCCTAAACCTTTAAACCCGGAATCTCTTCAAGCTCTCGAAGTTGCCAGGCTCACAGTGGCACGAAAAAACAAAACCCTACACTTTTTCACGGTTTAGTGGTTAGGGTTTAGGGAGCAGCAAAGTCCTGGGAGCACGTCCATCTTTTTGGTGACCCCTCGTGAATTTCCCTCGGAGTTGGCTCGGAGCTTGACTGCCGAAGTTTGTTCCCCTGAATGCTTTCCTAAACCCTAAACTCTACAGCCCCTAACCACTAACCCTAAAAACCTAAGCCACATCTGCTTCAAGTTTTCCAGGGCTCAGATTTGAGGGAGCCGCTTCTGTGAGCGAAAGGATTCCTGCCCTCCAGGCTACTAGGGTTTCGGGCCTGGGAATTAGGGAGGTTTATTACGGTTTAGGGATTCGGGTTTCGGCGATGGCTACGCCACAAAGGCTGCCGGCCACGTGTTAAAACAAGTCTCGGGTCGTTTTAAAACAAATCCCGAGCTGCGGAGTGGCAAACGGGACTGAACTCCTCGTACATCGGTAGCTGGTTTAACATCAGGGTTAAAGGGTTTAGAGGGCTTGAGAGGGCTGATAGGGTTAGAGATTAGGAAGGCCCCTTTGCTTGTTTTCCGAGCAAAAAACATAGCAGCAATGGCCAGCATAGTGGTGCAAAGAGTCAAGACCGTCGCAAACTACTGTAGCTATGCTATGTTTGAATATTATGTTTTTTGGGGTAGTGGACCTAGTAGCGGAAGCACAGACACATTAGTTTGTAGTTGTCAATTGGCCATAGCCACCTACACACAGTCTGCCCAACACCCTCAACCCTTCATCGACCCTAAATATTTAAACAACCCTCAGCGGAGGTGTGTCGTGGGCTTCGCGCTGCTCAACGTCGTGAGCAGTGTGTTCGTCTCTCAGACGCTGCTCGGCTTAACTGGCTTTGCTTTGGAGTGCATTTAAAGTTCACTGGGCCCTAACCCCATTGAAGTTTCAATTCCTAAGGGGCCCCCACCAGTGAACCCACAACCCTAGTAGCTAATCAGTTCTACAGCTTCTTCGGACTTTCTGGGCCCCGACAATCCTAGCGCCCGGATGGTGCTTCCTGTGGTTTTGGGCACCTCCCTGTCGCCAACAGATCTCCCACAGAGGGCAAGAGAAAGCCTCTTTGGATTTCGGCTTCAGAAGTTCAGAATTCAGGAATTTTACGGGTTCATCGGGCTTCAGAGAGTTTTGGATTTAGGGTTTTGGATATTGATGTTCATGCTTCTTGCCTTAAAGTGGTTGGGCGTTGAAGAAAGCACTCGGCTTCATCACACTGAAGTACGCGCTATATAACCTACACCATCCTGCACCCAAATCTTTTGCATGTGATTGTCGCACAGAGAAAGTGTAGACCTCGTCCCCGATTTGACGAGGGTGGTCGATTGCGAAAGGTTTCTGTGTTCTTACAAGGGGGAGTCTCTAGATTATAGGCACTCTTTGTGCACCCTTTCTATAAGGCGCCGTCACCAAACGGCCCAAAAGGGACATTAGTATAGAGCTTCCCACATGCTTTCAAATTGTTGGGCTTATGCTTCGGCGGTGCGGTCTGTTCATAGGCAGCTGTAGCCCTTCCTTGAAATGGCTGGCCACCCCGGTGAAGCAGAATTAAGGCCGTTCAGGTTCCTATGCACTCCCTGTGACCTCTAGAACCAGAACTGTAGCCCTAAACCCTAAACTCCCTAAACCTTGTAAGCGCTCTGCCATATGAGCATACTGAAAAAGTCGTCGAGCGGCGCGCCTGACGCCCAAGGCTGAAGATCGCCGACTCAGACGAAGAATACTTGATCAAAGTCCGGGCGTGGTTGGGCAGCGCTTTGTTGACCCCAGCCGAAAGCCTTAACCGCGGCTGAATGATAAGCCTCAGTAGTTCCTAACAGGCTTTAACAGGCCTTTATGAGTAGCTTTGACCGCCCATCAAAGATCTTTGAACAAGCTGGGATATTGGGATGCCTACGGTGCTGAGGGTTTGGGGTTCAATCGTGTTTGGGGCTTAGGACGCTTAGGGCGTAATCAGTTTCACTCGGAAACTTTACAGCGCAAGGCTTCAGCACCCCTTTGGTCCTACACTGATTCGCATCATGCTTCATCCCCTCACCATAAACCCTGCCTCCAATCCCCAAACCGGTAATTTTTGTTGCGCCGCCTTGAATAAGCACCCCCCCCCCACAAAAAAAACAGAAATAATAAATTGGGCTCTCTTTCAACGCATGTCGCGGCGACCCCCCCCCCCCCCCCCCCCCCAACAAATAACAAATTGGGAGGGGGGAGGGGGAGGTGGAACCGCCCTCAGGGGGGCCTCCTGAAGCTTTCCAGCCTTCAAGATTCCTGAAGCCCAAAGACCTTAGGGCCTCCAGCCTTATTGCGTAAGCCCTCAACCCTAAGCACAAGCCCTTTCCAAAACGAACAATCATCGGCAAAAAATGTGTATCATAGAGTCATAGAGGGTGACGCAACAAATTTACTGAAATGCGTCGGGCTGGCCCGTGGACTACCTATCGGACCTATCACAAAATTTGTTTGGGGCATCGTTTCCTAGTCAAATTCCATAAGGCTTTACATGGACTCTGGCCGGGCTCTGGCTCTTTAAGATTCCTGGAGCCCAAGGCCCTCAACAAACTCATGTTGCAGAATAAATTTTCGTGATTATAGACCTTGGATATACTAAAAGCAGTACAACATTACACAAGACCCTAATCTCGGTCAAATCATGCCTATATGGGGCGGTTCTTTCGAGCTAGCAACCGTGCAGGGTCCCTGTTCAGATAATGTGTGGGTCGGTGATCAATGCTACTGGCACGAAATTCCCCAAACTGGAACAGCCCCATGCAGATCTGAAGCTGCCTAAGCACTCCCTCCTTCGGTCTCGAGCGCACTTCATGTTTACTTCTCGGACCTTCCTTAGCCAGTTGGAGCCCTTTGGGGTATCTCAGGGTTTAGAGAGCCTCTGAGGGTAGTTACATGGCCCTGAATATGGTTCCTTGCCTTCTCGTTCTGAAGTATGGGCCCTTGGCTTTGAAGGGTACATACGGGGTATACATGGGTTCCCCAACTAAGGACTCACACAAAGGGACCATGTAGCTGCCCTTAGGGAGCCAGGCTTCAGACCCGACGCCCCTCCCTCTCAGGCGGAATGAAGCACAGTATCGCAAAAAGCTCCATGCCCTTTTCAAAGCAGCTGACACAACGGACGACGGCTTTCTGACCATCGTGCCTTGGGCTACTTATGAGAGGGGTGGCGGGGATCGAAGCTTTCAGGATTTACAGGGGGTTGTAGGGCGTATAGGGAAACATAAGGCTGACAGGGGTATATCGGCTTAGTGTCTTTAAGGTTAAGGGCTTATGCTTTGAAGTATTGTGCAATGCATATAACAGCGGATATAAAAATCAAATGCGTATACTGACTATAGCTGATGCATGCTTGTGCTAATGCCATTGATACGATGGCTATTTTGTCACACATCATTCACTGAGAATGCGATTAGATATATGGCGTAAAACTGTATCATCTATATGAATTGTGTCAGTTATTCTTAATGTACTACTTGAAATCACTGTATTCATTGCACCAGTTGCCAAAAACTATATTCGATATGTGAAGTAAACTCGTCATGGAATATCTCTGACCCTTTAAATCTGAATTTATTAGTTGGGCTCGCGGATTTATTATGAGAATTGTATTTACTCTGTTTTTGAAATTACAGTAGCTTTGTGAGTTGTTCTTAGACTATGTTAAAGCTAGGTTGCGTTTACTCAATAAGTTTAAATGTAGTAGTTCGATAATGTAACTATGTTGTATACACTATCTCAACGGTAGTGGTTTCAGAAGTTCTGGTAATTTGATTTTGTGCCGGCTATATAGCCAGCTCGATAATAACGACCCCTCAGGGTCACGAAGCTCTAGTCGGCTCGAAGAACGACAATCTGAAATCTTTGGTTGGTGAAACATTGGGCGTTTAGGAGTCCGGCTCTCCTGTCTCACCCTTGCAAAATCAATCAACAATGCTCAAACGTAGGTCTTGTAGGGGGAGAGGCATATACATACATATATATATACATCATATGCGACAAGAACCACCCTCATGCATCCACATTTCATGAGTCCAAAACCTAAAATACTGGAGGGAGGGACACTGAATATCACCAAAACTACAGACGACGAAAGAGCTAGAGTCGTTAGGAGTCGACTGATGGTGCAGGCAAGCAGATGTGCAAAGTGTTCACACTTCGTTCACACTTGTTGCCCAGATTTATCTTTAGCACAGGCTCTCGTTTTTCACTAAAGCAAGAATTCATAGAGGTGTTTTTGTGTGCTATTCCAGTCTTTCCTGTGAGATAGAAATGCTCGCACTTCTTATCTGAAGGTGGGTCTCTCGAAGGGAGGGGCATTCTCAACAAATGGACTTGTTTCGTGAAATGGCTGTGAAATGGGGTACAGTACGTTTCTTTTTTGGGGGGCTGCCTAATCAAGTACAAGAAGAATTAGTCAATGTTCACAAGCCATCGTGCTTGTCGCCTGCCTCAAGAAGAGTGTTTTGCTGATCAGCAACCATAGCAGAAGTTGTCGACATAAAAAAACGTCCTGATTTCCTTTGAATCGTGATGTGACTCCTCAAATTCGGGGGAGGGGTTGTTTTCAAGAGATGGAAGGAGGTGAAAAAAGATGGTCTTCTGCAGCATCAAGAACAGCAAAGCCATGGAGGATCGTCCAGTAAAACAATCGTCTCTTTTGAAGGGAGTTTCTTTCTTTTGCACCGAAGAACAAACGTGTAGTGGATTTTCTTTGTTATGGGTGAATGTCTTGTTCAAAAAGGAGTGAGTGTCCCAGTAGCCTTCCTTACGTTTTCTTCAGCTCTGGCCATAACAAACACAACAAGAATCAAAATCTGACTAAATCGGCTTCCATCATCCATACAAGAAGCTGCCGGGGTAACCCCGCCCTCCCCCACCTCCCCACTGGTTTTGGGGACAAAGGGAGGTTTTCACCTCCAACCCATCCAATGCGCCACCAGGGTGCATAGGTTTCCAGCCGCTGCGAAGGAACGTCCAAGCTATATAACACGCCTGATAAACGAACTAAACTATTAAGATCTTAACCGCTAAACCCTAAGAACCTAATGAGCCCTCCTTTGCCAAGGAGGAGTTCATGCAGCTGCTGTCAAATCCACAGTTGCAGCCTACCGGTGCACTCTTGAACGGCTTATCGTGCGCCTAGGGAAGATATCAACCCTATGGTGAACCGTAAGCCTGAAACCCTAAACCCTAAGCCCCAAACTGAAACACTGTCTTGGTCCATAGTTTTTGTACCTTCATAGGGGCTTAGAGCTATATGGGGTGTATGGTCCTAATTTTAGGATCCCTTTGGTCCGAAAGGCGCAGGGCTTCCCCTGCAGTAGTCTTTACGGCCCAGGGGCTTTTTGGCTTGAGGGTTGTGGCGATAAATAAAAAAAGTATAAATCCGAAGAGTACACTTCTCACAACCAAAACCTCCCAGCCCTGCCGCCCCCCCCCCCCCCCCCACCCTCCGCACAAAACAACAATACAAAACAACTCAACCCGAAGCCCTAAAGTCCTGAACCCCGAGAATTTCCAAGACTCGACAGGTCATCTCCTCAACAAGGTTGAAAAAGGAAGGCTGCAGTTGCCCCACTTCTAACCCCATTGAAAACTACTAGAAAACTACCCATGAATTTCAGACCCTATGAAGCCTGTCAGACTGAAGTCCTCATACCTCCCCCCCAACCGAATCGGCCTTATAACTTGGCAGCTGAGTAAAAACCTTAAACCCCGTAAACCCTAACCTATTAACCCCCCCCCCCCCCCCCCCCCCCCCCCCCCCCCCCCCCCCCCCCAAAAAACCCTGACGGCGCCGCAGGCTCTGGCTCAGCCAGCTTCAGCTCGAGTATCACGACCTCGCGGCCGGACAAAAGGTGTACAAGAGGTAGGGAAGTAGTGTTTTGGGTTTAGGCTGCTGCCGTAGATTTGAAATCTCATATATTCCCTACGCTCGAAAACACTAGACGCCGCCAAGGGCGAACACCAAACTCTGCAACCCCCCTAAAAACTGAAGCCTAGGACTCTTCAGGTTTGGGTTCAGGGCTTCTGAGCCACCCTGAAACCTTAACAACACGCTCAGGTGGAGCTCTTCGGCATGATCGATTCGGGCGACGGTGCCATGTCCCTGCAGGGCGCAGGTTGTGGGTTGCCGTGCTTTTTTCAGGGTCCTTGTAGTGGTGTAGGGTTTTCGGGTTTTAGGGTTAGGGCTTTAGGCTTCGTCTGCACGTCAGTGGGGCGGGGGGCGGGGCGGGCGGAGGGGGAGGGGGGGGCCGGGGATCTCCGAGCCTTCGTCGCACTTGGGGTTTTATGGGGGTTCGTAGGCTTTCTGTCTCGACCCTGACACAGTTGCGGAGCCTTTGTGCGAGTAAAGGTGTACAGACGTGGTGATTCTGCAAAAGCACCTTAAGAAAACTGACCTGGGTGCTTCATATCTAAGTTAGCCACGACACATCAACAAAACAGAAGCAGTACGGCAGTACGGTCTTTGGACTTTGATAGCAGCACATCGAATGTCGATTCTCCGCGAATCTTACCAGATAACAAAGTCTATTCGAGAGAAAGTTGCAGGGTTGGGGCTCATAACTTGCCGACGTGCAGCAGGTATGGTAGATGAATCGGTTGTCTGGGAAGCAGCCATGGGTGGGTCAGCGCACACGATCGGTCATGTGCTTTCGTTTCGGCGCAGCAACGAACCTGAGGATTTCTTTATCAGGGCTTCCTGCCTGAACCCTCTGAACCCCTAAGCGTGCTTCTCTTCAGCTCGTCGCCCCAAACCCTTTTCAAACCCTGTACAGTAGACACTATCAACCCTGTAGGTCTTAAAGGTAAACCGACCCTATCAACCCTGGAAACCCGAAAACCCCAACCCTAACGTGACGCAAAAAACAACAAGCACAAAGCATCAAGACATGACAAAACTTAAAACCTGCATGCGCTGCAGCCCTACAGATAAACCCCGTCAGCCCTACAGACCCTGAACAAGACTCTAAAAGCCCTCAAGCAACCCTAAAGCCTAAACCCTTCCAACCCAGGGCGAATCGACTGGAAAGAGTTCATGGATGGGGCGGTCCGACTTAAAGGGCAGGCCAAGAGCATGGAGCCTCGGCAGAGGTTTGACGGGTTTTTAGCATTTTGAGGGCTTTGGGGATTGAAGCTTGAGAGGGGCTTCGAGGGGTTTAGGGTTAGGGTTTCGGGTCATGTGGGGCTTTCAGGCGAAGAGATTTTGTGAGGCAGCTAGAGTTTCAGGGCCTAGCGTGTTTGAAGGCGTTGATCCGAGCTCGGTTGTAATCTAAGGCTACCGTAATTTTCTCAGTTCTTAAGAAACCCACTTCTTTTCTGCTACGAATACGAGGAATACCATGAATACTATGATTTCGATGAGTTCTAACAAAAATTCTATGAATGCTATGAAACTATCAATAAGAATTAACATTCCCCCCCCCCCCCTCCCTCTCTTTCGGGTTACGAGGGCCTAGGGTTCCGTTAGGGTTTAGGGACGTGAGGGTTTAGGGTTTGAGGGTTTAGGGCTTAGGGGTGGGGGTATGAGCGTAAGAGCTTGGCGATGCCGTGGGCACATCCGAAGCTAAGGGGTTGAGATTTTTTGGGGGTTCCGGCGTTTAGATTCAGCCCTACGCCGTAATCCCGAAAATCCTGAACCCTTAGTGGTTAAGGGGCCGGGTCGGGGAGAAGGTAAGGTTTTCATCGCCCAAGCTTTCCCCAACCTCTAACAAGCTTTCACCTAAGGATGCGCCCTCAGTGGTACCCTTTTGTGGGTAGAGGTTCCCCCATAAAGACCCTCAGCAAAGGAGGCTACTCGGCCTTATTCCGAACACGCTTGCATTGAGGTGAAAGTGTTTTGAGCCCACAACCTCAAGCCCAGAGAGCCGAGGACGTCTTCCGCCTGGAGACCAAAGCCACTTGCCTCCTGTGTCAAGTGTTTGCCCGACCCTAACCCTAAACCCTAAACCCAAACAGTAGCCCATTCGGAGCCCGACGACTGAGGTGGACGCGATAATGAAGTCGGTGCTGCACTTGCAGATGCCCTTCATGCGAGGGACAAGCCGGCAAGTCACGAATTGAGGCTTTCTCGCAGAAGACGCATGGGTGTGGGGCTTGTAGACAACCTTAGGGTCAAGGAGGAATTAAGGATTATTAGGTACATAGGGATTCTGTCTTCTTGAGACGGACTGCAACGTTATGTTGTTGCGACTGCCACCGTGCGATGTTGTGTACTGTCTGACGCCAGTATGTGCACCTGCACCAAATTATTGTACTGCCACCTCTAAGTGACCGACGGTCGCTGAGGTTTCTGCAGGCAACTTTGCCGCTAAATGGTACGTAAACTGTGCAAGCTCAATGCATCTGACCGTTTCACGCATGTAGTTTAGGGCCATTTAGGCGGATGTGTGGCGTACTGGCAAAACTATGGGTAAAACTGCAGGCAGAGCCTAGCGAACGCGTGGGATTTGGGCTGCAACGACGGCCACGGGCGCGAAAGGAATGGCACTGGATCTCGAACTCCAGCTTGCGGTACTGGGAGTTGCTCTTTGACACACCCGAGCGGGTGGTTACAGCACCCGTTGAAAGCTAAACAAGCAGATTCGAAGCAGCCAGCTCTCACAGTCGCATGATTTGCAGTGCTTCTCCAGGAGATCAGCGTCATAGAGTCTTCGTATAGCTACGTCGTCAGCTTCTTGCAGTATCGGCCTGTAAAACAGCCTCAAGCAAAACCCCGTGCCTGAAGTTGGGAGCTTTGTCTTGTCTCATCCATGCTAGCCCTGGGCTGGTCCCTGGGCAGAGCTTGGAATACGAATGCCGACACCTCTAAGTGACCGACGGTCGCTGAGGTTTCTGCAGGCAACTTTGCCGCTCAATGGTACGTAAACTGTGCAAGCTCAATGCATCTGTCCGTTTCACGCATGTAGCTTGAGACCATTTAGCGGTGTTTTTGTTGGATTGGTAAAACTGCTGGCAGAGCCTAGCGAACGCGTGGACTTGGGCTGCGACGATGGCCACTTGCGCAAAAGGGACCGCGCTGGATCTCCAATGCACACGAGCTTCAGGTACTGGCAGCTGCTCTTTGAAACACGCGAGTGGCTGGTCACAGCACTCGTTGACAGCAAGCAAGCAGGTTTTACCAGTTGCATGATTTTTATTGTTTCTTTCTTGGAGAATCCGGCCCGAAACGACATCTATTGTTCCAGCCATCCTCCTCCCCCACCCAGACACAGTCCACGCACACGAGCCGCAATCGTCCTCCTAGAAGCGCGTGCATGCCGGCAGGGCCAAGATGGGCGACGGGCAGCGTCTAAAATAAAGTTTGCAAGTCTAGCCTCGAAGCCTTCAAATTGGAAGTTCATGTAAAGTTCTCTGGCCAAGATGGCAGATGCAGGCCTAGAGCACATCGCTTGCTCAGGGCCTAGTTGGTTATCTCAATCTCTTCCTTCTCGACGCACGGAGAAGGCCAGAAAATGCAGGTTCTGGACATTTGGCAGTATTTCAATGTATCTCATAAATGGCTTGGATATTCCGATTAAGTTCGCAGGCGAGGAGGTCAAAGCACTAAAATGCAGACCAGTGAGGCTGCGGCTCAGAAACCTACTCCCACCAAGTCACAAACCCAATGGCTCTAGTCATAGAGCATGGCGCAGCAATTACTGCTCTTGACATGAACTCGGGCCGCAATGCTTAGCCCAAGTGAGCCGCTTCGCTAGACCGAGTTATGTTAAATGGCTGCGCCCACAGGCGGGCATGTTTGCACCAGCCAGAAAGCACCAATGTACTGTCATTTACCAATGTTAGCAATGTTGCGGAGAGGCCCCTCCATCCCCCTTGCGGATTCAGCCTTTTTCAGCCTTCCTTCGCACCATTAGCACATACCACTAGCACAAATTTCCAGCGTGAAGCAATTCCGAGACGGTCAGGCGCTCACGCTGGGCCCATGGGTCGTGGTGGGTTTAGGTGTGGAGGACGGCTTTAGGGGCTAGGCCAAAAGAACCTGAAGGACAAAACGAAGAACCCCGGAGCCAGGGACCAAGGAGTTGTCTGAGATGTGGGGGGTTTCCTTTTGCGAAAATGCTCTTTCCTGTTAGATAATCTAGTATATATGTGTATATAAGAGTATACACTATACACGAAATATTACATGCCAAGACTACATGGTTTAAGGGTGTAGGGTTTTCAGGGTGCTCTAAGTGGCTGCGAAGTTCGTATGTGACATCAGCTCAGAAGGGTACCAAAGGCTACTTTTTCAAAAGGGTGATCGGGTTGCAGAATAATTACTGCCTGTTATAGTGGAATGTAGTATGTCAGAGTATATGGTATATGGACTGTAAACTTTGAGGTTTGACTTCAGAGATTTGTCGGGTTGGGCTTCAGTACAGTGGAGGCGGAGATCACCAGATCCAGTCATGCATGTGTGTTATAACAAAAACAACTGCAAAAAGCAACAAATAACACCTTGTGGCAGTACTCACAATAGCAATCTCAACATGTCCAAAACGACGTTCATTATTCAGTTTAGGGAAGGTGTACTATGACCTGCCAAGACTTGTATCTGGTGTGTTTTGCAGCGCACGGTCCTCGGGTGTAGGGTCTTGTCGTGTACAGCAGAGCTTTGCATGGCATATGGTAGAAGAGGTCGGGGGGGCTAATCATCACGTTTGCCAATACGTGGAGCTAAATGCGTTGTACTGTGCATTTGCGGCGTGGTTTGGGGTTATGTTGCTGCAAGTTGCGCGCTGGAAAGTTTGCTCCTGCAGCTCAACTTCAGTGGCTCGGGGTGACTCCACAGCCTCTGACTCTTTTGCGTCATGGCGTACCGTGGAGCGACCCTCGTGGCCCTTGTGATCTTGCTTCGCATCCGCGTGTGGGGCTACAAGGTCTATGCCAATTCGACTAATGAAGCAATCCATGCTACGCTGAGCTTCTGTCAGGTTCAGACGCAACTGGGCTGCTTCTAAGGAACCCAGATTAAGTCGAGAAAGCAGAACCATAGACTTGCAGATTTTGCTTGTGTTCTGTACGCTTAACGAGGACGGCAGGCAGCGACACGTCCTGTGCGAAGATCCTCGAGCAGTACAAATGCTTTGCCACGTGGGAGAGCATCTGTCCCGGGGTAGATCACCCGCTCGGAGTCAAGTACAACAGATGGACCCTCGTCTTTTGGTTTCCTACAACAGATGTTGCATTAATATTGTTGGAGACATGAGGGAAGCTTGTTTCGAGAAATGCCAGCTTTTCAATTATCTTGAAATAGATTGCTGTCCTTGCCACAAACAGTTCACTGAGCCAGAACCATCAAAGTTTCAGGAGCGCAGTGCCGCCAGATTCCCGCCAGATTCCACAGCCTTGAAGATACGCCGGACCCATTGACGCTAACTCCTCGAGCCCGAATATGTGATTCCCAAACGCCCCCTGGCCTGAAGGACCTTCACATGGCCCTGAACCGCCTACCACTTGGTGTTTAAGGCTTCATCCTGAAAGCAGTGCCCAGAGCCTAATACCCCATCAGCACGGAACTGAAGTATGGCAGGGCTTCTGCGTATGGTTTAACTAGTATGTGCCATAGTGAGTCTCTTGGAAACTGCAAAAAAACTCCAAACTTGTATCTAAGGACTGTGGCGCAGTTCTGCCAAAAAGGGTGCGAAGGGAAGGAGGGAGAGCCCTCGGGCCTTCGAAAGGCCGGAGACCAGCTCCGTCAGCTGAGTTCAATTATTATATGGGGGGAAGAACTAAGTACTCTCATCTTAGAATCCAGGTCGTGCTTGCAACAAGAATCGCGTTAATACTTCTTCTGTTCAGGTGGTCGTGCGGCACTCAGAATGGTGAACGTGCTTTGAAAATGATATTGGTCATGCATATGAGAAATCCTTTATCAGGCCTTGTTTGGGGTCTCTAAACCCACAACCCTGGCCCGTGGTTTGAGACCTAATATCGCTGAAACGTATTGTGGCCCCCAAGTTTCCCTGGCGTCAGATGGAGTTTTATCTTCTTGCGTAACCGCAAGCTGCAAGAGTTCAACTGTACCTGCCGCTGCTACTACTTGTAGTGTTCCCGCCGCTAAACAGCCGTGCACTTCACAGTGTGCCGAGACACGTGGGAGCTTCTCAACCATGCCTCTGGATACAGCCCTAAAATCCCCGACCTTCAGGTTTAAGGTTTTGGGATTAGAAGTGCGGGTTGAGGGTTTCGGGGCTGGAAATACAATGGAAAATTGGGCGATACACGAGGGATTGCATGCAGAATCGCAAAAGCAATAGAAGCCAGAGGCACTGTGGGGTTTTATTGGGTTGTCTACACGGACAGGAAAACAGGAGATTTTTACAGAGCATTAACATGTGTCGATGCCCCCATGAAGGTTCCCCTCTCGGAGATCGGCGACAATTTCCACTTTCCAGAGAGCGGAAAGGAGAAGATCACCTGTTTCTTGTCCTGGAGTACAGGTTGTCTCCTAATCGGCTTAAACCCCAAACTTCAAGCCCCAACTCCTAAACCCGAAGTGTAAAGGGCCCCCTCCTTGGACGATGCTTGCTATGAAACCTTTGTGGTGTGAACCCTTCACCCCGCGGTTTGAGGTTCAACAAGAAAAAGTGGTGGTGGTGCTGGTGCTGGTGCTGGTGCTGGTGCTGGTGCTGCTGGGGCTGCTGGTGTTGCTGGTGTTGCTGGTGTTGCTGGTGTTGCTGGTGTTGCTCGTGTTGCTCGTGTTGCTCGTGTTGCTCGTGTTGCTCGTGTTGCTCGTGTTGCTCGTGTTGCTGGTGTTGCTGGTGTTGCTGGTGTTGCTGGTGTTGCTGGTGTTGCTGGTGTTGCTGGTGTTGCTGGTGTTGCTGGTGTTGCTGGTGTGATGATAGTGTCTTTTTGAGTGGTGAGTGCAGGTTTGACGAAGCTGGTGAGTCAGGCGCCTCTGCTTACAAGCAAAAGTTTCAAGAACAGATCGCAAGCAACTGGAGTGGCAAGAGTACGAAATAGTGTTTGTGGTAGTAGCAGGATAATCATGGTAATCAAGCGACAACATGACTCAAATGTTCAAATAGTAGTCGTAACCCTATTCACAGTGCTGGCAGCCTGGACAACAACGCCCACATGCCGGATTGGTCGCAGAGTTAAACACAACAGGTACACAAGTCGAAAGTGCAAGCAGCGAGTCCGCCCCTGGCCTCTTCAGCCCAAGCCCTATCAGAGAAACTACCGCACAAAATCTACCACCTTTGATGCTGTTTGGATTTACCAGAAGCCCACTTGAGAGAGAACCCTAGACCCTCAACCCCACTTAGGGATGACCTTCTGCACGCAGCACCAATTCTTTAGGGAGCATAGGTGCACGGAGCAATTTGAGAGCCAGGCTAGGCAAACTATCTTTGAAGACCGGGATTACATAAGGTGCATATTGGTAGGTTTTTGAAGGCTTTTAGTTTTCCCTTGGCTGGGTGCCAAGGCCCAAAAGCATTGCTACTGAACTGTCACCACGATAGACAGGCCGAAGCAGCTGGCGATGAGAAGAAGGACGGATTTTCACGGGTGCTCCACATTCGATCACTACAATTTCTTAAGGTTTTCTAGGCTTATGCTGGGGTCAGATTGTAAGCCATTAGGGTTTATGCAAGGTGCCCATCTGCACAGATCGCCAGTCTAGTCAGGGTCTCGTCGAGCACCTGCCGACCAATCGTAGCAGAGGCTCCACTGACGTGGGCAGCCTCACAAAACTCAAACAATTCCAATAGAGGGGTTTAAAGTATAGAGGTTGTTAGTAGAGTCAGTACTAACAGTTGTTGTCGTAAGTCGTCAGTGTGACAACGCAAACACAGTAGGCCGGCGATGCGATGCAGATTCCGGTGTTGCATCGTGTGAAAAGCAGAAAATGAGATGGGTCTTCTGGCGAAGTGCTTGTATCGCCCTCGAAACGCCACCCTGAATCACAACGAAACCTGCGGGTTGGGGGCCAGGCCCCAACTCCTCTCAGTGTGGAGGGGGATCAATAATTGCGGATCAATAATTGGAATTGGTTGCATTGCAGGGCCTCAACATACGACAAACAATCCTCATTATAAGGCCATCGCGATTCAGAACCCCTAACTGTTGGAAATTATTTGGGGGGAGGGGGGAGGGGGGGAGGGGGGGGTGGGTCCAAGCTGCAATTCGAGTAGCAACGATTAAACAAAGGAACAGCCGTGGCAGATTCCTCCCAAGCAGCCCCAAAAATGCGCCCTATAAAGCCAAAACCCAGATCTGCCAGGAGGAAATCTGGCGCAAACTCCTGAAGGCCGAAATGGCGTTGGAGTTGGAGAAGCCCGGACAATAAGGGCTTAGGGTTGAAGCACAGGAGTGGTTTTTTGTTTCGACTAAGCGAACACCCATGCTTCGGGGCTCAGGCCCTCGAGTCGAAGAGTTAGGATGTACCACGTAGGGTGTGAACCCCAAAAGGGACCGCCCATAGTTCCTACATGTTTACTATATACCCCTCAGGCCCATGCTGGGTTAAGACTTTCGTTTCGGTGGATCCTGTACAGGGACACTCAAATCCCTACACTGCACCCCCAGCAGGGCTTTCGCTGGTTTGTAGGCTGTTTGCATATTTGTTATGAACATGAGGTTTATTCTGATTACGGCTGTAGCCAGTTTGCAATCATGACTTGACAAGAATTAGTTCCTCGTGTGCCAAACATGTCCCTCGGGCACCTAAACACCTACTATCCCTCAAACCTAAACCCCAAATCCGTCAAATCCGTTGGCCCCTCTCCTCGACCCTAAAGGCCCTAAACCCTGACCTATAAGCCTTGTCATGCCTCGCCCCCCTGTTGTGAAGAAGGCACTCCCCTTAAAACCTGCCAGTCCCCCAAGACTTGACAAGTTACTCGTAAGAATCATCTTAAAACGGAGGTGGAGTACATCAAGAGAATTGCTAGTAAAACATTGAGAACAAGAGCGGTGATGATAGCAAAAATAATCAGCATGACCATCATAATCGCCGCAGTACTCGTATAAACAGCGCGAGTAGTAGTGGCAGTAGCAATGGTGTTAGTAGCAGCAGTGGCAGTGACCACTGGCAGAGCCGGAGTAATGGTAATATCTTCCTTCAGGAAAATTGCCGAGATGGACCACTATGACAAAGAAGATGCAGCTCAAGTCAAGGTTGTCGGTTTGGAGGTGGCAGAAGAGCAGGTGGGGTGGGGTGGGCTTAGAGTTCTTGGGTTTACGGTTTGTTCGTTTTAGGGTTCAGGGTGTTTGTTTTTTTTTTTTTTTTTTTTCCGGTTTGTTGTTTCCAGTTGGCTTTCAGCATGTACTTGGTTCAACAAGTCGGGTTAATAATTTAGCCGTGCCGATTTGCAGATGTTTTTTGCCTAGCATTCTAAAAGAAACCGGACTCAGAAATCATGATCTCCCTTGCAATTCATCGGGGATCATTGAGGACCCCTGATTAGGGAATGTGCTTTGAGGTCCGTACTTTCCACGAGCGCATGTAGGAAGGATCCTCACGCAGGCCTTGTTTGGGTGGATGTGCCCTGCGGACCCACAACGAAGTTGCGCTGTTTCCATACTTAACTGCACTGTACATGCCGTGCAGCGCCATGCTATCACTATTGTTGTTCGCTACCACTGCTGCCACTTAGAGTGCGCGATGCTACTATGCCTCACTACACTGCACTGTGTGGTATGTACTTTTCCGCGCTTTACTATGTTGCGTCAGAGGGTAGTTTGTACTTCAGTCTACTCTACTTTAAGAAACACTATCGCCACCTAAGATAAGTTTACACGGAAGCCTGTCAGCTTGCGAATGCTGTTGCGCACTTCAACACTCATGGTACCCATACCCGAAATCTTGCAACCCTGGTTGTAGACCCTGAACCCTGACAGGGACCCCTAGTTCTAGGCAACGATAGATGCTATAATCCGTAGAACCATCCCCTTCTTATTTTTTGACCCTCCCAGTTGCGGGGATTAGGGTCTCCTAAACTAAACAGAAGGACATGTCATTCAGGAGGGTTCAAGCTTGGGAGTTTTGGGTATAGGTGGGGTATAGGCTTTGTAAACTCCAGGGCTTTGGGACTTTCAGGTTTGCTTTCCCCGCGTGGCATGCTCTGTATATGGGAGCATCTCAAAAAAAGGGTCCATTTTCTGGGCTCCCGACAACAGGCTCATCAATGTGTGTAGTTAAATATGTGCCCTGTTGGTTTTGCTTAAGCTGACCCACCTATTTGACCGTGAGACGCACCGAGACGAACCCTCGAAACTCTAGCATAAACCCTATTGATCCAGGTCAAGGAGGACTTCGACCAGGAGACCAATCAAGTTCTGGAAAAGGTTCAGCTTCTTAGCCCAGTGATGCAAAACTTCCGTTTTGATGCTCCTTTTTGGGTCCGAGTATGGTGCCGCACTGCAAAGAGATCCTATAAGATAAAGAGTTGTAATTGCCCAAATATGCTTACTGAGCTACAGGCCCCAAAAACTAAACCCAGGCTTTCGGATGCTGAGATCCAGAAGTACATCGCAGCCCTGGAGGAGGCAAGCGGCCCGCAAAGCCAGAGTTCTCATTGAAGTACTAGGGTTATCAGGGTTTATGGGTTTAGGGAGTAGGGTTTAGGGTATTATCGCGCTTTGTCATCAGCATGGCTGGCGTTATCGTGTTTGCTGTTGTTGCTTCTTGATAGTGCTCATGGGACCACTGTCATTGGTATTGGGGTTGTTTTGTGAACTTTCTGAAGTTAGGGTCTTTAGTCGCGTCATCAATAGCATTACCGCTGTGATTCAGCTCTTTCAGTTCTGTCAGTATGACCTTGGTGTTGCTAATACTCCGGGTCACGTCATGGCAGTGCACCCTGGAGCGCTACTCTTGGGTGGGTTCGTGGGTGTTGCGCAGAACCTGCGCGCGAGTTTGGAGCCTACTACTACTACTACTACTACTACTACTACTACTACTACTACTACTACCACTACTACTACTACTACTACTACTACTACTACTACTACTACTACTACTATTACTACTACTACTACTACTACTACTACTACTACTACTACTACTACTACTACTACTACTACGACGACGACGGTGACGACGACGACGACGACGACCACGACGGCAGCGACTACTAATCGTACTGCTACCAGCACAACGACCACCACCATCGCTGCCACCACAGCTGCCGCTACTTCTGTGCTGAGAATCTTACAACCGCAGCAGTAGCCTTCAGGATCGCGTTTCGTGAGAATGATAGCAAAGAACCATGAGACTTTTGTGCGATGCAGCTGCTATTGAAAAGTTGC
Source organism: Symbiodinium natans (assembly GCA_905221605.1). Classification (NCBI taxonomy): domain Eukaryota; class Dinophyceae; order Suessiales; family Symbiodiniaceae; genus Symbiodinium; species Symbiodinium natans. Next base: position 43,004 of record CAJNDS010002639.1, read on the forward strand.
AACCACCTGCGGTGATGAAATAGATGCAGACATCGTGGCGGAGGATGAGGCGATGCTTCTCAAGCAGCAGGAGACTAGGGCCACGAGGGAACATTCTCGGACTTCAGTGGCTCAAATGCGCGAGTTACCGGGGGGATCGCGGTGTCAGAGGGTTGAATTTGAGATGTGTTGCTAGAGATCAGGTTAAATTGAGGATGCTTCGAGCTTCCGACCGCTTTTTGGCCATCCGCCAGGTCGCTAACGGGCAGGGGTGTATGGCGGTCCTGCGCGCGTTATCCACATCAGCAAAAGTTAAAGCGGTAAGAGGGCAACGGCCGTGATCAGAATAACATGATGCAGGGAGCCTTAGGCCCTCGTTCCTCCAATCTATACCCCAAAAGCCTCAAACATTACTTGCTAAGGGCTTAAGGCTTCAACTTTAGCATCTTCGGTTGAGGGTTGAGGGCTTGCAAGCCCAAGCGGAGGAGAAGCGTGGTTCCCGTACCGAAGGCGAAATTCACCAGATTGTTGAGGAGATGGAACCTGCGACAAATTGGTACAGGTCACTGCTGTTTCTGGGTTGATTTTGGTGTTAGTGTTGGAGTGGCTGGGTTTCATCTTGATTTGTCTTTCACATGTCTCCTTGTGTTTGCTGTTGCTGGCTGTTGCTGCTTGTCGTTGTGGTTGTGGTTGTGATTGTTGTTGTTGTTGTTGTTGAGATCTGCCGGGCTTTGAACAGGTTTGTGACATTCGACTGAAATTGTAAGAATTAAGAAGTCAAACATGAATTTCCTTTCGAAGGATTATGCCACAGGGCAGAAGCGGCCGGTCAGACACGCAATTAGTGCACCTCCCATCCTACATACTGAGGATTATCTGGAAAAGAAGTGCAATGTGGATACCATGCACCTAGACCACTTTCTGAACAAGCTGTACGCGACATGGCTGCACCGGCGGGGTAATGACTTGTTGTTAAGAACCGTCGCTAGCGATGCGCTCGCGATAAGTGGCCTCATTTTGGGTCCCTGGAAAAAAGAGTTTTCTAGGTTTCTTGGTAACATTTTGAGAAATGCCCTCGTTGTCAAGTGGCACGAATGGGCAGAAGGTCGACCTTTCAGTGAAAGTTTGTACTGAAATGGCTTGAACGGTCAGGTTGGTGAATCCGGTTGTTGGGCACAACAGTAGCCGTAACAGGTGATAGTGGAGGGGTTGGAATTTTCGAGGGATGTGGATCAAGAAAATCAAACAAGTATCCAAACTAGTCATATAAAGCTCAGCTCACAAACATATCAAATGAGGATCAAACAAAAAGCAAAATCGGCAGAAGGAAGGAAGGAATCGGGGACGCAGGAAGGAACGAAGGGAGGGAGGAAGGAAGGAAGAAAGGACAAGGAGAAGTTGGGTGCGTGGCAAATTCTGCACCCTGTAGAAAAAGATGTTGGCTGTGGCAAGCCCGACTTCAGCCTAAAGGAGCCCAAAAGGAGATGTTGGCTTTAAACGAGATGTGGGCTGTGGCAAGTCCTAAACCCAAAAAGGAGATGAACCTGTGCACTGGAGACACAGCGGCCGGATGCACCGCGGTGGGAGCGATGAAACGAGATTCAGGAACCCTTGGGTCGGCTGCAGACGATGACTCTTCGAGAAGGATATGAGAGCATTGCGAGGCTATAGGCATGCCTAGTGGAAGCAGCGAGCAGGTAGCGAATGACAGAGTGAATCCAACCCTCGAGACGCATCACTAAATATGGGCAACGTTGCAAACGAAATGAGGAGCATAGAGTGGGGAGAACCTGGCGTGAGCTTTGGCATAGACACGCGTAGACAGGAAGACAATGCCCCAGCGATGCAGGCACTGGCAGAAATAGGTCGTTGGCGTCGGATAGAGATGCGAGTGCTGTACTTGATGGCCCTCCTGGGTTGTCGGCGCTTGAAGATAGAGATGACATCACGAGTGACGTCCAAGAGCACGTGGTCAGAGACTCACCTGGATCCTCGTTCAACAGTTTCACCAGGGATGACAGCTGGCTAAAAATGACAGGGCCGCTACAAGATGAGTACGAACAATGAAACCGTGTGCGATCAAATCAAACATGTTATTCTACCAACTTTCTTGAAATGTGACTTAGTCTGATTTTTATGAATCATAGTAACTGGCACAAGACCCCGGCAGTCGAAGTGTGCATGACCTGTTTTGGCGTAAACCATGCGTAAACCCAAACCCCTTGAACCTGATTGTGAGTTAAGCAAGAAAAGCCCGGCTGCCGAGTGACATTCAATAGCACCGCAGCTGGTAGAACCCCTGGCTGCCGCATCCTGGCCGGGTTGCTAAGACGAGTCTACAACGCAGCCAAAGTCTGAAACCGCTTTGTCAACAGCGAGTACACGAACGGGCAATTTCAAGCCCTGCGTTCGGCATCTTACATATGGGCAGGATTTCCAGCGGCACCCCTTCTTCAGAAACCCCACAATGCTCGTACGTGTGTCATATTGTTACTGCCGTTCTTCTAGCCTCGCAAGTATCGCAGGTGAAGGAAAGTGCTGTGGCCTGCAAAAGAGCCTTTGATTACTTCAGGGTTCAATGGTGTGATGCAGTATCGGGCCTTTCTATGTTCATGTTCTGGTTGTTTTCGCGGGTCGGAGTTGGCACAAGGCAGGATGTAAGGAACAGTGAACAGGATTTAAGGGTGTTGTTGTTTATCTAGTATACCAGTACGCCGTACGCATAGTACAGCATTTAGAATGCATATACATGCAAAGCCCCGTCCAAGGCTCCTTGCTGCAGATGCATTATGAGCAAGCAGCAAACAAAATGCCGCATGGATTTCAAGATTACTGTCCAGGGATGTTGAGGGTAGCCTCAAGCCCAACTTTCTTGAAGGCAGGTTGTTGTTTCTTGCGTTATCAACTCTTCTTTGGCCTGTGACTGAGACATGAGGCTCCCTGGTTTCAGGAAGTGTGGTGACAGTGTTGGTTTGATTGTTAGAAAGATGGGTCCAAGTTTAAGTAAGAACCAGCTGGAAACAAGCTAGGACTATTGTTCAGGGATCCCCCTGGGTTTGTTCTACTGAAACTGCTACTGCTACTGCTATCGCTATTGCTACTGCTACGGCTACTGCTACTGCTACTGCTGGAGGAGGAGGAGGAGGAGTGGAGGGGTAGCATTTAAGAGTAATCACAATGCTTACTCTTGTTCTTCTTGTCATAATAGTTTTCATGGTTGCTACACCCTAAACCCTAAACCACTACAATCCGAACCCCTCAGCTAAGGTCCGCAAGCCTGGAAGCCTCGGCGAAGCAGGCGTCGCAAACAGCTATAGGGTTCGAGGTGATTGACGTTATGCTGCTAGGGCCTGCTAGGGTTTGACATTCAAGGTTTCAGGTTGCAGAGTCCAGGCCATTCACCAATGCCCTTCGCACAGTAAGAAGCCTTCACAGAGCAATAACACCATAGCAATGATCGTAATCGTCGTTCAAGACTAACTGGAATCATAGCGCAGCAACAGAAACAAGAGAACTTAATTTAATGGCTACCGCCAGTGCCGCCGACCCCTTGGAGGCAAACGCCCAAGCTGCCCAAACCCTATCCCTTCGTTTCCCCCCCCCCCCCCTTCTTCTCCTGCTCAACTCTGGGAGATAATGCCTCTGCTCTAAGCGCCGAAACCGTAAACCTTGGTTCTAAGTTCTGAAACGGTATATGTAAAGGGATGGGGTTGGAAAGGGGAAGGGTACTGAGGAAGAGGGGCAGGGGAAGGGAGTGGAATGGTTGGGTAGAGGGTGTCGGCGAGGGGGGTATAGGCGGAGGGGGGGGGTTTGGAGAACGCAGTAGGTGAGGGATTGAGGAGGGGCAGGGGGGCTGGGGAGGGGGGGTGGCGGGGCCAGTGCGGGAAGGGTAGGGTCGAGGCGAGGGGGGGGGAGGGTTTGGGGTAGGGGTGGGGGTGGGGGTGGGGTGGGGGGAGGTGGCATGTGAGGGGTTGAGGAGGTGGGTGTGTGTGGGGTGGGAGGTCAGGGACGGGGGGGAGGAGGACGGGTGGGGAGGGAGAGGAGAGGGGCAGGGCAGGAGGAGTGGAATGGTTGGGAAGGGGAAGGGTAGTGGGGGGGGGAAGGGAAAAAGGGTAGGAGAGGTGGAGTGGGCAGGGATGAGGGGCGGAGTAGCTGGTAGAGGGAAGGCCTGCAGGATGGGGAGGAGGGGGCGGCGGGGGTTGGGCGGGTGGGGTGGGTAGGGGGGCGGGGGGTGGGGTGGGGGAGGGGGGTGGGGGGGAAGGGCGGGAAGGGCGGAAAAAACGAAAAAGGCGGGCGTGACTGGACCCTGTAAATGATTGCCATCCGCCAGGGGAGGTCTTGGCGGAGGGGGGGGTCGGCAGCGGGGTAGGGCAGGGGGGGGTGGGGGGTTTAGAGGGTAGGCCTGTGCGGGATGTGAGGGGCGTGGCTCGTGGGGGGGTGGAGGCAGGGCGGGGTGTGGGTGGGGCGGGGGGCGGGGCGGGGGGGTGGGGGGGACGGACAGAGGAATGGAGTGGAAGAGGTTGCGGTCAGGGCAGGGATGGGGGAAGGCCCCGGGAAAAAACACGGGGAACAAACAGGGAGGGGAGCAGTGCGGGAGGGTGGGTGAGGGGGGGGGGGAAGCGAAGGGGGGTGGGGGGGTGAGAGGGGGGGGTGGGGAGAGGCGGGAAGGGCGAGAGGGCGGGCGTGTACTGGACCCTTTATCGTTGTCTCATCGGCGGGTGGCAGCGGGTGGGGTAGGGCAGGGGGGGGCTGGGGGGTTTGGTGGTAGGGGTTGGGGGGGGGTGGGTTTCTAATCGGTGGGGGGTGGGGGGTGGGGGGGTGGGGTGGGGGATGGGGTGGGTGGTGCGGGGGGGGAAGGGGGG
>CAJNDS010002639.1:47944-60444 GCA_905221605.1 Symbiodinium natans
GAGGGGGGGGGGGGGGGGGGGGGGGGGGGGGGGGGGGGGGGGGGGGGGGGGGGGGGGGGGGGGGGGGGGGGGGGCGTGTACTGGAGCCTTTAAATCATTGCCTCATCGGCGAGGGAGGGTATAGGCGGAGGAAGGGGGGTGTCGGCAGGGGTTGGGGTTGAGGAGGGAGGGGTGGGGGGGTGGGGGGTGGAGGCGGGGTGTGGGGAGGGGTAGGGGGGGGGTGGGGGAGGGGGTGGGAAGGGGGAGGGCGGGGAGGGCCCTGGAAGGCGGAGGGGGGGGTCGGCAGCAGGTGGGGTAGGGCAGGGGGGGGGGGGGGGGGGGGGGGGGGGGGGGGGGGAGGGCGTGTGAGGGGAGGGGGGGGGGAGGTAGGGGGAGGGGGGAGGGGGCGTCGCAAGCAGGGAATGTGGGGGGGGGGGGCGGGGAGAGGAGGGTTAGTGGGTGGAGGGGGGGGGGGGGTTGACGAGGGGAGGCGGGTGTAGGGGGGACGGTGGGGGGCCGGGAGGGCGGGCGTGTGCTGGAGCCTTTAAATCATTGCCTCATCCGAGGGAGGGTTTAGGCGGAGGGGGGGGGTGGGGTAGGGCAGGGGGGGGGTGGGGGGTTTGGGGGGGAGGGGTTGGGGGAGGGGTGGGTTTCTAATCGGTGGGGTGTGGCGGGGGGAAACAAACAGAGGGTCTTCACTGACGCCGCCCCGCTGTTGCTGGGGTCGGCGGATAATGCAGTGCGCACTATTCTTTGGAGTAGTGGGAACGGTCATTTACTAAATTCGCAGGGTCGCAACGGTAGCGGCAGCGACGACAAGTAGCAAACATTTCCGATGCCTAGCACTACAAGTACTACGAATGACTGTCACTTTCGCCGTTGCTGCAGGAGTATAGAGCAGCAGTAATCGTAGTCGTGGTGGTGGTGGCAATGTAGGGTTTGTGGTGGTGGTAGCAGCATCAAGAATCACATTAGTGATGCTACTGTCAGTACGACTACTGGAACTAGCACTTTTTTTGTGTTCATCGCTCCTTGTTCCTTTCATCTTCACGAGTGTTGTTGCAGGAAGACACAATCACGTTTTCCTCGGAAGGCCCCTAAATAGAATCCAATGAACTCCAAGCATTTTTTCACGTGCAGTGTCTTTGCAGGTTTACTGTATAAAAATGAACCCAGGGCAGATCCATGGAAGGTTCTGGCTCTGCACACCAAAGAGAACCGGCTGGGCCACCACTTCGTTGCTCACCTCCAGGAGCTGTCCAGCCAAGGCCTTCTGTGCTATTTGGGGCTCTTTAGGACGTTTTAGAGTTGAGGGTTTAGGGTTGTAGGGTTTAGACTCAAGCTCCAGTTCTTCTTAACATCGCTCTGATTTCGTGCGCGACCGCACCAGAGGGGGTGTGGAATAGGCCCAACATGGCCGTATTGGATTTCCCAAAAATTCAAAAACTGGTCCTTCGTTAGGGGTCTTTCTGACAGGTATGCCAGTATTCTCGGGTTCTGTGGGGGGATCCTGATTCTAAACCTCAAACCCCATGTCGAGAGTTGAGGGATTAGGCTTCGAGAATGTTCCCTGGACTTCCTTGGGCACTGGGCTATTGTCATAGTATTCTTGATTATGATAACTTCTGGAAATACTACCCTAGTAGTATTACAGCGTTGTGATAGTGCTTAGGATTGCCAGAATTGTATGCGCTGTTAAATTCTTCTGGTGTAATAGTAGTCAAAAAGAATCGTAACGGGTGTGGTGGTCAGGGCAATCATTATAAGAACAGTTGGTGTCGCAGTACTGATGGGTCTCATGTAAATCAAGGGATAGCAACAGTAGGAGCCATACTTGTAGTGGCAAAACGCTAATAACGATACATGCAAGTTTTTCATCATGCTCTTAGCCGTAGAAGCATTGGTTTCTAGTCTCTACATGTGTGGTCGCAAGAGGAGTAGTAGACGTGTTGTACTTTCACTATGGCGATGACGGTGTTACTGCTGTTACGACGATTTTACAGTACAATTCTTGTTGCTACTCCTGTTGCTGTTGTCATCAGTGCCCAAGCTCCCTCGTGATGTTGAATGCCCAGCAGGTGCCTCCGACAAGTTCGAGCAGAAGGTGAACGAGGCACACAGAAGCTTGGGGTTCAGGGTTTGGCGGTTGTGCAGGGTACAAGCCTGCGCCTTGCCTTATGCCCTACCTTGACAGTCTCATGTAATTCGTCCTTCTTGAATGTGTTGTTGTTTGGGTTAGGGTTTTCCGAAGCCGTCCAACAGAACACAAAGTCGTCCAACAGAACACAAAGTTCTTCTCTAGCTGACACTGGTGACATATCGGGCAGATACATTTCCTCAACCCCCCCCCCCCCCTTCTCCACACACCCCCCCCCCCCCCCCCTCTGCTTTGTCGACTTGTGTTCTCTTGCTGCCCCGGCCACACCGCGCGCAGTGCCCGCATCTCCGCCCTCGTCTCCACACCCCCCCGTCTCCACACCCCCCGCCTTCTGATTCTCCTTTGCTGTTTAGGGCAGCGACTGCTCCCTGACTGGGCAGATCAAGCCAAAATGCAGTTTGCAAATTGGTAGCGGAGTTTACACCCGCCAAATGATATGGCCTCCCGCCAGGGTCGCAAACTTGTTATGCGACATTTCCTGTTGCTTCGCCGGCACAGGTTCTATCGTGCCATCGTACTTTTAGACCATCCGGTTCCCCGAGTGCACCCAATTACTGAGCTTGCACTGCGCCTAAATACAACTCAATCCCCCTTCAGAAAGGGGCACACTTTTCACAAGTGCCTCAGTAGCACTTGTGCTTCCAGCACCTTCGGGAGTCCCAGTCAGGCCCCCAGTGCTTGCATCAGGTCGTAGCACCTGGACACTGCCCCTGCGTCAATGTCGTTGTTCCGAGGCCCCAGTCCTCGAATGTCCCGTTGGAGACAACATCCGGTTCATACATCGAGGACAGCTCAGCAGCTTCATTCCATGAACGGGTCGTCAGGACCCGAGCACGCGTGATGCCTCATCGCGAAAAGTTGCGTAGGGAGATTCTGACAGATCTCCGTCCAGATCCGGCACCAAGTTTTGTTGCCGCAAGCCCCAGGGACACTGGCAGTCTCAGGCCTCCAAACCAAGACATCCCGCGTACGCAAGAACGTATGAATATGTCCGAGTTGTGCAGAAAGCTTGGAAGGGCTACGAAACTCGGCATTTTCTTCTCGAGACATAGGACTCGAGAGGCTGTGCCAGCGAGACAGGATAATTCCATCATCCAATTGCTCAATGCAGGCTAGAACGGTTGTTGACCCGCGAAACACATTGTTTTTGGAATGGCTCACGTAGTGGTGAAATTGCGGAGTCGCCGTCACAGTGGCGAAAAGCACGGATATCTTGTCTCAGTGTTGTGACCTTTACTGCTGTTGTTACAACTTCTTGTTTGCCGTTGGTTGCTGTTGTTGTTAGTACTGTTGGCAGAATGCCTACCATTTTTGTTTCTCCCTCCGTGCAACTGCGCAGGTCCTCACTGGCAACATCACACGTGGACAGCGCCTGCGCCTTCATCGCCTCGATCAGCACCCCGAAGCTTGACTAAAACTTTTGTATTTGTATAGTAGCAAAGTATTCTAGTATCGTATTATGGTATTATGGTTGCTAGGCGGAGAGGTTCGGCATGTGGAATCGCTGTGTGTTTGAGATGCTTTTGACGTTACTTCAAGGGATCGCTACGAGGACTTCGATGGGCTTTGCGGTTACTGCTACAAACATGGACATTCCGGTCTAGGGATTCGGGTGTCTTGTCTAGGTTGTTGGGTTCTGCTTGGCGTTGCGCCGACAACATTGTGGATGTCACCCAAAACGTTTTCACCTTGGTCTCTAAGGAGTTGTTTGCAGCCAAGACTAATCTGAACGTTTCTGTTCGGTATCCTACACCCAGAGCCATACTAGATAGCACTACTACTGGAAGGTAGCTGATCTTATCACCATCATCGTGTTATTGCTCGTCAGTAAACCAAGACGGGGTTTTGTGTTTAGGGAGTGATTCAGGGTCAGGTCTCAGTGGCATCATGTCCGCAAACCCCAGCCCCGAATGCGCTCAAGCACGCGTTGCGTGCATGATTGACATTCAGGACTAGGTGTATAGTATATAGCACAGTGGGAATTTTCAACTTTAGCGACCCTCATATACTCCAAAACTTCAGGTCCTTAGCCTTAGCCTAAGTAGCGTCTTGTCTCCCATGTTCTGAAGAAAGGAACTGCGCCGGGTGAAGGACGCGCGTTGCGCTGATCAGAAGGACGACAGAGTCATGGAATGTTGTGGGTTGTGGGGGCATCGCAAATTGTCAAAACGCGGTTAGGGCTTGAAGATGAAGGCGGCCATCATGTTTTTGCAGTAGCCGTTTTTAGTCTAAGGCGGGGCCCCGTGTCACACCGATGAAGACCCAGTGTGGCGCTAGATTACCAGTTTGGTGCTAATGAAGCAAGGACCAGTAGATAGATGGAAAGATATTGGGGTTTCGCCTGCAACCCTAACCCTGAACCCGAAACCCTAAAACCCTGCCGGGTGTCGCGGGCTCCCTGGAATGGCCCTCACTATTTCCCTTTTGAGACGAGAGATCGTGTGACATTCTTGTGGGTTGTCCTGCATGCTGCCGTGAAGGTAAGATGGGTGCGAAAAAAACCTAACCCTAAGTCTGGAAACGCTTCGGTGGTAGCCTCATCGTCTGAAGGACCATCGGGGCGTTCTGACCGACTATAAACAATGATGCTTGACTGACTTCTCTCTGCGCTTAGGGCTTAGCGTCTGGAGGTGTTTGTCGGGCTCAGAACGTTTAGAGGTTTCTTAGCTATTCTTGTTTAGGGTTTGAGAGCTTTAGCTGTGGTCCGTGCCGAGCTCTGTTCTCAAAGTGCATCGTTTACAGTATCGCAGGTTGCAAGATGATACGTTGTCATGTATAATGACATAAAACAGGAATACTACAACACTGCAATACTGCATGGCTTCTTGCAAAATGTGTTTATAAGTCTTCAAACTGTATTGCTTCAATGCCAGCAATCAGAGGTAATTCTAGTGTACTATCACACTATGATACTGTAGTGTCATAGTACGAAATGCAATGGTGCAAAGAACTATAACGAAATGTAGGACTGCAGAATGCCGAAAGCATCGCTGTGAGGGGCAAAAAAGAACATTAAGCTATGCTACTAGAATACAACACGAGAACAATAGTGAGGTCATACTATGACACTGTACTGCTGTAAAGCTGTGATGCTGTGAATGTACTGTATTACAGTGTCCTGATAATGCATGCCACAACGCTATGATATTGGCATGTTATATGACTTTAAGACTACAAGCTTGTAACACTATGGTACTGCAACAGTGTACTACTAGAATTCGATACTACTGTACTGCTGCACTACTGCAAACTATGATTCTATATTGCCCAGAAACAGAGTGCTGCAAAACTGTCATACTGCAACATGACAATACTTGATTCTGATACTTTGGTATGGGATGCAGCAGGACTAAAATACTCAAATGCCATCCATGATACTACAAGAGCACAGCACTGTGACAGGACAGCATGGCGCTGTAGGCCATTTCAACCCTCGGCTGTCGGCTGCACACTCACTCAGGTTTGTGTGATGATGGCGAGCCGTCTGCCCCTAGGCATTTACGCCCATGTAGTGCGGGGTTAAGGGATCGTAGGAATATGTGGGTTTATACGAGAATGAACTTTGAGCTTTAGTACAGTTGTCAACTTGGTTCATCTTCTAGGCTTGCTGCAGATGCAAGATTACCAAAGTCACACCTGAGTCGTTAAATATTACGACGCAGCGCGGATAGCATTCATGCTGCAGCTCGAGCTTCGGATTCCGGCAGTTGTGAGAAGGATGGATGGCATCAGGGTTTCACGAGCCTTCAGGAAGAGCCCGAAGACCACGAGCCACAAAGACCGTGCTGCAGTTGAGCCAACGTAAGGCTTGGCAACGGGGCGCGATTTTTTGACAGCCCCTCAGACACGTCCCAGGTACAAAGGTAGAGAACTAACCTAAACCCCCAGGGCTTTGCCAGCACGCGCATGAAACCGTCCCGGTTTTGCACCCTCAGGCAGCTCTATCTTCAAGGGATCCGACCCGCTTGTCCCGAAATATCCCCAGCCGTCATGTTGTCGGGAATCAGGCCCTTCGCAATCGCACATGGGGTCAGGGTGCGTGTGAGTGTGTGTGTGTGTGTGTGTGCGAGAGAGAGAGAGAGAGAGAGAGAGAGAGAGAGAGAGAGAGAGAGAGAGAGAGAGAGAGAGGGAGAGAGAATACCGGTGCGGGCGCGTGCGCCCGGGGCTTGCCCCCTTGCCTCCAAGAAAGAAAGAAAGAGGGAGAGAGAGAGAGAGCCCCTAGGGGGAGCTCTCCCTTCGGGGGTGGGGGGGGCTAAGCGTGCAGAGAGAGAGAGAGAGAGAGAGAGAGAGAGAGAGCGAGAGAGCGAGAGAGCGAGAGAGAGTAGATCTTAAGGGGGCCGTCTTTTGCTCACAACCAAAAGGCCCTTCCAAAGGACCAAAGTGTCAGAGACAGGGTCGGTCTCATACCGCCAAACAGAGCGGCGGGCCAGAGAGGTATTTGTGCACCGAACGACCGCCAAGGTTCTATGCCACTTGCAGCACAAGGATGCTATTGAGCAGCATTCAAAATGGATCCAGCGCCAATTTGAGCCATTCCACGAGGTCATGCAGCATCTCGGCACATATCTGGAATTTAATCCCAAGTAAGACACCTGCTATATTTGTCTAGGACTTACTGGCACGGGCCGACCTTGCCCCAGTCCGGTATCAAGAGCTTTTGCAAAAGCCAATCAAAACTAAGAAGAATATTCTGAAAAATTATCAGCACAATCATAACAACAAGTAGAACAATAATCTGAAGAATGGCAACGCAGGAAAAATCTGTAAAGCGAGGAGCGGCACGCTCGACGCAGAAGGTTCAGGGGGTGACAAAATGGGGTGATGCTGACTGGTCACGCCAGCCCAAAAAGGCACGACAGACCGGCGTCTCCATGGTCCAATGATGCTGGATCATTGGCGTGAACTTAACCTCTAAATTCTGTCTCTTTAGAGCGGTACCGGAACACAGCACTGCCACCGAGCCGTCGCAACTAGCAGCCTGTGCCGGCAGCGACTGGCACACCAACCTCCTGTGTGAGATCTGGTGGGAAGGTCCTGACAGGGCGTTGGCTTAACAGGTGTTGCTGGTGGCCCAGTGACCCACCAGAGGCTTGCGGCTTTTTAGCTTCAAGACTGGTCCCGGTCCCTGGATTGAGTACTGAGTAGTGAGTCGCAAATATAACATATTGAGTAAAGAAGAATGAAAGTTGAGCAGCTTGTGAGTAGTGTTGGTATTGAGTATTGAGGACTCAGTAATGAGTATTGGGTGGTGAGTATCGGGTATTGAGTATGGAGAATTGAATATCGGCTACTGAGTATTGAGTACAAAATGCTGGGCAATTGCTGGAGTGAGTATTGTGTATTGACTACGAGTATTGAGTATAAAGTACTGGTTCTTGAGTATTGAGGACTGAGTCTTTATGTTCTTGGACTTACTCCAGGGTTCCAAGCAATTGGGCCTTAAAATGTGCCAGGAGGCGTTAGTACTTGACGTAGTTTTTGAGTATTAGTATTTACGAGTGCCATACAGTATTAGCAGTCCTCTCAGCATTAATAGTGGTATTAGCATAACTATTCATGAGCAGTATCACTAGTATTCGTATCAGTATCAGTATTGTATTTGTATAACTATTCATTCGTAATAGCACTAGTCTTCGTACTAGTCTCAGTACTAGCAGTACTTGCATCGGCGTGAGCGTTGTTGGTGTTAGTGGTGGTCATGGTGGTGGTTGTTGCCTTCTTTAAGGACCCTGGCGTGCACAGCTTGGGCTCTGAGTCCCATTCCGAAGGAACAGCCTTGGCAGAAGCTTGCAGAAGTGCAGGCGCTTTGGCGGAACTCTTTTTGGCTTGACTTTGCCCACCAGTGGGCATTTCCCACTTCCAGTCCCGGTTCAACCCCTTGGTTCTTGGACTCGCCCAGCCTGCCAAGACTCTTCTGAGCGAGCCTCTCTGCGAGTTGGTCTTCCGGCCGCTGCGCGACAGCCGCCCTGAGCACCTGCATCTGTCAGCGAGCCAGTTCGTGTCATGCGTGGGGGCCCATGTCGAAGCCCGCGTGCAGTACGGAGTCTGCGCAACCGTCCTCTACCCATGCCGTCCAAACATGTCCAAACAACAACCGAGGCAAACGACATTTGAACGAATTTCGCTCCGTTCAAGCAAGCTCTTTGCCCTATAATTTGATATTAACGCTCGCACGCGCCGCCTCGGACGGGTCCGAAACAGCGCAGGTCATGAAACGCTTTTCTGCCGGAGGCTTCGCGGATTTCCATGCAACACCAGAGGTACTAGCGAGTATCACGAAAAGACAGCCCAACCCATTCCCCGTTGCAAAGAGCCCTATGTCAGCTCCGACCGCACAGCAAGACACCCGTTCTCCGAGGCGACGCGCGGACCAGCCAGCTGTGGCCCCTGTGGGTTCGGACAACAGTTCTGTCCAGCTGGCTCAGTCGGGTGCCGTGCCTGGGTCCGCATCCTACGTCCCTCAACTGGGGCCATCAGGGATAACAGAAAAGCTTTGGGTTTTCTTCGGAAGAGACGCTTCATTCTCATTAAGATAGAATTCAGGCTGGCATCGAACATTCATCAGTATTTCGGAAGGGCATACTAGCATGTTACGCTATGGTATAGTCTCTCTCAGAGCTCTATAAATGCATCAAGTCTCCCTAAGTCCTAAGTCACAATCCCGAACATTAAACGAAACGTCGAATTACCCCCCCTTGCACTCAACAACCCGCCCTCAAAGATTGTGTCGCCATTTGTAGCCAGGGGGTATGGACCATTGGGCCATGCGGGCCGACTGCCGACTGGCTGAAAAGTGCGAAACTCGACGTCTGCATGAACCTGGGCCGCTTTTTTGAGAAACTGTTCTTGATTTTTTGTGTGCTCTTATCACGATCATCCTCAAAAAAAAGACTGACACATCTCCAAAAGCAGCCCAGGAATGGTCATTGCCTCTCATTCCCCTACCCGGCGTCGTTGTCGGAGCCTGGGACAAACAGTTCAAGGCTTTGGTTTTCGGGTTCAGTGCTTGGGTGTACAACATCAAGCATGCCTTGTGCTCAACATCTTGAGCTTCTGTGGAGCCTTCATTTCCTAAGAAAGCACAGGCCCAAAAACTCATGATTCCAGAGATCTGGTGCAAGTTGATTCTGTTGCTTCGTCTTCTTATGCCTGCGTAGACCCAAACAGTGCCACAACCTCAAAATCCTCCAACATCACGGGTCTTGGTGCATGGCAACACGTTTCGTGCTAAAGGGTAGACTGACATGTACTACTCGCGAACCGAGACTCCACTCACAATGATATTGTTTCGACCAATATTGCTGGTATTGCTAGTATTCCTTGTTCCTAGTTGATAGTATCATCATGATGGTTATTACTGTCATTCCTAGTAGACTGTCATTCCCAGTATTACTACTGCCATCACGGCTGGTACGATTGTTTCTTTCTTATGTCGGTTTCAAAACAATCATGATTAAGAGTTGTACTCAAGTTGGGGTCCTTATCAGAGACGATCTTCGCTCAGGGAATGTGCACTTGCCGAAACACTCAAACCGGCAAACCCAAAACCTTTCACCCCAAACTGGAACTCTAAACCCCAAACGCGTAAGCCCCAGCGCCTGGACCCAAGTGAAGGAGAAGGATCTGAAGGATTCCGAGAAGGTTCTTGGCCGGAAGACCAACGTTTTCGGCTTCTTCAAGAAGGTCAATGTGTTGGGGAAGTCAATGGTGCTAAAGGAGGTTTGCGGATTAGGTAGGGCTTAGGTTTCATAGTCACAATATGAATAGTCATAATGATGTTAGCGCTGCTCCAAATGACAATGCTACGGGTGCTAGATTTGACAGTACCCCCTCTCGCCCCAATAATGCGTGAAGCCCCTCCAACCCTCGAGAAGAAAACCCTGGCCCCAAGTAAATCTCCTTTTTTAGGGAGGCATGTTTATGCCCGGGAGGTGGTCTTTCAAGAAGGCCCGGGCTTTTTCCCTGAAGCTTGGCTTGGCTCGGCCTGGTCTTGGCCTGGCTCGCGCAATTTTGGTGCTTCATGAAATGGGCCTGGGCAGTGGACATGGGCTTTAATGTCTAAAGGCCATGTGAGCTCTAACTCCCAAAGAAACCTAAACCGTGTAGAGGCTTACGGTTCCAAGGCTTGCGTTTCACGGGCTTTGGGGAAACGGTTGGGCTGGGTGGGGGTGGAGTGGTGGGGTGGGTACTTACTGCAATTTTTGTTCATCAAACATACCCTGACTGGACCCAGGTAGGGTACAGGTGGATGGGGCTTCTGGGAGTTCAGGGTGGGAGGTTGGGTGCTGTTTGGGGTATGCTAAACCCTAAACCCAAGTTGGCCCAGTGACCGGGTTTCTTAGGGTTCTGGAATCCTCATTTCACCCACGCCTAACTCACATGATGCTCATGATGCTTTGTTCCTGTCCCGGACAAACACGAGCTGATGCTCATGATGCTCGCGCCTGTGAGGGGGTGCCCTCGTTTTGCTGTTTTTCGCGCAGAAAATCGACAAAAAACAGGGGCACCCCAAAAGGCCCAGCCTCGTGAGCGTCAGCTGGGTTCGGCGGGAAATGAAAAGCTCGCATCCCAACCGCCACACTCCCCTACCCGAAGCCTCGAACACAGCGAGGTTTCGGTCCTTTGGTTCACCTTCGCGCGCCCAAGCCCCGGACTCCCGCTACAAACGCCCCAGAGAGGCATAGGCCCTCGACTTGAAGTGACAGGTGGTCGAGAATGATGACTCAACGGCTCAAACGCGGCAGTGTGTCGCATGTCACATATCAGGTGTGTCCGCGCGTATGTTCATGTCGCGAATGCGCGTGCTCATGTTGGGGGCGCGGTCGGGAGGCGGGTGGCGGGCTCAATAAAGAACAAGGGCGAGCCGGGATCCCGAACACCTGGAAAGCGAGCTCGTCTGTATGTTGTTGAGTGATGCAACAGATTCTGAGGAAGTCCCGTGTAATTCGCAGACTCAGTCACGCACAAAAAAACTCTCTTCCCACGAAGTCATGGAGGAGACGCCCCAAAGTTCCCCTAACTAGACATAACTATCCTTTGGCTTGGAGACACAGGCGACTGCAGGAACTTTGGAGTTCACCGTCCTGGGTAGGCTTCTGTCAGAGCATCGATTAAAACAAGGCTCTGGAGTTAGTCATTTTGGCTTGGCTCAAGATTCTCCGGTCCGGGCACGCCGATCAATTCCGCAGTAAATTGTTGGGTTTAGGGTTGGGGTTGTGGTTTCCAGGGGTCATGCCTGCCAGTTAGCTGCAGGGCTACTTACTTGACTCAGGAGAGACAATCATCCGGGGTTCCCAAAAGTTGTTCATCACTGCAGCGGGGTCGATCTTAAAGAAGAAAAAAGAAACAAACATAATAATAATCATAATGATAGGATTGCGACAATATCAAAACAACAGCGGTTTCATGATAGTCACAGCGATAGTAACAGCCGCAACAATGGCTTGACTATATTTCATTGAGATCATACAGTGTCGGCTTGTTTTTGTTTTCAGGCCGCCGGCGGCCTGAGCAAAGACGAAGGGAAGAAGACACCATGTCTTTCGACCACAGCGACATTGTGCATTGCGCTCGAGAAGTTCGCTATTGATGTGTTATCCTTCAAGTTGCTCGGGCATTGTTTAGGGTGTAGGTTGTTTAGGCCGCTCGGGAATATTTTCGCCATAGCTTGTTGCAGGGTTTTTTGTTAAGATTTGGGGTTGTGATAGTGGTGGTTTAGTTTTGTTGGGTGTAAGGTTTGGAACTTAAAAGGTTCCACGCTTTGTGCTTACTAGGACGTGGTTGAACTGCTTCGAAACTTGATATACAAATCCCCCATGCACCTTTAGTGTCAAGATCCTCATGCATGCTCAGGTTAGGGCTTGGCACCTGGACTGCAAGAGCAAGCAGCTTGGGGCTGCGTTTTTGCCGCCTCGTTGGGGTCAGAGTCAGAGTAATAACTACAGTAAGAATAGCAATAATGATGACACTAATCATGCCAGAGTAGACCTCAAACAGCGAAAGGCCACTAGCAGGACACCACATGAGATCACCAAGAGAACACCTGGAGACCAGCAGGAGACCACAACGAGGCGCGCAGGAGACCACCAGGAAATCCCCAAAGGCCCCAGCAGGAGACCACGAGAAGACAGCCAGGAGACCACAGGAGAGCGCCAGGAACAAACAAGAGGAGAGGCCGAATCCGCGCAGAGGGTCGTCCTTCGCGATTAAACATGCAACCAATCCTCGAGTTTCAGCGCTCGGAGAGGCCGAATCGCGATTCATGTTATGCTACAAAAACATCCCGTCCACAGGCCTTCCAGGACGGGTTTTGAGGTAGTTATTGTCGAACCTATACATGACATTTAGGGAGCATTGCGACACA
>CAJNDS010002639.1:65444-77944 GCA_905221605.1 Symbiodinium natans
CCTAACTGAACCTGAGGGACTGGCAGAGTTAAAGAGACATAGTCTTTCCATCTTCTCCTCGCATCCCCCCCTAGCTAGTGGCGTAGGCCAAGCCTTGCCCAAGCTGGACAAAAGTAGTCTGTCCAAAGGCATAGCCTCTATAAAGCCGGAAAAGGCAGTACCGCAAGGATCTGCCCCCGCATCCATGTACCGCCTTTGTGCTTCCACTGTGGCCAATAACTACTGCGACTATCTCGAAGCGGTGCCTCCGCCTCCCGCTCCGACCCATCAGGCGTGCGAGGTCACCTCCTTCCAAGGGAAGCGCGAGCCTCAGCATAACACAGCACCAATGAATCCAGCCGAGCCACCCTCGCTGCCCATAACAGCCAAGTCAGCAGACCTTAGCTTCATACCCAAGCCCTCTAAACCAGCCTCTAAGCCGGAGAACTTGCGACCGCTGGGCATCATTAGGCCAGATGGCAAAGGAATAGCCTCTGAGGCTAGGAGAAGACTTGACCCCCTCTTCAAGAAGGCCCACTTTGCTTCCCCTCAATTTGCCTACATTCCAGGACGCGGTATCGCCGATGCCCAACTCCGGGTAATTGGCCACGCAAGGCGCGTCCGTGCCATGCTTCGATCCCGAGCACCAGACAGATTCTGCACTCCCAAGCGCACGAAGGGCAAGCCGGACCTAATCGGAGGCTTCACCTTCTCACTAGATCTCTCTCAAGCTTTTGACAAAACAAGCAGAGAAGCTCTTTTGCGCTCACTAATTACTTACGGAGCCTCACCCGAAGACGTCGAGCTGGTTGCATCCCTCCATAGGGAGGCCCAGTATAATCTGCGCTATGGACGAAGCCAGGAAACAGTAACCTCCACAAGAGGTATAAAGCAAGGATGCAAACTGGCCCCCTCCCTCTTCTCCCTGGTCATCACGGAGGCGTTCCGGCTTATGGCCACCCACATAGGGTTCTCTCCAATACAGCAGTTCCTCACAGGCTTCGCAGATGACCTCGTAATTCACCGAGACATCCACAACTGGTCTGATCTCTATGCGGCTCATGACATGGTTAGACTGTTACTGCACTACCTGCAAGAAGCCGGACTAGAAGTGAATTACGCCAAGTGCAACATCATGGTTAAACTGGCAGGTCGCCACGCACAGCAGGCCAAGAAGCTCTTCAAGTCACAGGAGCTTCGCTCAGGCCGGAAGGTCACGGTCTGGAATATAGACGCACCAGAGCAGCCAAGACGGCCAATTCTGCTTTCGCATTCCTCAGTTCTTCCCCCTCTCCCCTCTCTTCCTTCCTTCGAGCTGGTAGACTCCTTCAAGTATCTAGGAGTCATGATCAGCTACTCAAACCCGGAAGATCTTACCTATTCTTTAAGACAAGAGAGAGCGGCGAAGAAAAAGCAGACAGTGCGCAAATTCATTCACAATAAGCGCAGGACAAAAACCGCATCTAGGCTGCTTGTCTGGAGAGCCACCGTCTGGTCCACGGCCACTTTTGGCCTGGAATCCGTTGGTCTCTCAGGCAGGCGGGCAAGGGCTCTCCGCTCATGGCATGCCAGACAGGTGCGAGCGGTAACGCACAACCCTGTGCATAAGACTCGTGAAACTACAGCAGCGCTTTTTGCACGTCTGAAACTTGTCTCTCCCATTCAGCAGCTTCATGATCGCTCCGCCCAGCGCCTAGACTCTCTCCGCAAGCGCCGGAATGCAGCCCCAGCGAGTGAGGTCACCTCCTGCTCCACATCCACGCCGGCCAACGCGAGCTCTTCGCTCCTCACTCAGTCCGGCGCCTGGCCACGTGAAGATATCTTAACTATTCCCTCCACCCTGCAAACGGCGGAGGAAATTGTAGCCTCTTACAGCAAGCTGCTCAGGGAGGCCGACATTGACCCTTCTCCGGACGTGCCCATGCACACATGCTGTGGAAAGGTATTTCGTACTGCGGCGGGCATGAGAACACACCGGACAGTCAAGCACCCGGCTCCTGTTCCGCCACCCCTTGAATTCTCACGCCTAAAGCACTCCGTGGGAGGCCTGCCTCAATGCTCGCACTGCCAGGCGAAATTTAAAAACTGGCATAATCTACAACAGCATGTTGAGCGCAGAGTCTGCCGACAGGCTGGTTTCAAGCTTTCTAGACCTGAGGCGGCCACTCAGGCTGACGAAGCTCCTTCCAAGGCGAGTGAGGTCTCCTCCAGCCAGGAGCTCGTGCCCTCGTCAGACTGCCGTGCTACTGCCGCACCCTCGGTCCAGCTTACCTTGCAGATGGACACAGTGCCTCTCATTTCGCGCATGCGCACCGAACTGCTGCAACAGGCCGGAACCCAGACCTTCCTCGAGCTCCTCACCGGCCACCTTGGCCAGCAACTCACCAGGACCTGTCTGCTCTGCGACTCGTGGATAGCCTCCACGACAAAAATAGCCTTCCACCTCACAAAGAAACACGGGGCAGAATGGGACTCTTATAAAGCCTCGGCGGGGAATAACACCTCTAAGATGTATGTGCTGACCCGCCTGTCACCCTGTCCTGCCTGTGGCGTGAAAGTGGAGAGCGCCCCCCGACACACGAAGCAGTGCCCGGTCATTCAGCAATTACAACTCTTCTTCTTTCTGCACCCTGACGCCCCTCTTTCCAGAATGCACTCGTCCCTCCAACACACTCAGCTCTCACATCTCTCGCCTCCCACCTCTGGGGTTGGCGCATCTTCTCCTGCGGTCCCTAACCCCGGGCAGAGCACGACAACATCACACCAACACGCATCTCCCACACAGGCTACCCCCCAACCAAAGACGTTCCAACAGCGGACCCTGCAGGCTCCTAATCCCAGGTCCAAGCAAAGTCAGCTTCAGCGATGGTTTCGCCCAGGGAGTGCCTCCCAGGCTGCACAGCTAGGCGCAGGACCTCCTCAGCCAGCACCGACAGACCTGGATGCCTCTGCTCCGCCACCGCCTCCTGCAGCTCAGCCTATGCCACAATTGATTAATCCTCATAACTTGTGCTACGCCATTTCAGTCTTGCAGATGATTAGCGCTCTGAGGGAAGACCCCTCAGTGGACTGGTCGAACCTCCAACCTCTCCAGCGGGAACTTCGAGCAAGGGCCTCGCACCCAGTCTCTATTCTCGCACTAGAATCGCTCCCGCATTGTCATCCAGACTGGAGGCTTGCTAATAGGCAAAGTGATGCACTCGAGTACTTGACGTTCTTGTTGGCTAACCACCATGGCTCCTTACAAGGTACCCCCTGGAAGCGAGTCTATGATGCAGACATACCCGACTCAACTGGCTTCTCCCCCCTTCTACTAACCTTCCCGGAAGGCACCGACCCGACCAGGCTGTCCCAGCCTGACTCCCTAGCGGCGCCCCACTTAGCTTATTCACTGTCCTTTTTTGTGCACGAGTGGCACTCTCCGCATGACTCGAAGGCGGCACTGTTGTATACACCTCCTTATATCTTTGTGTCTCTGCCAAGATTCACAAATGCCGGAGCGAAGCAGCACTGGAGACTCACGGGCTTGCAGGACGAAGTACAGCTGCCTGCATGGACCGGGCCTCACTCTCAATCCTTTGTTCGCTACAGATCCGTCTCGGGACTCTTTCACATAGGGCAGGAAGCCACCTCAGGTCATTACAGATCCTTCACCTTGCTTCCCTCTCTCCAGGTAGGTGATGACTCCAGCCCAGGCTTCTCGCCTACGAGCGAGGAACGTGCACAGATCGGGTCAGGAGCTTACCTTTTGCTCCTCCAACGCTTAAGTTAAGTCCCGTTCATCTTCGTGTGAGGTCCCCTCCTCAAGGTGAACGGGAAGCGATTTCACTCGTGATACCATGCGTGTCCTCCCCAAGCGCTATGGAGCAAGCCCAGCAGGAGCTGCTGAACAACCCTGCACTATGCCAAGTGCTCTTTAAGAACCTCCCCCATCTTGCCGCTTCATCCATGGCTGCGCGGGCATTTGGCCCTGATGAACGTTCAACGTCCAGAGAACTGGTCCCTGCTCACGACAGGGACAGGCCTCCCAAACAGCGCCGTCAGCAAAAGGACCTGGAGCAGGACGAGGAAATGCCGCCGACTCGGTTGCCCTCACCGTCCAGGAGGCCCAGGAGGACTGGTCGCCGTAATGGCTCCAGACCAAGGGCCTCGCAAAACGGTCTGCCGAAATCAAAGCAGGAGGTCAAACCAACCGCTGACCTCTTGGCCAGCATCATCTTGGCCCTGCTGAATCACGAGGATGAATTGACAGCCTTGCGATACCATCATGGATGGATCTTCTACGCCACGGTGCACCAAGCGAACAGTGTGGTTCCTTGGCACGGATCCAGCAACAGTGGAAGTCGGACCAGCCCCAGGACACCCCTGGCAAGCCCGTTCGCTACGCCCTGTTCCTCGGTCTCCTTCACGAGCTGCACACTCGAGCCCAGGGCTTCGATCACGTCGCCTACGACAGCACGAATCAGGACAAGGAATCAGCACTTATCTCTCTACCAGGAGCACTTGCCTCCCGAGGTCGACACCACACGGACGAGAACCCTGCCTTCTACTGGAACTATATGAGATGGGACGCCAAACAGCGGAAGGTAGTCATCGATACCCAACGCCCTCCTCTCTCGCCCAAGGTTGTCTCCACCCACCTGGCGGCTATGCTCAAGCTAGATCAAGAACAGCTCACCAAGTTCAGGCCGTCCAGACCGCTGCGAGCCAACCTGACGGAAGAAAGGCCGGTCATCGCCTTCCTCCTGGAACTGGCCCTGACCATCGGAGACGACCATGAGGCAATGCACGCCTTTCGACTTCTAGCGAACAACTCAGTCTGGAACCTAGTGGGGGTCACCATGCGCAGGGAGGGCCTAAGACGGTCTCCACAGATGCAGACCCTCCGTGATCAGCTAGAAGCGCTGCGCACAGGAGGCAACGAGGGCTAAAGTTTTCCAGGACACCCGAGTCGAGGTCCCCTCCTGAGCTGTCCAAGGCCCCCTTGCCCTCCTGGGGGATCTAGCTAGTCACTTAGCCTCAGACAACCCTCCTACTCTCGTGTAGAGGTCCCCTCCTGAGAGAACGAGGGCGCTGATAAGTCAACCTGTTTTTCTTTCTCCCTTCTCTGCCGCCTCGTGCGCACCGTGCCTGCCAGGAAAAGTCTTTTCTGCACCACACGTCAGGCTTCAAGTGGCGTACTGACTATTGCATCGAACTGCCTTTCTCCCATTACAACTGAGGCCGAGCTACACTAACGTCAGCTGTCGACCAGAGCGAGTCACACTCCAGGCTCTCGCATTGCTTACAAGCTGAGAGACTTTCCGCCATGTGCCTGACTGAAGCCCCAACTTAACTCAGCATCAGCCGTTCTGCTCATATTGACCAGTACAGATTGTTCCTCCATCATCACCACGCCATGGCAACCAACCCGGAGGGCACGATTCTTGCCATTGAGAACACCCCTGGCATTCACACCCGGCCGACGACAAGCCAGGCCAATGTCGCCCAAGCGCTGGTTAAGGCAACGGCACCTCCGCCACCACAGTCATCATGCGGAGCAGGCTGCGACCAATGCCACAGTGCTCCATGTGTTCGACACAAGCCGGGACATCTGTGGCACTGCTGCTTCGGGTGTAGAGACTCCTGGGCGGTGCAACAAGCCCGCTCCAGATACTGGTAGCTATGAGCAGGATAGAGCTCGACTTTTTGCGACCAGCAAGTGAGGTCTCCTCCTGCAGGTAAAACGCAGCTATGTTCTCACAGCTGCGCGCCGTCGACCGAGCCAACAGTCTCAACTAAAACAATCTGCCCTAAATGCATGACAGCACTTAACTTATCTAATGTCTCTCCGCTCCTAAATGCTGCACAGGCCCCACTGTCGAGCCCAGCACTCAGCCAGTCCTTGTGCATTACTGAGATAAATGTCTGACCTTACGCGCTGGCAAGATTCTGTGCTCAAAGAAGGTCCACTAGGTCTACAGCGCAGGGCACCTAGGACCATGCCCCCGCGGAAAAGACAGTCGAAAGCTTCGACTCTGCCCTCGTTCGATCTCGCCTCCAACATCTGCACAGAAGCTGATAGGCTGCTGCCTTCGAACTATGTCCCCATCTCGCATAAGAGAATGGACGAGATCAGAAACTACCGCTGGGAGAAGGGCCTCCGTGCTATATCAAGAAGCATGATGGCCCGTCAATCGACAAGGCCGGTCTCGAGCCAGAGACAAGCGGATAAAGAAAGCAAGAGACTAGAAGAGCTGGGAATAAAAAAGCCTGGACTCACTGCAGAGGACTTAGCGGCCCTTCCTACCTCGGACGTGTACAAGAATCTCTCTTCGCTTTCCTTGATCTCGGTTGATACTTCCCGACCGGCAAGCTCCAGCGTGAGGTCGCCTCCGAGGAGCGGACACAGGGAAGCGAAAACAGAACCATCCTCCTCATCTAAGCTCCAGGCAGAGCAGGCGAAAACCTTCACGGCAGAGCCAACACGAGAGCATGCACCGCAACCCTATGCGGGCCAAGGCGTGGGCAGGAAAGAAACCTGCAAGGAAGAGTCGGACTCAGACATACCACCCTGGGCGGACTCGAAGAAGTCGCGCTCATCTCAGTACACCGGTGCAGGAGTTGGACAAAAGGAGGCCTTCGTCAGGCAGCCACCCCCACCTCCATCTCCTCCTGCAAGACAATCAGCTCCCGACTCAGGCCATCTTGAAGGCATCGCGCGCCTCACTTCCACAGAGGAGCTCCAGGTCGTCAATCTTACGCAAGCAGCTCCTCCTCCGCACGAGTTCCTGAACTACCCGGTGCATCAAGGAGTGATAGTTCTTCCAGCAGCCACAGTTCAGGCTCGCGTGGCAAGCAAGAAGGAACAAGACAAGGGCAAGGCGGTCATTCACTCCTTCCCCTACTCCTACCCGCAGGAATTCCCTTTGGAATTGGATGTTCACGTGCAAGTTCGGAAATCGCAGGACGAGCAAGTCAGCATGGTTCTAAAACTGATCCGCACAGCATCCATGAAGGGCGTCACCAGAGCTGTATACAACTTCAAGGGCGGGGAATTCTACTCGGTCTTCAAACTCTCAGTTGTTGCTCCCCAGGAAGAACAGGCCCAAGACGGACTTCAGGCTCATGAAGCGGAACTTGACTTGGCACACGTTTTCCCAGAGATGGTCCCTACGGTGGCAAACGTCTTTGCTATCCAGCTCAGAGTGGCTTCCGCGGTCAATCCCCTGGAGTTTCCCAAGTCTCCCACGCCGAGTGAGGTCTCCTCCTGGCGGGGAGACTCGGGCCCGCCGAAGTATCTCCTCATTCAGCAAGCCTACGGCATCATGGTGGAAAAGGTCCAGCCGCTGGATAACCTCCCACCGCATCTACGCCCCAGCATGGACGAGTGCTACCTGCTGATTCTCCTAGTACTCAAATCGGCGCTCCTAGGATACTATGTACGAGACTGTGGATGGTCCAACCTGGGCAGACGAATCTCGCCGGACTCCAGCACGGATCTGCCCTTCTTTCTTGCTCTCGACACGTCGGCCTGGCACAAACGCACACCTCCGGCTCCTCAACAAGCCACAACTTCAACCGCAGATCATGTCCGAGGACTCTTCTCGACCCTAGAGTACCTGGCGGAGGACAAGCCGGCAATCCAGGCAGCCAAACAAGCCTTCACGCATCATCAGCGACAGGTCCCTCCTCTTGTCCAGCACTTCTTCTCCCTGCTCCGGACTCCGGTGGGCAAAGAAAAGGCAGAGAGAATCTTTAAGGACACGCCTCTGGCGCTCTCTGCTGAAGTGTGGGACGCCTTCAGCTAACCTGGACTATGTAGCCATTTCGTGTGAGGTCCCCTCCTGAAACGGCACGCCGGGACAAGTGTCCGGCACAAGCACCCAAGCTACCTTTTCAACTCTCGCTACGGCACAAAAACAAGCTGACTGGTTTTCTAGGCCGGCTCAATGCGCATTTAGCACAGCACGATGCCTGCGTGCTCCAAGACTAGCTCAGCTCAGGTCACGATCTCACAGGCTTGGCGCTCAGTCACCAACCCTGCTTTAGCCCACAAACGCAAGGCTGAAGTAACATCTGTGTATGTGACTCCAGTCATTTCCATCCAATGTCGCGTGAGGTCTCCTCCTGACAGCCATTTCAGAAAGGCAAATAGCCCTCTCTGCCCCCTGCGCCATGGATCTGGCTGCTCCCTACATCAGGCTTCGAGGCCCGGAACACAGCGTTTGCCTTGAACGCAATGGCCTATTCAGAATGCAGGATCCGGAACCGCGGTGCAACTTCGAACCATCAATCACTGACAACAAAGCAATGGACGACATCCACGCGCAGACCCAGGCCGCCTTCTACAATCGAGTACAATGGACGACGCAAGATCACAGACTGGCATCGGAATGGAGCGCCTTGATGGCCGAGCACCCGGATCATTCCTTCCCCAATTCAGTTGCCTACTGGCCAAAATGGGACTCCACGGTGGTGTTCCGTGATGACTACTGCACGCTGATGCTTGGCACCCAGCGCACTGCTCTCGACATACCTGAACTCAAAGCGCACCAGGTTGATATCATCGTGACTCTCAACGCATCATCGCGCTTCAGGGAGAGTTATGACACAGATGCCGACTGGCAGTTCATGTACCAAATGGAGGGCATCTCCAACTTGCGCTACCACCTCTCGGATGTGCGCATCTCTCGGCACGATCAAGGCTTCCATGATGTGGTGTCAAATCTTGCCAGGACCTGGATCAGGATGATCGACGAAATTGAGGGCCAGGAGTGCAGCCGCACCAGACCGATGGTCATCCTGTTCCATTGTCTTGCGGGCATCAATCGCTCGACTTCTGCCCTCTGTGCCTACCTGATTGTTCGCTACCACCTCACTGCTCAACAAGCGATAGCGATTCTACTCTCGGCTAGGCCAGGTCAACGCTACTGGCAGGAAAGAGATCAATTCCCTCTCGCGCTACACTGGCTCTCCAGAGAATGCAAGAAGTCTGTTCTGGGGTACCTATGCATGGCCTGTGGAGACGCATTCAGACCGACACCAGACGATGACCCTCAGGACATGGACGACTTCGACGAGTGAGGTCCCCTCCTGTCGAACCCCACCTTTTCCTTACGTTCTTTAGAGGCGACTGTACTGACAACGCAAATTTGTGCAGAAAACGCGTGATACCCCTGATCATGTACATCATGCATTATTCGTTTGCAACTGCCCTCTCCTGGCTTCTGCTCAGGTTTCGCCATGCCCCGCCTCACATCGAGGATTTCGCCTCAGCCTCAACCAGCTGAGGTCATCCTGCCAAAGACACATTCAGAGCAGCTCTTTCTTCTCTACCTCAGAGCTCACAGCTCAAGCCATCGTTAGTAGCGGCCCTGAACGAGTGAGGTTCCCTCCTGTTCTACTGCTAACTGGCCATGTCAGCGCCGGAGGACGGCAATTCACATCGAGAAACCCGACACAGCGAAGACAAGCCCTCCAAGCGACGACATCCTCGCGGCAAGAGGCATCAGGCGGACTCAGACTCCCGTCTGATCACGGAGGCTGACCTGGACTCTGAGGCTTCTTCCCTTCAGGATGATGACGACCTAGTGGAATCCCTGTCAAGGAGCTCGTCGAGACGGACAGCCTCTTCCCGGAACCAGCCCGCCCAACTGGCCCCAGGAGGCCCGCCTCCGCCCACTCCCATAACAACCAAGGCACTCTCGCCGGCGAACCAGGCTCCAACCGTACCCAAAGCCACCCAGCAGGCCTACCAGCCGTCGGGCCCCCCTCCCCCGACTCCGGTTCACCAGCCTTTCCAAGCGCAGGACCACTCAGGCCATAGCTCCCCTCCCATGGCGGAAGGTGCTCCCAGAACCACGGCACGTCCCTCCTCGACAAGTGGCACTTCAACGTCGGGGGCCTCAATGTCTCCCCCAGCCGCAGCTCATCCTCATCCCGCGCAAGAAGCTGCAACGCTAGTGGGCACTTGGATCATCACTCCTGGACCGATTGTCTCCCTTGCTCCTAACCCCTTCAGCCCGTGGTCCCCCCCAGCGCGCACCTCGGTACTGTCTGCCACAGGAAGCCCACTTCCTCCGGGCACAGTCCAGACCTGGATAATTACCGAAGGCCCACTTGTCCCAAGACGAGATCCGCAGGAGTGAGGCATGCACAGAGCTCAATTTTGGCACTCCCTGCGAGTGAGGTCACCTCCTGCTAGGGAGTGCATGTGTCACTGCTTACACCTTTTCAACCCAGCAGTATCTCAGAGACGAAATCCAGCCGCGCATCACACTGCTACCGCTGCCTAGACTTAGTCCTCGACGTGCCACACCGAAGCCATGCTCTATGCACCGACAAGCCAAGGTGGGACGCTCTACCACAGACAAAGCCGGCTCCTCACTCTTAGTCTTCCTCTGCAGCACAAACTGCCGTAGCACAATCCAGCTGATTCGAGTTGCCAAGAACTGATAGCTTTCACCAACCCTCTCTCCAGGCTCAAAGGCAGAAAAGCGAGGTCACCTCCTGCTGCCTAGCCCCCCCTCTCAACCCCTGCGTCATGTTGCATACATGCCCGTTGCTCCCGCTACGACCAGACTCATCGACGATGCCAATGAAGTCCAAGCTCGCCGCGCTGAACCTCTTCTGCAAGGCAATGCTGTACACAGGCAAGAGAACCAGTGATCCGGATGCAAACCTCTACCTCTCGGAAGAGGCCAAGGGTCTTGCTCGACGTGAGAACTGTATGCTGGCTCCAACCCTGAGACTGGCAGCACGCAGCTACAACTGGATTCGACTTCTCTCCCAATCAGCTCAGCCTAATCTTCCCTTGCTGGCCGAAGCTGAGATGGCATCCCTATTATCACCCACAGAGCCTCCCCCTCATATCAAGCACTACGAGGCGGAACGGAGCTCACTTACCTTGCAGATGATACTCGAAACGGTGCATATCTACACTGAAGAGGAGACCATGGAGCCGGACGACTTCAAGCTAGCCGCCCTTATCATCTCCCAGACTCTGTACAATCTGGGAATGGGCGGGCAAACCGTCAGGGACATTGTCAATGGCGCTGCCCAGCATCTGCGCTGGATCCTACCCAGTGACTCCACACGAGTTCTGAACGGAATACACCTTTGTCTCTTCCCTTCGGATATCTCGCCGTGGCCGCGAGAGGCAGACACCAATCCACATACTCAAAGTGACGAACATGCATTGGGCATCCTCGACGCAGAAATTCACATGCTACAGCGAGCGTCCAAGATTTACCGGACCATGGCCATGGTCGACTTCATGGTCGCCCGAGCAAGAGGAGCACGAGTGCCAGACGAAGTCTGCCCCAGCGAACCCTGGGACGTCCTGCGACAGGATCAAGCCATGGCACTCCTTTCATATGCGGAGCACTTGACGGAACTCCATGATCTCCTGACCACTGATGCGTACCAAAAGATGCGTACAGACCTCCGCCTGGGCAGAACCTGGCTATCGCGACCCATCACAGCATCCGAACTGGCCTCGCTTGAAGCAATATGGCACAATACCACGATACCAGAGAGTTTTGCCAAGCTACACCTCACTCTCCAGCTCAAAGGGCAAATTGCTGCACACCTTCCGGAAGACTCCAGAGCACAGGACAGACTACTTACCATACTCTCTCCCCTGGAGAATGACGTCCTGGACCAGGCCTTCCCCTGGATTCTGGCCTTTAAGATGCTCACGCCTGAGCGCAGGATGATATTCCGATATGCTCTTCTTACGGCAGCGGGCCCCTCGGCAACAGCGCCGGTTACGCAGGCCGAGTGAGGTCCCCTCCTGGTCAGCTACTTAACAAACCTAGTCAACTTCTTTCTCACAAGAAGATCGATGACGCCTGCTGCTAACAGACAAAGGAGAATTATTCCCGCTACTCTGCGCCTCTCCCAAACACAAATCTAGACACCCCTCTCCCTCTCCGAGCAGAGCCTCAGGTCCTTAACCAGAAAGAGGGAAACACGCACCAGCGCCAGCGCCTTAGCTCTGCCCACCTTCAGCTTGAACTCTGCTGCGCAACCCTACCCCTGCAGCTTAGCCCGAGAGAGGCCTTCCTTGAATTTCACCTCCTGGTTCCTTACCTTCGGCCTAAAAGCACCAAGGCAGCTGTGTTTGCTCCGGCTAACATCAGAGCCTTCATACGAGTGAGGTCCCCTCCTGTATGAGCCTGACCATGGAGGCCCTCCCTCCGGTACTGAGTAGGGATAAAACCATGGAGGTGCTTCTGGAATCCCTTTTCCTCCCGCTTCCGGTTTACCCTGCATCCTCCCTGGGAGACCACGAGGCCAGCACTATACAAATGGCATCTACACGCATCCCGGCAGAAGACGCCCTCCGGCACTCGGACCGTCAGATACGCATAGCTTCCCGCACCTGCAGCTTCATGAAACTGCTCACGGAGAAGATCAACTGGAGACTGGGCGACCTTCGACTCTACCTCCCCAAGACTGCCACTCGACAGCTAGCAGCCAAACGTAAGCACGAGGAAATGATGCTCCACGAGCCTCAGGAGAACACTCTGACCTAC
>CAJNDS010002639.1:85444-162944 GCA_905221605.1 Symbiodinium natans
CTGGGTGTGGAGGAACATCGGACTTATGTCTATGTCCATGTGGTAAATATTCAGGTTCCTTCTTATATGGCTTATCGTAATTCACCTATACA
Source organism: Symbiodinium natans (assembly GCA_905221605.1). Classification (NCBI taxonomy): domain Eukaryota; class Dinophyceae; order Suessiales; family Symbiodiniaceae; genus Symbiodinium; species Symbiodinium natans. The sequence goes on from CAJNDS010002639.1 coordinate 85,537, forward strand.
TGCAGCCCAGGTGATGCCTACATGCTCCGGCATGACCCCATGACAAACTTCTTGATGATGGCCGGGCTTCTCCAGGACAAAAGCCATAACTATCAGCGTGACTGTCTCTCCACGTAACTGGGTCATAGTTTAGACGTAGGTTATTGCATGCGTGTATTTCCGGAAATTGAGGGGCCTCCTGTTTGGGGTCGTTACGATGAGGATTACAGTGATTTGGCTATGTACGGCTGGCCATGTTCTGGGAAATACCCATGTACATGTGTATTACCTTGCACTGCAAGGTGAAGTTGAACAAGATCCCAACAATTTGCCAAGGTACCACTGGGCCAACCCCAAATGCAATCGCCGGCTCCAGCAGATGGTGAACGCTGTGCGTTTCATGGCCAAGGTGCAACCAGGCAATGGATTAGGCTTGAAGGGGCTAGGTTTGAGGAACTCGGTGTTTTTTTCGTTGCTTGTTGCGCACAAGGTTTCGACCTGCTCGCGTATGTGGGCCTCAGGGTTGTCAAAAGGGTTTGCTGAGCAGCTGTCAGGCCTTGTAAAGGGGTGATGCGGTCAACTAAGCCAGGGCCCATGCAAGTAGCTGTCACCATGTTATGCATCGGTTTATTCTTGGCAATGAAAATTGTTATTCATGAGAGCTCTAACTGTAAACTGTAACTCCAAACCCCCCCCCCCCCAAGCCCCCCAAGCCCTAAGAGTCCTAAACCTCTTAGAACCAAAATTCCTTAGGAGCCCAGGCAGGGCAACGCGACGCTGGCGGCGGCCATGAACAACAACGAGCGTGAGGAGCAGGACCGCACATCAGAGCTGCTTATGGAGGAGTTTAGGGATGTTCAGTAGGTTTGTTTGTGGTTTACGTTTTTTACTGTTGACGACTTAACGTATGTATGGTTTGGGGCTGGGTAGTGTCTTATCGTTGAGGATGTAGTGTGTTGTTCATCGTTGAGGCTTAGGGTTTTGGTTTTGTTTATGTTTGTGTATACTGGTTTGTGGAGTGCGGTTCGGCGGTTCAGGGTTTGCGTGTTTAAATGTAGGGCTTCATGCTTTAGGTTTTAGGGTCATGCTGTTTCTTGTTACGATGCTTGTTATCGTTATCACAGTTGCAGTTATGATTGGCATCACGGTTGCTGTTGCTCTTACTATGGTGGCAAATGTTCCACATCGTTGTTATCTTTAGTGCTGGCACTGTCTCTCATAGAGTTCTTTCCATTAGGATCATGAAGATGTTTAAGCTTACCTGGACGATAGCTGTTGCTACAACCCTTGTTGTACTAGTACGAATGCCTTGGCTATCAATAACACAATAACCGTTGCTGTGTTTATTGCCGTTTTATACTAGTAATAATTGTATGACTGTTACCATTACCAGTACGATGATGCTGAGAATTATTGTTAATATCTGCACAGGACAGAGCCTACGAGGCCTCCCTGGCTGCCCTTGAAGGTGTATTGGGGGAGGATGGTGCCTGGGCGTTCGCCAAATAACCCAGAAAGTGGGGAGACATCGGAAACGGCGAGGGAGAGGAGGTGAACATCGTATGAGCCCCTAATATCGGCCATTTGGCCTGTCAATAAAAGTAGAGGCACTCTTGACTCCAGATCTACATGATGTGAAATGTACTTAATGTATGTAGTTTACCCGCATTCACTCCGAAACTTGCTGCTATCCCTAAACAAACCTACAGCTACACCGGCCCAGGTGCTTTGGCGTTGCAGCTGAAAGACAAGATCCGGGGTTCTCCTGTTCTGGAAAAAGACCCAGAAGGCTGGACCGCTGCCTAGAGCCATCCTCGGCTTCAGGCTGGCTTTTGTTTAAAACTCGTAAAGGTTCTTGAAAGTTTGGGTCATCTTGTGAATCTTCCTTATGAATGACCCTTAAGCCCTCAGAGGCCAGACAAGCCATGACTTGCATGGTAATCTAAACTGCAAGTGCACGATCGTACATTTTAGTGTGTTGGGAGAGCACCTGGAAGGCACCGTGCAGTGGATGATCGGCTTGCTCACCAACCTCACGATGGGCTCCGACGAGGACAACAACTGAGGAAGAGGGTCATTGAGGGCGGAAGGTTCACTTCAGGTATTAGGGAACTCTTGTACACGACAAGCATACAGCCCTAATGGTAGAGTTACCAGACATTGTTGTTGTTTGTGTTACCATGATAATATAGTACTGAGCTTGAGACCTGCCATAGGGTCTTTTGGTTGAATACAGGCAGTTGAAAAATTCGCATGTACCAAATTCCCTGCATGATCGTGTAAACAGTAGATCCTTCAGGTGTCGCACAGTTTCCAAGCACAGCGCAGTGCCCTCCTAGTAACTATGCAACAGCCCAATTTCCAGGTTTCGGGTTGACGAAGCCTGCTGGAAAAATGTTAAGGGGACCTCAACAGAAGTTCTCTATAACAGGAATCAGGAGTGGTCGAGGTCCGGCGTGGAGTAGTGGCGGTGTCGGGGTGTAGGGTTTCGGGATTCCCCTATTGTAAGTTTTTGACAAGTAGTTGTTCCTACGAGGACATCGCGTGTATATCGTCGTCCAGTACTACTAATTACTATATACCGTTATGCAGCATTACGTACGATGCTCTGATTCATGTTGTTACGACTCATGAAGCTGTATGCAGGTTTACACTACTTGAATACTGCTATCTTTATAGTACTGTATATGGCTACATTCAGAATATAGAGTAAAGACCCACATGTATATATGCAGTATACATATATATATATATATGTATACACGATTAATGTTTCGTACTATGTCGAGTGGTTGGGGGGTCTTGGGACGCTGCCCTGAATGTTCAGGCAGAGGGCTCAGGGTACAGGGGTTCTGGGTTGCTGTCAATGACTGTAAGACAACAAATTCGATTATGATTCGGCCTCAATGCTCGCCCTTGGCAAGGACAAAGCCGCAGCAAGGCAGGCCATTCGGACCATGCCATCGTCCTCTCCAGCACTGACGCAAGAGGAAGAGGAGCCCTTTGAAACAGCATGAATACTAGTTCCTAGCAACAGTAACAGGAAGAGCAAGAATTCAAAATAGCAAGGACGGTGGACGTAAGAAATAATTTAGTGGTAGTGGTGGTGGTAGTAGTAGTGGTGGTAGTAGTAGTAGTAGTAGTAGTAGTAGTAGTAGTAGAAGTAGTAGTAGTAGTAGCAGTAGTAGTAGTGGTACCAAGCAGTTGTATAGGTTGCCTGGGTGTTTCAATTGTTTTTCAAGGACTGGGAACTTTCAGATTGGGAGGGGGGGGGGGGTAGTTGCGTTCGCTTGCATTTGTTTCCATCCCCTGTTTTCTTTGTTAGAAAGAGGTTTCGTGTGCTTGAGTTCAGTGAGTCTAGAGATCGTTGTTTTGCGGTAGCGCGGATACTTCTGCAATTTCAGCACTTCTGGGCCTTGCGTAAACCGAAAGGCGTCCACGCGGTGCTTTCTTTGTTTCTCCAGGCAAGGCCCAGAAGCGCTGCAAATTACAGTAGGTTCAGCGCCGCAGCGAAAGGTAGATGTTTCGACTCTTCTGATGATGCTGCTACTCAACGCCCACGAAACACGCCAGGCAACCTACACAACCGCCACCGAGTCGCGACAACACTAAATCGTACCATGTTTTAACTTCAGGATTCTCTCCGGGTTTGAAAGCGCCTTGGTCTTGTAGTGCTTTGGGGGTTTGAGAGTTTAGCACGTACAGTTGTTTAGAGTTGCCAGAGGGGTCGAAACTCTAAACCCTGAGGGCTTAGACTCCTCGAACGCAGCTGACAAGCTTTAGGACTTTGGACTGCCTGCCTGGCCTGTGGTTTACCAAGAATCGAAGTAAGTTGTAGCGACACGGCAGCGACCATGGTAACAACATCTCACATCGGGTCCCCGTCTACGTAATCGCAATCAGTATAATTCATGCCAGGACGGGCCGTTACAGAAATAATCACCGTCGTAGTAACGGCTTATAAAACTGTTCCGCTAATATGACCCCATGGGTAAGTAATGCACTACCCAACATTTATGTTTTGGATGTTTTGGCCCCTATGTTTGTTTATTTCAGTAGGTTCTTGGAACACCTACGGAGTCCAGAAGCTTCAGCTGCGACTCTGATAGGCACACCTCGAAAAAGGCATTAACCCCAGCCCCTTAAATCAAACACACTTGCCAAGAGACAGGTGTCACGAATATGAGGATTGAGCGAGGGAATCCCCCGTTGTGAGAAACTCCCATATTTCCCGTATACAACCCCGTTCAGCCCCCGAGAGCCTCCATATGTCTATGTCCAACAAGACTTGTCCCCGTATGTCCTCCAAAATACTGTATTCACTCCATCATCATAGTCCTTCTTGTAACAGCCCCAAACGGGAGCCCTACGTTTTGGAAAGCCCGACTTTGCCCCTGCAGCCTTTAAAAGCCTGTGATGAAGGAAAAGCCACCCAAGTGTTTTGGCCGAGGAGGAGGCAGAGGCCAAGAGCAAGAAGTTGCTGCGTGAGGCGGGAGACCCAAACCAGAAGCCTACGTACTGCTGCTTCTACTTCTACCACTCCCAACAACACCACGACTACCACTACCACTGCTTCTATTTTTGCGTTCTCTTCTTTTGTGTTTTACGTCGACTTCTACTTATACTTCTATTCTTATTGCTGTTACGATTACCAGCGCCCAGTCTGTAAGTTCTTGTTCACATTTATGTTGGGTGTGAACGGTATTTCTTGTGTTTGCCGTCACAGGGATGCAACCGCATTGGGTTCCCAAACTAGCCCCTGCATACTCCCAAAAAAAGAGCCACAAGACAGTGCAGGACAGTAGAAAAGCTGGAGAGTATATGACCGGGTATACGACCTGGAATGCTCCATGAAGAGGGTTTAAGACCAGTGGACAGTCGCTGATATTCATCGCGTGTTTCTCCGGCTCAGGCTGCATTTAGGGAGTTGATATTGCGCTGTAGAATCAGAAGAACGGCGTTCCACTGCCAACATTGTGCTCTGAAAATCTGTCAAGGAACCTACTAAACCCACATTGCTGTAGAACCCCATGACTACCCCAAATGCTAAACCCCGTAAACCATCCGTTGGATTTCGATGGCTTAAATCAAAAAAAGGATGTTCAATGGCTTAGAGTTTCGGGCTTTAGAGTTGAGGGGTTTATGGCTAAGGGTTTAGTACGTTTAGGGGTAAAGGGAAGTACTAGTACAGGGTTCTCCGCAAATTAAGCATCATCCTGGTCATTTGGGGAGGTGTTTCTGAGGGTTTGGGTAAACACGGAATCAAATATCCGCAAATCCCTGAACTGCAAGCCCCAAAGCGTGAACCCTGTTAAGGTTCAGGGCATCGACCTCGACAAGGCCATGGATGACACCGAGCTTATCAACATGGACGAGCCAGGAGAGACCTTGGCAATCTAAACCCCAAACTGTAAGCACAACATTTCCAGTTTGCTAGGGCTTCTGGTTCAGGATCGTTAGAGTTTAGCCGCCCTTCGGGCCAGGTTTCACGGCATAGGGTTTGTTGTAGTAGCAGCAGCAGCAGCAGCAGCCGCCGCAGCAACTTCGGTAGCAGCAGGAGCAGGAGCAGCAGGAGCAGCAGGAGCAGCGGGAGCAGCAGGAGCAGCAGGAGCAGCAGGAGCAGCAGGAGCAGCAGGAGCAGCAGCCAGGAGCAGCCAGCAGCAGCAGCCAGCAGCAGCCAGGAGCAGCAGCCAGCAGCAGCCAGGAGCAGCAGCCAGGAGCAGCAGCCAGGAGCAGCAGCCAGCAGCAGGAGCAGCAGGAGCAGCCGGAGCAGCAGGAGCAGCAGCAGGAGCAGCAGCGAGGAGCAGCAGCAGGAGCAGCAGCAGGAGCAGCAGCAGGAGCAGCAGCAGGAGCAGCAGCGAGGAGCAGCAGCGAGGAGCAGCAGAGAGGAGCAGCAGCGAGGAGCAGCAGCGAGGAGCAGCAGCGAGGAGCAGCAGCGAGGAGCAGCAGCGAGGAGCAGCAGTGAGGAGCAGCAGCGAGGAGCAGCAGCGAGGAGCAGCAGCGAGGAGCAGCAGCAGCAGGAGCAGCAGCAGCAGGAGCAGCAGCAGCAGGAGCAGCAGCAGCAGGAGCAGCAGCAGCAGGAGTAGCAGCAGCAGGAGTAGCAGCAGGAGCAGCAGCAGCAGCAGCAGCAGCCGCCGTAGTAGTAGTAGTAGTAGTAGTAGTAGTAGTAGTAGTAGTCGTCGTCGTCGTCGTCGTCGTCGTCGTCGTCGTCGTCGTCGTCGTCGTCGTCGTCGTCGTCGTCGTCGTCGTCGTCGTCGTCGTCGTCGTCGTCGTCGTCGTCGGCGTCGGCGTCGGCGTCGGCGTCGGCGTCGTCGTCGTCGTCGTCGTAGTAGTAGTAGTAGTAGTAGTAGTAGTAGTAGTAGTAGTAGTAGTTGTAGTTGTTGTTGTTGTTGCAGAGGTTTTTCATGATACGAGCAGCATAAAAGCGACTATCGCACAATGGAAGAAACAAACACAATTGTAGTAGTAATAGCAACCGTGCTAGACAGTAGCAGCCGTGCTTCTGATAGCGGTAGTAGCACCAATAGCAATCATAACAGTAACAGAAGCGGCAAGCAATGGCTAAAAACATTCATGATCGTAATCGCAGTAGAAGTAGTAAGAATACTGAGTTTTCGGCGTGTCCTTATTGCTCTGTGGTCCCTGAAAAAGGGGGGGTGTCATAAAGTTCAGAGTTTATGGTGTAGGGTTGAGAGTAAGACGCCAACAGCAGTTTCGGGTTCAGGGTAAGATGGCAACAGCAGTTTAACGAGTTTGCGACACCTTTTTTGATGCTCTTGGAAAGCCTTGAGACATGCTCCATACCTAACTAGCCCATTGCTTCAAGTAAAGGTTTGGGGTTTAGGGATTCCAGATTCTTGGTTCTAAGCCTGAAGCCCTTGAGCAGATGAGCCGGACGTGAGCACGAACAGCGCCAGCCAGCTGGAACTGCGGCAGAGCATGGCCTTGGGATCTAAGACGAAGCTGCTGCTGGGCAACAAGCATCATGACAGTGATAACAAAGCATTCCCCTAACCAAAGCTTTTCAACAAGTTTGCGCACTTCGTAGAGTAGACACGAATGGTCGAGATACCAGAAATGGCAACAATAGCGATTAGTATGACCTCCCCCGTTGGCCCGGCTGAACGACGTATGGAAAGATCATGTGAGCAACAGAATAAAGTTCTGTTGTAGGAGTCATACATACCGCGTCGGTTATGATTTCCTTCGGGACAGCCGTTAACAGGGAAGTGAGATTGGGCCGGAGAAAGAAGCGAGATGGTATGGACATGTAAGATGAAGCCCCCCCCCCTCGCCCCAGAAAAAAGGAGACAGTATACGTATATATATATATATATATATGTATACATTTCACTTTCAAACTCCCATGCAGTCTTCCGATCCCAGAGCCCAGGCCCTCCATCCCAACCCCGCTTATGGTTGAGGCTATAGGGCTTGGGGCAAGTTCTGGATTTAACTCCCAGAACCTCAACCCTGAATAGAAAAACTCTGAAACACTAGCTAAAGCATGAGACTTGAAGGTTTAGGTTTTAAGATTCGGCGTAGGGTTCCTGAAGACAAAAACTTAGCCCCAACCCTGGATATCCTCAATGAATACAGGAGCTTGTGAAACTAGAGGTTTCCCACACACCGCAAACTTCCACAATCAGATCAGAAAGGACACTGAATTCTCAACCCCTCCACCAGACAAGGTCTTGAGATGGGATCTTTTGTCTCGGTTTAGGGACTGCGCTGCCAGTACTCAGATGCTCCTGGGTTTGGGGTGTCACCTTTTTTTGGCGTTCAGGGTGGTTTCGGCCGGCGGGGGGGGGGGGGGGGGAAACCGGGAAACCTAAACCCCTTGGTAACCCTGGAGCCATGTGGGCCTTGGGGTTGCCATGCGTTCCTTTGGAAACCTTTAGGCCTGTGGGTACGGTGAGGATCCAAGGGGTGTTCGTCATGCATAGCCAGTTTGGGGCTTAGGGGTTACGGGTTTTTTTGTGGGTTTATGCCAAAGTATGATTACGCAAGAGGTTCCAAGTTGAGTACCCAGTGTCGGGGCCCATAGGACAAGCACGCACCTTTCCAACTCCTGACTTAGACAGCCTTTGGTCTTGCAAAGTTGCGTTGGAAGCTTCTGCAGAATTTTCTGTTGAAACCTTTGTTTGCCACAAAATTGTTTACATTACACATTTCAGTTGCAAGCCTGGCCCCAGTTTCAGATAGCCTTGCCTGTCCAATTTTCCTGAGCACATGGCCCTTTTGGGGCCCTTCGAAAGCACGATTGCCAAGGTTGATTTTTGTGGTGCTTCTTGTGGCCTTTGCCGCCCTTGCTTTTTGGGGCACTGTCGCTGCTGCCATCTGGTCCTACGTCTACGTGTCTTTCATTGGCTGTGCTGGTTGGAAATTCTTCCAGAAGCATGCTGCAAGAAATGCTTCTGGTACAAGCACAGCGATCGCCCCTGTGACCAACAAAGGATACGGATGGTGTGTGGCCAAGGTCCTCATGTTCCCAGTCCACTATCTCTTTGATGATTTGCTCGGCCTTAACGCGACATGCGATGACTGCAGCTATTGAATGTACTATGACGTTTGGCTCCGGGCCACGCACTGGTGCTTTCGGTAACAACCTAGAAACATACTGTAGTACACTGGGGTGTACTATATAGTATGCTATGAAACGCTAAACCCACTGCAATTGTTTCTAGGGGTTTCACCTGCGGCTGGGCTGGAGGCAGTTTCACCTCAAGGCCGCCTGCTGGAAGACAGAAGTGTCATGTAAAAAAGCGGTTTGATGACAAGGAGGGTGTTAAAGTTGCGGGATAAGTGTCAGGGGTTTTCTGACTGCCGCCCCAAACAGTACCTGTTAAGGGTTTGCAGGACAGAGCTTCGTAGTTGCCGATCAAAGAGCGCACGAAATAGGACGCTTTTTGCCTTTCCTTACTGTGCTAAATAAAACCTAAACCCAAAGCCTTAAGCCTAAACCCGGAACCCTAGATCTCTTGAGGTTTGGCAGTAGCAGGGCTCCGAGACAGGTTATAAGTGCCATAGAAGCTCTTGCCTGTCTTCGGGTCCGGAGACTCGTAGTGAAAACTGCAACAGAAATGGGCTGCGCATTTTTTTTTATCCTGATGGTTTTTTCCTCATTCTCTCTTGGCCAAGGGATTTGCAGGGCTCTTTGGAGTTCTGCGGGTTTCTTCAGGGCATTCAGAGGGTTCCATTCCTTATTCCACCAGTTGGCATTCTTATTCCCCAGGTTTGGCAGTTTATTCTCACGGTGCCCCCTCTTATTCTGAGGATTTTTTTTAAATTCCCACCCCGCCTCAACTCCCCCCCCCCTCCCCCCCCCCCCCTCCCCCCCCCCCCCCCCCCCCCCTCCCCCCCCCCCTCCCCCCCCCCCCTCCCCCCCCCCTCCCCCCCCCCCCCCCCCCTCCCCCCCCCTCCCCCCCCCTCCCCCCCCCCCCCCCTCCCCCCCCCCCTCCCCCCCCCCTCCCCCCCCCCTCCCCTCCCCCTCCCCCCCCCCTCCCCTCCCCCCCCCTTCCCCCCCTCCCCCCCCCTCCCTCCCCCCTCCCCCTCCCCTCCCCTCCCCCCCCCTCCGCCCCCCCCCCCCCCCCCCCCCTCCCCCCCCCTCCCCCCCCCTCCCCCCCCTCCCCCCCCCCTCCCCCCCCTCCCCCCCCCTCCCCCCCCCTCCCCCCCCCCCCCCCCCTCCCCCCCCTCCCCCCCCTCCCCCCCCCCTCCCCCCCCCTCCCCCCCTCCCCCCCCCCTCCCCCCCCCTTCCCCCCCCCCCCCCTTTTTTTCACACGACGACGACTACAACACATAGCGCTTTCAGCGCGGAATGGCAAGGCTTCATTCGGGTTCTGTTCGGGCAGAGTAGAGTGTAAAGGTTATAGGGTCACGCTCTCAGAAACGTTTCAATTCGCGAAGTGCACCAAGTTACAGGAAGGCTGAAAGGACAAGCAAGGTGGCACGAATTTCGATTTCACTTGTGGGGACTCCGCAGGTTGGGGGTATCGGTATGAATGTGTCTGTGTCTTTCCTGCTTCCTGCATGTGCCCTTTGGTAAAACGCTATAACCCACATGTCCCTCACTAGCCCGCACACGCCTTACATCCTATGATATGATTTATGGAAACATAGTACACTAAGGTACACGTGATACAATATGATAGAATATTTCATAACCCGATCTATTATGATGTCATCTGATTCAATCTCATCAATATGCTATAGTAATATGATACAATATGATTATAGTACGACCTGTACCAATGCTAGGCCTGGAAAGTTCTGAAGCTTCCCGTGGCTGAAGCAGTTGCGGCTCCCAGAGCGGAAGCGAGGTAGGTAGAAGGCTGAAGCATGCAACCCGAGGTCTTACGGTAAACCTTTTTGGGGTTTAGGCTTCTGGGTTTTTATATTTAGTTTGTCTTTAACACAGACTATAAGGGGATACTCTTAGCAACTCTTCCGACTCCTAAATTTGCATGGGCTCACTTGGCATGCTTTGGACGCATAGAGCATATAAGCTTCAGCTCTCAGTTCGCTCTGTTGCCCTCTCCTTTTTTCCCCCCTCCCCCAACTTCGTTCCTTCTCTCCCATGCCGAAGCTTTTCGTGGAGCGGGACTATGTGGACCAGGAGTTGGCGAAGCTGCGACGCGAGATGAGCAACCTCAAGGCGGCGGAGCTTTGGGCTAGAAAAGGATCCTACACACATGTACAAGGGCTAATGCCGCTTCCGCCGACCCCGTAAAAGGCGCCAGGCTCCAGCGACAGAGTAGCAGGGCAGGGGCTTTAGGGTTTAGGGTCTGGGTTTACTATAGCGTTTTTTTGGGGGGGTGGCTGGGGCAGGGAGGGCACGGGGTGCGGGGCGGAGGGGTGGACGTCAGCCAGGTAGAGGGCCAGGAAGAGGGGTTTGAGTGAAGGGCGATTAAATGGGCAAGCTGCAAATCAGGACAAAGAAGAATCTTAGCGTTTTTTTGGGGGCTGGCTGAGCCGGGGGCATAGGGGGGGGGGGGGGGGGGGGGGGGGGGGGGGGGGGGGGGGGGGGGGGGGGGGGGGGGGGGCGTGGCTCGGTGGGAGGGGATAAACGGGTGGAGGGATGGGTGTCGGTGGGGCGGGGGCATGGGGTGTAGGGGTTTGGGTGTTGGGCCAGTGTTGGGGCGTTAGCCGGGTAGAGGGCGGGTCGGGTTTGTGGGATGTAGGGGTTTGAGTGAAGGGGTACAGGGAAGGCGCCAAAAATGCCGTGACCAAATGGGCTTCGCAAGTTTGAAAGCAGATCAAGAAGAAGTCGCGTGTAGTGTACGGTTTCTCAGTCGGTTCAGACTTTGGGGGTTGGTGGGAAAAGACTTGCACCCTTGGTAGTGCACGGGAGCATGTCAAGAAAAGCACCGTGATTGGAGCGCTACCCTAAACCCTCACCCCCAAAAAGCCTATCCAGAACCTTCGATTCGATCCTGAAGTTCGATGCCCGAAAAGCTCACGCATCCGAGCTACGAAGCCGGACTGAGTAATCATGTGAGGTCTAGGGATTAGGGGTTTAGGGCTTGATAGGAAGAACAAACAAGAAAGCAACAACGACATAGTGCGATGACGGTGACGGTGACGATGATCCTGGCCATGATCATCATCATGATCATGGTCATCATCATCGTCGTCGTCATCATCATCATCATTGCCATCCACACCAGCACCACCCTTATCCCAGCACCACTCTTATCGATTTGCACCATCGTGATCATCATCATGAGGCGACCATCATCACTACATATCACTACTGTAAACATGATGATGGTGCTGCTGGTATGGTGACGAGTTGCGTGACCCTCATTCCTGAAACTCTAAAGATTGAGGCGATAAGAACCCCAAGCCCTCATCCCCTAAATTTAACACCCTCACGCCTAAACCCTAAACTGCTACCAGCCCTAAACCCTGACCCTTATGCTGTCATCATTCCTCCTCAAGCTGTTCGCGAGGCAGCAGATTAAGGCACCTGCACTAAGCCCTGTGTGTTTATGGCAACCCTTATACAAGTAGTAGGACTGAAAGGAAGCCTTTAAAAGGAGCCCTGTTCTGCTTCTTCAGCTTCTTTTCTTCAGGCTTAAGCCATTTGTCCACGTGGAGCCCAAAAGCCAGCTACATCATCCCGTTTAAAAGGAAGCCGTAAAGGAACCCTGCATTTTTAATCGCATGAAATGATACTCTCTTGCATTGTGCTACACCACGGATCCCCGTACAAAAGGAGTCCTTACGCAGCCGCCCTATGCTGGGCTTCTTGTGCTCGGAAGGCAGAGCTCCTGTCCAAGCTTGGTGAGGAGTTTCTTGGCCGATGCTTGGGTGTCCTGGGCTCTTAGGGCGGAGTTGGTGGTTCCTTACTTCTAAAGGCAAAACCCTACAAGGGTGTTTCGGAAGGGTTCCTTAAACAGTGCCTTTTCGACCCGAGGCTTCTTGTAAAGGGCTCCAAAATATAAAGCCCTTGAAGGAACCCTCAAAGGAACACTTTAAAGCAAGCCTTACAGGGTTCCTCTTCTCAGGTTTGGCAGCCAGAAACATGACTTGGAGTCTTCGAAGAGGCAGCTGGAGGAGCCTGCTTTGAGATCCTGGGCTTGGGCCAGGAAGAAGGATGAGCAGCGTTACCATACTCACAACCCTATTCACAAAGACTCGTGATCCTTCAAGCGATGTGGGGTTTAGGGTTCTTAGGGTTGAAAGACTCAAGGCATGAGCTTCGTTGGAGCTTCGGAAGGCGTCAACGCTACACACCAGCTAGCCGCAACCCGAAACCCAAGACCCCAAAACCCTAGACCCTATACACCCTGAACCCAAAACCCCCCGAGCCAGTCGAGGAGGAGATGGGCATTACCATCTCGGGCAGTGAGGAGAGCATCCCTGTGGAAGGCCTTACAAAAGCCCTGGGGAGTTCCGGGCTCTTTGCTGGTCTCTTGTTGCTTTCTTTAAGGGCTTCTTTCAAGGTTCTCTTGATGTATTCCCCTTGTTCCTGATGATCGTGGTGCTGTTCTCGATACCGCTTGTCATCTGCGCAGGAGGCGCATACCGAAGGGAGATCGCGTCAGCCGAAGGTTCGGGTCGACGCACGGAACGCATGCCTCATTTCTCTGGCCTGAATCCCCTGGCCTCAAACTCACTGCAGAATACACATGAGCTCTTGCAAAGCCTTAGGTCCAAAAACCCCAAGTACCTGCCAGGCAAGAAGAGGGGCGCTGTGGGCGCGAGTGGGACGTCCCAGGAGCCTGGCGATGAGAAGGATCCAAGCGAGGAGATTGTTTCTCTGTCGCTGAGTAGGTAAACCTTTAACTTCTTGGGGTTGGATATCACGCTACCGCAATTTTTTTTGCTTAACCTTTGTTGGGCCAGACTACTCAGCCTTTAAGGTATGTTTCGACAGGAAGAGCGCCTGGAGCATCCCATTGGTACTCTCTTGGAGCAACGTAACGGACAGCATCTTTGCGTGCATCCTGCTTCTGCTGAATGCCTCCATGCAGATCCTCTTCATCGTCATCCTCTTGTCGCCAGAGTTCCTTGGCGAAGACTTCTCGGAGCAGCTGGAGAGTGCGAAAGAATGGCGCCGAAGCTTTGCTCACGACTACCTCTACGTCGACCTGGCGGAAAAGAGCCTTGCGACCAAGGCGGGGGCACAAAGAACGGAAAGTCATGAAAGTCATGTCAATGTGTGTTGAGTTCGAGCATGTGCCATGCAAGCACACGGCGCATGATTCGACCGCGCTCTGTTCAATCACCAATGACAGGGTTGTCCTGCGGTTCTGAAGCTTTGCTACCGTCCTAAGGAGCGATTCGTTGATGTGAAGAGTCTCGGGTTCAGAAGGAACGAGGGTTTGATGGTTCGAATTAGAGATGCGGCGTGGGTGACGATCGTGCTGCGCCTGAATGAACAAATACGCTGCGCCGCACACCGGAAAAAAAAGAGATTCGGCAGCTGCCAGCCCCGAGCTCGAAACGGTCGCCACATAGTGTTCATCACTCAGACACAACAGCAACACGCTTGAACAAAACGAAGAGCAGCGTCCGTGGCCCGAGCACATTATTGTGCAAAACTTTTTGCCCTCACATTTTTTCCAGATGTGATCCCAAGCTCGTTAGGGTTCTCGCTAAGGAACATAATCTAAGTTACCATGGTAGGGACCTTTCGTAAACAATGGGGTTGCCCACTACGGTGAAAAAAATTAGACACCCGAACAAGAAACCCCTATAAATCCCTGCAAGATCCCTATTGAAGTAAATATGGAGGTCTGCGATGAAAGACTGTGAAGAACCCTAAACCCTCAAACCCTAAACTTCTGAACCCTTAATCCCAGTATGGAAATGTAAAGAAGTCTTAAAACCAAGAAACCCCACAAATACCCTAAACCCTTATCCAAACCCTTATGGATCCCTGCTGGATCCATTACCAAAACCCCTTTTTGAGCCCATGAAACCACCCAGAAGCAGAGAAGCATGGAGGTCTGCGATGAAGATGGCTCTCTGATCTTCTCTACTGCTCAGGTGGCACTTGTTGGTAACTTTGCGGCAGTCGAGCTTCATTGTGAACCTTAGCCGAGTTCTTGCGAATTACATTTCATTTATATGTTGTTATGCCTTTAGATATTGACAGTCTCATGGTTCTAAGGGCGTCATCCTGCTGTAAGCCTTTCCTCGCTGCCATCCCGCTGCAAGCATTTCCTTGCTGTCATCCCGCTGCGAAAGCATTTCCTTATTGTCATCCTGCTGTGGGCCATCCTGCTGTGAGCAGTGCCTTGCTGTCATCCTGCTGTTCTTTCTTGCAATCCTGCTGTGAGCATGTCGTTGCTGTCATCCTGCGGTGAGCACTTGCTTGCTGTCACAATGCTGTGAGCATTTCCTTGTAGTCATCCTGCTGTGAGCAATTCCTCGCTTATTTATACTAGACTAGTAAACTAGACCTGCTACACACAGCTGCAACAAGATAAATGATTCGTTCCTGCCTGTGTAGAAGTGGCAGCTATAGCATCAGCAATAGTATTGTAGATTTGCTGCTGGCAGTAGCCGCAGCAGCCGCGGTAGCTAGTAGCTGCCAGTCGTCCTCCTCGTCCTCCTCGTCGTCGTCGTCGTAGTAGTAGTAGCAGTAGCATCAGTAGCAGCAGCAGCAGCAGCAGCAGCAGCAGACAGCTGTTTCAGGCGAGAAGAAGAGATTCTGTGTCGCAGCTTCAGGTGAGATCAACAGCTACCTTGCCCTCAGCAAGTCTGGGGAGGAGGCTTTTCAATTGCCATACTTTCAGCCGGGTGTCTTGCTGTCGGTCTTGTGCATCCTACTCTGGAACATCTGCATCTTCAGGGAGCTGCGGAGCATCTGGTACCTGAGCTCTAAAATACCATACTTCTTTAGGGCTCATGATTATGCTTGGAAAATTTTTGTCGGGTGCAGGTATGTCCTGAAGGGCATTTTGTTGGGCAGCGCCTGGTCCAAAGCACGGCTTTCCCGACCCAACGTGCAAGAGCTCTGGCAGTTGTCTTGGCAGCGGGGTCTTGCGATGTCCTGCGTTTGCCTTGGCCGCATTTGCGTCGCCTGCGCCTTGCTGATCTCGGGTTGTATTTGGTTGGGACGCACCACTTCGATTACGGAGCTAATGCTAAACTCAGTGGCCTTGGAATCCGTCTTGCACGTGGACGAGTTCATCTTCTCGGCCCTGGTGCCCACGAACCTGCAGCAGAAGATCCAAATCCTGCAGAAAGTGAAGATCAAAAAAAGCCGTCGGTGTCCAAGCTTGGAGAACTTGGTGCTCTTCTCGGTGCTCTCGGCTGCTCTCCTGCTTCCTTACCTCCTCATCTTGGCGCCGCTAAGAGAGACCATGCTCCAGGTGAAGTATGAACTCTGTGGAGGGAACCAGGCGTTTGCCATGGGTTTCAAAGACGGCATCGTGCGGGAATTCGTCACGCAGCCCGCCGAAAGCAACATCACAGGTAACAGGTACATTGAGACGGCAGTGCAGGAAAAGGCGTTCCCAGACGCATTTCCTGTGAAGCTTTCCGTTCCGGTTCTGGAACCGGACATCTCCCGCATGCGCACGATGCTCAACCAAGAGTACGTCGACTGGAAGCGGGAATTTGCCGATTCTGGGTTCTCCTCAGGAATCATTGTTCATTTTGTTCAAATAGCCATAAGCCCTATGGGCTGCAAGACATGTGAGTTTTGTTTTGTGTCAAAGGGTCTAATGCTTAACCCCCAAACCTTGTAATCCCTAAAGACTAGACCCTATAAGCCCTAAAGGCTACACCGTGCTCAGCCCTGTAACCGTTTAGCCCTAAACCTAAGCACTATAAAACCCTAAACTTTCCGAATTCTTTTGGCCAAACAAGCCCTTATACTACAAGCCCTATCAGCCCAAGACCCTAAACCCCCAAACCCGAAGCCATAAAAGCCCTAAACCCGAAACCCTGCAGGATTGTCCCCTTGACAGCAATGGGAGCACGATGACGGACTTCCTTGCAGCCGCAGCCTTCGAGGTTGCCTGTACGGCTTACTTTATTCCTTGAAGGTTCAGGGAGTGAGGCTTGTGAGTTCTATTTGGGTTCTACAGTGTTACGGATTCTTTTTCAGGGTTTTTTAAGGGGAAATTTTGGGTTCATTTAAGGGTTCCTGTTTTTCTTATGGTTCCACCCAACATTGAAACCTTAGCCGCTCTCTCCCCCAAAGACTCACATCGTTCATGCACTACATTGTTGTTTTTATTGTTCATGCGTGAGCTTGTAATATGACTGATATAGTGAGTGAACAGAGAGAATGCACGGAAAGTACGAAAAGGGCTAGAAAAACACTAGTATTTTATGAGGCCCTTTTTGCACAGCATTTTGGGGTTTTAAAGGGGCCCCGGTCGTGTGACTATTGAAGGCACCTGTGTTTTAACCGCCTTATTAATTTGGGGTGGTACATTCATATCAATATTAACGTACGTACTAGTATACCACGGAACCGTGTTCGAATTGTTGAGGCCTGAAAATTACACCCCCCCCCCCATAATACCCCTTGAGGTGCACAAAGGCCCATATTTTAGCGTAATTGAATAACGCGGAACATAGGTCAACTATTGAGGCCGCGCAGGCAAGGTGTGAGTGAACATCGCAGCAACCTGGGACCTGCTAAAGTGAAGGCAGAGAAAGGCAAGCCTCGTTATGAGGCGCAGGATTACCCAGACTTTCCCAAAATCCCTTACTTAAAGATTATGCATCAAACTACAGTAGGACCCCTAATATGATTTAAGGTATATTCCTTAATTACGGGATTTTGGAAGGTCTGGGTACTAGTACCGTAGCAGCCGTGTAGCCATTGCGATAGTACTGGTAGCAACAGTAGTGACAGCTGTAATGATAAAGATAGTTTGGATTGGTATCTTGCAAGCTGCAAGCAGAAGAGGCGTACCTCGCCCCTACAAGGTTGGCCACACCGGAAACAGAAGCTGCGAAGCTCTGGAACAGTACTGCAGCGATTCGGACACTTTTGATTACGACACTTTTTTGAGACTCCATTCGACAGCAGCAACATGGCTGCGCTTCGCTTGCCCCAGGGCTTGTGGATGTGCCTCGGAGCATATTCTGGAGCATTTTCTCATTCTTTTGATTGCGGGAAGCTGGAAGCAATAAGAAGGTTTCACTACGACTCCGTAAGTTTGGGCATGTCCAGAATGGCAAGGTACGGATCCCCATTCGTCGCCGGTTTACAGGACTCCGCGCCATGGCTGCCGCAGGTCTTGCATCCAGCAGCGGCACCTGAACCCCAAAGAGCCGACCCTTTTGTCGGGGGGGGGGGGGTCCTGATGAGAATTTCCTGCTGTAAGTCCTTAAGTTAAGCAATGAGAGTTTTATCAGGGGGGCCTGAGGTATGCCCTAAGGTCTTAGAAAAGACAGGAATGGTTGGGTGGTGAGTTCCCTTCTGAGAGTCCTTAGATAAGTCCAAAACAGGCTAGGAGTATTGGGGGCTCGGAGCCTTAAACTCTACCCGCTAAACCCGAAACCCTAACCGCTAAACCCTAAAGCAAATCCAAAGCCCTAAACCCTAAACCCTCCCTGCTAAACCCCAAACCCTAAACCGTGACCGTCAAGGTATGGCTTCTCCATGTTCTCCGGGAGCCCTTTCTTCGGTCAGCTCCCGAGCTTCCCCGCGGCCTGCAAAGATACTGGGCTCTTGATGAGGAATTTCGCTGAAATACGGGGTTCTATAAGGGTTCCAAAAAAGTTCCATAGTGGTTTCTAGAAGGGTTTCCATAAGGGTTCTAAAAGGGTTCTACAAGGGATCTATCAAGGTTTCGGGGTCTAGAGTTTTGGGGTTTAGGGTTGGGGATGGTTCATGTTGATCTTTTGGGGATCTAAAGGGGATCTAAGGGGATTTAGAGCTTCAGGTTTGGCGTTCAACAGGCTTCTTGTTGAGGAATGCATAATCTAAGCTACCATAATAAGGTAGCCATATTACTTACCATAAATCCCGATTTTGGTCACTTCAAGTGAGCTCTTTCACAAGAACCCAGGATACTCCTCCTGGGACAGCCTGGCGCCACTTCTGGGGCAACGCCGCGTTTATGACGGCCGCACATCTGAGTTCCGCTTCTGTTTTCGAGAGTGAAAGCTTCCGCTCCTTTGTGGGAGCCGCGTTGGAAGTGGGCTGCCCCATCCTGACCGTTGCTCCCACCGACTATGGTGGAAACCTCTTATGCAGAGGGAGTGTCTACTCCCTGCCCTTGGCGTGGTGGTGTCCAGAGACCTGTGGTTGCGCATCCTCTGGCAACGCCGAAAGAGACCGCTTCTGCTTTGGGCATGACTACTGCCCCATGCACGTACCGGAAACAGACACGACCGCAGCGTGGGAGTTCATCCGAAAGTACGATGTTTTAAGAGTGCTTATGAATCCGGAGGTCATCCCATATTCCCTGTAGTCGCTTGCAAGTCTCACACTCTCGGAAGTTGACGTGCAGCAGCACAGCTGTGTCTGAGACAATTCTGTTGCGCTGTGCCGTTTTCCTTCTGGGCATAAATCGTTTCTGCGAGGCAATCAGGTGCGCTGGTCTTTCTCGTGGCGGGAAAGACAACACCCCCGAAAATCTCGAGGGATTTGTGATGGAAACCCTTTTGGAGCCCCGTACAACAAAAATATCCCATACTTTCTACCTTAGACCCTGCAAACCCCATATGCCCCCAGATAGAAGTGCAACCCTAAATTTAGGATTTTCTTTCAACAACTATTTGTTCTGTGAGGATGCCTGGACGTGCGCACACAGGGTTCGAGGCCTGTGTGCCTGGTTTTCCACAGGAGATTGAATATGGGTGAACAAACCCCGAAATATTAGTATCCCTGCAAGGAGCCCAAATACAGACCTAAGGCTTCTTGATCAGGCTCCTCTATTAAACCTCGCATAGTGCCCTCCGACTCGCGCGCCGCACCGACGGAGCTCTGGCTTGTCAAGCGTTTAGCTTAGTTTCAACCGAGCCTGGAGCCTTTGAACGGCGGTCCTCGCCAACTTTTCGACACCCACCATGAAGCAATCATGTGTTCTGCTCTTTGTGACGGCCGTGCCTCGGCTTGGGTTTAGGGTGTAGGGTGTAGGGTTTAGGGTTTAGGGTTTGGGGTTTGGGGTTTGGGGTTTGGGGTTTAGGGTTTAGGGTTTCGGGTTTAGGGTTTAGTCTTGGACATCGATGCTCCAGGAGGTATGGGCCATGTGTGGGGAGGGCCCGGGAGGCGTCCTGTGGGCGAGTCTTTGCTTTGAGGGGGCGAGGCCCCCATTCCAAAATCTCGTTGGCAGTCAGGGCTCCTTTCAAGTTTCGTTCGCCCACCCCGATCAAAGATTGCTTGGGTGCCGGTTTCTGTCTGTTGTACCTGAAGAACCCAAAGCCTACTCTTTATTGTGGGCCCCCTTTCGTGGGATCGTACTTGCGGTTAGGATTGAAATAAACGATGTGGATGAGAACATTTGCTTCGAGCAGCCAACCCATAAGCCGTTCAACTTCCTGGCCAGTTCCTTTTCCTGGTGCATCATTTGATCCATGTTGCTTTTCTGCTCTGTATAGGGTGCAAGGGTTCAGGGTTTAAAGTTTAGGGTCTAGGGTTTGGAGTTCAGGGTTGAGGGTTTTGGGCTTCAGGATGTTTAGGATCTTTAGGGGCTACAGGGCTTTAGTGGCTTTAGGGCTTAGGTTTTTTACAGGTAGGGTGCTGAGTTATAGTGTGTCATCGGCCAGGGCTGGCTTTTGAACTCTGGAACCTCTTCACCCCGAAAATGAAATTCTTCAACAGAAGCACCGCAATTATTGTATGTATGTATATATACACGTATGTAATGTATGTATGTACGTACGTACGTACGCACGTATGTATGTATGTATGTGTTTTTTAGCATAGTAGTTTGTTTTTTGTAGGTACATTTTCTTGTATATTGCATGGGGGCTCTCTACTTTCTACGCCATAAGAATACCTTCTTCTAAATTCGGCCCTAAACCTTAATTCGCACGAAATCCCACTAAACCCACTACATCCTACAAAATTCCACCAAACCCCACCAAACCCACCAAACCCCAGAGCCCTAAAACCCCGAAGCCCTGACGTGGCAGCGAAGGCACTCGCCCGGAAGCTCGCGCATCTTGACGGGGAGGCCACATGCCTCCAGCTTCTGGGTTTCAGGCATTTGGGGGAATTTTTAGGGGTTTTGGAATTGGGGGGAGGGGGGGTTTTGAGGGGTCTTGAGGAATTTTCGGGTTTGAGGGCTTTAGGGTTTTAGGGTCTTCGAGTTGAGGGTTTTAAGGTTGAGCTGTAGGATTGAGGGGTTCAAGGTTCAAGGTTCAAGGGTTCAAGGGTTCAAGGGTTCAAGGGTTCAAGGGTTCAAGGGTTCAAGGGTTCAAGGGTTCAAGGGTTCAAGGGTTCAAGGGTTCAAGGGTTCAAGGGTTCAAGGGTTCAAGGGTTCAAGGCAGGCTGAAAAGCGGAGCAAAGTTTACTGCGATGACTCCAGTGGAGCGACGGCCAAGAGAACCTGCCCTAGATCAGCTCTGCAAGCCGTTGTTCAGGCCATCTAGGCCTGTATTTGCGAAGGAAGCGCAGTTCGTAGTGGCCCGGGTCATGGTTCAACAGGTCCCCGCGAGGAAGGAGTGCCTTGGATGGGGGCTTAGGCATGCTTCGGCCAAAACTGAATCATGCTTAGCCTCAAGCCCCTACCCCCCACCAGTAGGTTACATCATATCGTAGATTTTGTTATGTTGAATTATATTATACTATGTTGTATTGTATTGCACTGTACTGCACTGTACGATATTGTATTATAATGTATGTTATTGTAACGGATAGTTGAAAACAACATGATCATGTTATGCTTGTTTCAATAATATGACATGCTATAGTGTATGTATTCGTTTAGTAAAAATTTATTATATTTGTGTTATATTCCACTAAAGTGCATCATATTAAAATCCCCCCTCCCCCGCAGTAAGTAGGCCGCCCTTGGAGCAAAACAAGCTCTTCACGAGCAGTCTGCAGTTCCTCGGCAGGTTTCTGATTTGCCACACCAGGGATAGGGGCATCAGTCCCCAACTTAGGGCTTTTAGGGTTCAGGGTTTAGGGACCCCGAGACCCCTCGCGTTAAATCGCTCAGATAAGCTATGCCTTGGCGTGTGAACAGAGCAATAAAAAGTCTACAAAGAGTCTCTCCAGATGTCCACCCCTTGGAGAGACAAGCGCATATGACTGGGTCAGTAAATAAGTCTCCAAACTAGTCTTTCTCTAGTCAGGCCCAAAAAATCATGATGGTTTGGACAGGCTTTTCGGACACTTTTGGGAGACTTTTTTTGGAGAGTTTTGGAAATTTGTTGGAGCCCTTTTGCGGACTTTTTGGAGACTTACTGAAGACGTTTAGAGATTTAATGGAGTCTTTTTCGAGACTTTTCTAGAGACTCTTTTCAGACTTTTTACAAGGAAAAGTCTCTTCTGCAGATCTTTCCCCGCCCACTCCTTGCCACCGCCGTTCCCCGATAACCCTGGAGACTTTCTTTTTTGAGTTGTTCTTGAGTCGGTTTGGGAATTGTTTCAGGACTCGTTGCAATTTTTTTGGTTTGTGCCTGAGTCAGTTTGGAGCTGTTCCAGGGCTCTTCTCTCAGAAGTAGGGAGCCGCGGGCAGGTGCCATTTTGTTCACATTCGGGCTGTGGGGTTTTTCTCCCAGACGTGGTTTTACCCGCAGTCCAGTAGCACCTTGCCTACCTGGAGTGTCCAGGGCTCTTTGTTTCAATCCCGGGCGACTCAACGGTGGATTCGGAAGGGACTTTAGATTGCCTTGTTGTTATTTAGCTGATTTCCAGAAAGCTGTTTAGCGAACGACATGACCCTCGCGGATTCGGACACCGTCAACTGACCTGAACCCTAAAGGCCTGCAGTCTGAGTAAATTTGTCTCCGCACAAAAACAGACGATCGGCATACTTCGGTAGGTAGTGGTAAGTGTACTTGCCCTAAACCCATGATCCCTAGTTCAAGTTCAAAGCTGAGGGATCCTGAAGGTCTAAAGCCCTAAACCCAAAACTTAGAGCCCCAATCCCGAAACCCCGAAAGCCCTAATCCCTAAAAGACTAAATCCTAGCCCTGAAGCCCAAAACTTCTAAAGCCTTAGGCCCAAAAACCCGAGAGCTCTGATTCAGGTGCAGAATTCCGAGATAATGAAGTCAACGCAGCTGATGGAGGCGTTCGTGGCTCCTGAAAGCCTTGGAAGTATCTGCTGGAGTGGCGGCGGAGTCGGGACACCCTCTTTTTACGCAAAGCAACTGGCACCAAGACCTCACCCTGTACCCTGAACAAAGATCCGTGTTGCTTCAGTTTACTGGCTGCTGCACCAGCCAGGCATCTCAGCAATCCGACAGGAACGCTGTGAAGCAACTGCTTCGAGAGGTCGCGGATGGTGTTTGTGTGTGTTTTGTGGGCACACTGCTCAAAGACGGGGGGAAGTTTAATGGCTGCGTTGGCAGCGTACAGAGCACTGAGCCATGCTTGAGAAGATGGTCAAAAATAGTAGTAAAGAGCTGTCACCTGGCAAGTCCCTGTGCTTGTTAATGGCGTTGATGTCTGTATTTAAAATGGAACTTGGTTAGTCTTGCAACGTGTTTCTGCAAGCGGTACGGTAAAGTATCCGTTTGCCTGGGTGATGAACATGCTTTTCGTCTCTAATCTTCACCTACAGATGTAAAGCCGTTTTGCCGGTCCGTCACGGCTGCGCAGTGCTCACGGTGCGTTCTGTGGATCGCCGAAAGGCTGTCTGACATCCTTGCAGTCTTGTGCAGTCTTGTGCAGTCTGGAGTGATTCAATTCTTTTTTCGGAGCGGCGAAGCGGCGAATTGAGTCTTGAGCGAAGACCCAAGTCAGTCCTGTCTGGCTGCTTTATAGAGGCAGCGAGAACCTTGCAGCAACAGTATCTGCAGTTGATGGTCGCCGGACTCTGTGGTGCCAACTTCCGGGCTGTTGCAGTTATTCTTCTGCCTTGATGGTGTGGCTAAGATGCCTCCAAGTTCAAGCACGTGCGTGTCTGCGTGTGAACGTCGCTGCCAGGAAGCATCCATCACAACCAATGCCATGAAGCAACTGCTCAAGGAGGCGGGGTCGGCGTGCTTTTGGGAGTTCCACTGGAGCACCGCAAGCTTTCTGTGGTTTCTTCCAGCAAGTATAGTCCGCCTTGCCCCTGCAGCTTGTTTTCAGGTGTGGGATGGTTGTTGTTTGCGGGGACTTGCTGGCGGGTTGCCGAGGAATCGCTATTGCCATCAACTTAACACAAGGATTCCAGGTGCTGCCTTAAAACTGAGTCTTGTTGCAGATCAGGGGTTTCAACACGACAACACTGGGATGAGGCAGCTCGCCATGGACCCTTGAGACAGTGCTGATGCTGAAAAGAATGGCTCTGCAGTTTCGGCAGACTCGTGCAAAAGGCTTGTTGCCTGGTGGCCTTGACGAAACTGTCCCCAACACAAGCTCCTGCAGACTGCTTTCGTACAAGAAACTAAAAGCTGCGAAAACAACATCGTGCGGCCAAACAGGTCATTGTTGCCGCTGTGTTTCGCTCTTATTACCTACCTGTTTCGTGTGAGGTTCAAGCAGGCTTCCAGAGCAAGGAGGTGCGGCCCGGGGAGTTTCTTCAGCTCCAAACCCTGCGGCTCGAGCCCAAAGTAGGGATCATCTTTATACTTGGAGCCTTTGGGCAAAGAGGTCCAGGATGCACGATGCCAAGGAGAATGCAAAGCTGTTTCAATTTTTCCGTCCTTGCCAGGCAACCCAAGCACAGTAGCACGCGCCAAAACTTGAATCTCTGTTAAGACGTGTCATCGCATGTGCTTGACCGTCCAGGTGTAAGACTTGCAACATAAGTCAGCCACAGAAGGCCTGCAGTTGCAGTCTCTGTCGGAGGGCATGAGACAGCTCCCAAGTCGTATACTGTAGTTTAGCACCGAGAGGAACAGCATGTTTGTACAATCCATGTAAGTGTCGACGGCTGACGTTACCTCGCATGCCCTCTGTGCTAACAAGTCGAGTTTGACTCCCGCAGGTATTTGGGATTTTAGCGCCTTTGATTTCAACATCTGGTTTGCCCTGATAACGATTATATATACTCAATTCGGAATCCGCAAGGCGCATCTGGAGCGCGAGCTCCAAGAGGAGAGAGTGGCGCGTGCCAAGGAGGAGAAGGACTCATACTTCCTGCCACTACTAGCCGCAGTTTCAGATTTGGTGTCCTCTTCGAACGACTGCAGTATGAGCAAACTGTCCAAAATCCCGGTCGAACCTGGGACGAGACAAGCCACAAACGAAATTCCAAATGTGACGGACAATGAACAGGACCCCCCATGGCGCCCAGGTCCCAGACCCGCCCTGTCGAAACCCGGCGTCGGGTGCTGCCTCGAGGGCTATTGTGTTACGAGTTGTTTTGCAGTGCCAGGTCGCCCTGTGAGCACCACCCCGCCCCGCTTCGCAACTTCTTCCCAAGATTCTGTGCCGAATGCTCAGGGCTTCAACAAGATGTCTTGCTCCCCACGCGGCTCCTTACATCATCTGATTTCTCATCCTGTGCAGAATGTCTTGTGCCACAATGAATGCTTCGCTGGCAACCCGTCGCTCTTCGCTCACACTCGGTACAGTGCTGCCGAATCAAAGCTCCGACAGAGCCGGGACTTGGTGACTGCTTCGAAATGTGGAAACTGTCTAACTCTCGGTGTGATGGCAGAGTGATAGCTACATAGCAAAGCCCCAGATACATGAAGGGGAAACGACAAAGAAACATGAAGCAAGATCTTGAGGAGAGCGGGCTGACCGACTGACTCGTGACTTTGGATCCACTGCATACGTAGGGAGAGGTTTGAAAAAATGCGCATGTTGCAATTTTGGGGGTTGCAAGGGTGGGGCTTTTGGTAGGTGTTTCATACAAAGAAACCTAGACTGGTCCTTTTTAGGGCCAAATGCTGCACAAACAGCAGCAGCATGACGAGGAACTAGTGGGTAGGGCGTCCGTTTTCTTTCCAAGAATACTCCTGCTACACAATCTTTCCGTCCCGAGGCCGGTACGACAGGCTCTGTCACTGACATTTTAACAGCTGCAGTTATTGCAGCTTCGGCCCCAAGAATCTTGCGACCCATACTGCCATACTGTATGTGTCGCTTCACCATACGATCTGGAGCCAGGATCTCCTTGCTGAGCTTCAGGAGGAGAGGGCGGCACGAGCCAAGCAGCAAGCGGATCAGCAGGCCGGTGCTCTGCGGGCTTCAAGTTTCGGGCCTGATTTCGTTTGTTGGTATGCAAGGAGACACAAAACAACGTGAAGGAACTCACACAGCTGCTCAAGAAGGCTGGCGCACGTTTAGCGTTGTTTTGTAAAGGTCCGTGCAAAAGCCTGCGACTTGAGTTTGAGGGCACAGCGCTTGTTGTGGTACCCCAGCACTATGCCCATCACCTGACTTCGGTATTTCTTCCCTGGAAGTTTGGGCTTTCCAGAATGCTGAGGCCACTGACGACATGAAGGAAGCGAAGGCTGTTCACTTACACGAGAGCGAGCAGCCCCACTCCTTGGCCGAGGAGGGCTTTTGTTGCCAAACTTGCACTGCATAAGCTTTGCAGTGTGCGTTGAGGAGTGAGGCCACGGTCTTTTGTTGGGCGGGCTGAGGCAACACTTTTTGCAAGGGACTTCAGGGTTTAGGATCCGATCAGGAGCTGATTCGCGAGATCAAAGAAGAGAAGGCCAAGGACGCTCAAGAGAAGAAGGACGGAGTCTTGCACAGCCCGATCGCCAGGAGTGTGATGTGGCTGTAGTATCACAGAGCATCACGTGACAGTATGACTCTTGCTGTGCTGTAAAGCTGTAAACCCCCACATCATTTCAAGATATGCGAGTTTCATCCAAAATCAGGCGGTCATGGCTGAGATCAAGCAGATAAAGACAGTGCAGGCCACCGAGAGAAGCGACAAGCAGGCAGGTCCAGGGGTTTTCGGGCTACGCGTTTCAGGCGAATTCAGTCGCAGGAAGAGTTCAGGTAGCTTTGTTGCACATGAGCTCCAAGCAAAAGTTGAGGTGGAGGAGAGACAGCTGGAACACATCACCCAGCTGCTGGGGACGCTGGGATCCTCGCGTTCGGAGAACTCCGTCACGCAGCCAAAGGTCCCCCGAAAGCCTTCTCCGGAACACGAGGCATTCCCACTCTGTCGTGGGCAGCCTCTTGGGCCTCTTGGGGAGGTGCAACTTTCTGCGACACATAAGAGCAACAGGAGTCACACGTCCAAATGCTCGCCCGACACACATGTCAGGCTGTTCGCTCCCCAAGCTGACAATAGCGAGCATCCGTTTGAGTTCGGATGCTGCCCTGTGCATGAGGAGTACTGCGCAGGTTGCGAGGCCATGGACGCAACAGGAGCCGCAGGAGCATGTAAGACCTGCAGCGGGGGGTTTACCCGACTTACCGCGGGAACCTGTGTCGCCTGCATGGACTTTCCGCACTGGGTGGACAACACCTCCAAGAATTGCTACGAGGCGAGCTGCTCAGATGAAGCTTGGGCTCGCAGTTTTTCGAAGTCCGTTGGGGAAATGGGAGTCCCTGCTTTTGTTTTCTGGAATGTTCCAATTCTTGGGATCATGATCGGAGAAGCGTGACACCTTACAGTGTAGAGACTGGAGAAGAACCATCTGAGGAATTCAAGGTCTCGGCTGGCACATAGACAAGACTCGAAATGCATGCCTTTTTTGGTCGGTTAGGGCAGGTACTCAGATAATGTCGGAACCCGAGCAATTAGAAAGAGCTTTGGGAGGGTTCCAATAACTTTAAAGAACTCCAATCCCAAACCCTAACCAAAATTCACAAACCCTCAGCCTGCAATCAAGACTAAGGAGCCTTACCAGGGCATTTCGAGCCGCGAAGCGTGCTGTGCGTGTGGGGGCGGGCATCGCGAGGGTACCAAGCCGCCCAGTCTGCTATTGGTTTGTAGGGTTTAGGGTTGGGGGTTTAGGATTTGGGGTTTAGGGTTTGAGGAAGGGGGCATGGCATGAAAGTCCTCTTCACAGCGCATGATGACGATATCCCTTGAAGACGACTCTTTAGCTCTCAACGGTTGACGTTCCCTGGGCACTTTTAAACTCAAACCACCCCGAACCTCACCAAGCAGTAAACCCTAAACCCAAAACCCCAAACCCCTGAACCATAAAAGATCTATCCCAGATCCTAATTTGCACAAGAACCCGCAAGCGTATCAATTAACATTCCTAGTTTCCCTCAGCACCACTTTTCATGCACTCTTCAACCTTTTAGGTTCGTCTACTACGTGGGGCCCATGGCCATGGGCCGCACAGAGGTAGTTGGTCATCCACTGCCTCGAACGGCGCACAAGTACTCTCTGAACAAGGACTGGTTTAATGCAGAGTTTGCCGTTTCTGTTGTGTTTTCTAGTTCTTCTGGTTTAGGCTTAGCTTCTGCAATTTTGGTTGTAGGGGCAAGTGCGAGGGTGTCGGGTACACGGGCAGTTCCCGCTTTCCGGTACGTGCAGGCCTGTTCCCAAAGCCTTGCTGTCGCTACCAGCCCTTGGGGCAAGAGGGGCACAGCGGCCTTTTTGCCATCTCTTGGGTGAAACCTCAGCCCTTTGAGTTTTGGGTTTAGGGTTTGGCGAAGGTACCAAACCAATGACTGATTGCTTGTTGACTCGGGTAACATGCCAAACAGCCCAACATTTGGCACACTCTGCTTGAGGAGTGCGAGCTTGTGAAGTTTGGCTTAAGCCTGGAGCCCGAGACGGGCAAGCTCAAGCTGGCCCAGGGTTGCGGGTCCCTGGGCTGTTGGGAGAGCCCCATCGAGGCAGGAACCCATCGACGAGTACGACTTCAACTTCTTACGTACGACGTACAACTACAAAGACAACAACAGCGGCAACAACAGCGGCAGTAGCAGCAGCCGCAGCAGCAGCCGCAGCCGCAGCAGCAACAACATTTCATTTCATTTCGAACGCATGTGCGGGTCATGTCCCACACCTTGGCGGGCATTGAGGGTGAAAATTAAGTGACCTACTCGTTCGGGACCTGGTCTGTTTCGATGTCCTGGCCATTGCAAGCCAGGTGGGTTGCGCTTCTGTACACTTCTCTGCGAGATTGGTCTTCAACCTCAGCAGGCAAGCTTGCAGGCAGGCCGAGTCTGGGGGGCATCAGCTATGCAGGCTGGCGCTTGTGCATTATGAGGCATGGAGGCTTTTCTTCTGCAGTGCGAGCAGTGGTCTGGAGGTGTGATTAAGTCCAGAATTCGGACTAGAGGAACTTAGGGATTCTATGGTTCAGTTTGCTGGAGGCGACCTCACTCGCATACTGGAACCAGGCTGGTTGTCCGATATGGGGACGCCAGAATGGCAGCTTCTCGAGCTCGAAGGAGGGACCGAAGCCGTCCACGATGAGAGGAGGTGAGCATCTTGAACACTATTGCGTAGGGCTTGTGCTCTTCGTAGATGTCATCATAGAGCGGATTGATGATTTGATAGAAGCGGAGGGCCATGCTGTTCTGGAAGTCTTGAGAATGATCCTCAGGGTTAGGAATGCCAGCATTAGCTCGAAATGCAGAGTTGACTTGCTTTAGCAGGGCATCCTCGAAGAGCTCCAGTAGTTCACCTCGCGAGATAACCGTGTCCGCGATCATGGATCGAATCCAAGAAACTTCCTCTGCATTAATCTCTCGAAGCAGCCACTGCCTGTACGTGACCAAATCCTCGCGAATTTGGTCCTGGTAGTGCGTAAGATGAGGCAGCAGAGCCAGGAGATGTGGGTCGTAGGACAAACCATTGAGGTGATGGTCCTGATGTTGAAAGCGCCATCCATTCTTAACTGGCGATGCCCCTTCGGCGGAAGAAGAGACTTTGAGCAGCTGCTGCACCCGGTATACTGTGGAGGCTCGCCTTAGCGCCTGCAGGTCGAAGTATTGAAGGTCCAGTTGCTTGTCATCGTGCAGACGAAGATTGTCAGGGAAGTAGTCCGAGCCTTGTCCTGGAGCATGCGATGGCTGTGACTGCTCAATGCCTGAGAGTAGGCGTGGAGTTGACGATCGCATGAGAAGGTGTAGATGCGACAGGGCGTTGGCAATCATAAAGTGCACCTCACCTTGGCCGAAGTGGCGCGTCAGGTACGTCCAGATGCGCTGGGTGGTAGGCTCCGCATCTTCGAGCTGGAAGGAGTTCTGGCCAGGACCATCATTGGTGTAGTCGCGAATCGCCTGAGAGATGAAGAGGAGCTGGCGCTTCTGATGGTACGTTAGAGTAGGAGAGCGAGGCTCTGTCAGCATCATCTCTTCATGCTTCCGTTTTGCGGCCAAGTTTCGGGGTGCAGTTTTGGGAAGGTAGAGCCGCAACTCTCCCATGTGCCGGTGAACTTTCTCCGCGAGCAGCTTCAAGAAGCTGCAGGTGCGCGAGGCTATCCGTATCTGGCGGTTCAAGTGTGGGATCGCTTCCCCCGCAGGGGTGCGTGAGGATGCCAGGTCCAGATTGCTCGCTGCGGCGGCGCCAGATGGAGTTGTAGGGTAGGCAGCGGTAGGAAAAGAGACTCAAGAAGTACCTCCATTGCCTGTTCACGGCTGAGGACGGGGTGAAGGTCTGCCATGGGCCTAGGTGGAAGTTCGCCAGGAGGGGACCTCACTCGTGCGAACCTGAGGGAAAACTTTGCGAGAAGAGCTGTGCTTAGTGAGGCTTGGCGTGGGAAGATCGGAGCTACACGCTTTTTCCCGCAATTTGGGAAGATAGTGCAGTGAACAGGAGGGGACCTCACTCGTTTGGAAGGCTTTGGTGCTCGGACGGTCTCTAGCCCCGAATTTTGTCGTCTAGCGTCTGCTTCAGACGTTGACGATGTCGAACGAGGAGCAGTGTCAGCGCCACAGCAAAGTTCTTATAGTCATCATAGACCTGGTCGTGGAGCGGGGAAAGAATTGTGATGACTCCTTGTGCCTGCTCGAAATCTCCTTGGTCTCCTCCATATCTGTGTCGTATTTGTTGCCAGAGACTGTCAGCAAAGTAGCGATGCAGAGTGTCTCTAGGTAGAAGCTGATTCACTACCAGGTTGCGCACCCACAGGAAGTCCTCATCGGACAGAGGGGTTGACAGCCATAGGCGGTACAGTGTCAGGATCTCTCGGAGTGTCTCCTGATAGTGCGGGATCATTGAAACCAATTTGGTGTGGTAGTCCTCGTAGTCAAGCTTTGAGAGATCACGGTCTTGTTCAAGGAAATCCCAGCCATCTCGGATCTGGTCGCTGGCCGATGTAGGTGTGGAGGCCGTAATAGTCCGCAGTTGTTGTAGTAGGCGAAGCTGAAGTGATGCTCTTTTGAGCGTTCTGAAATCGTATGCGTCAAGATCAAGCTGATGTGGGTCTTGAAGCCGGAGGCCTAGGGGGAAATATGCTTGGCCTTGCCAGGTCTCCGCCGTCGTTTGGGGATGCAGCTGGAGTAGGTTCCGTTGATGTGCTGGAGTGAATTCAGACCTCAGAATGACCTTGGCCTGCTCCAAAGTGCGGAGCAGAATGGCATTCAGCTCTGATTGCGAGAGCCTCCCGGTGAGATAATGCCAGGTTAAAGCACCAGCCTGATCGGCTTCGGACGTGCTAAAGGACGGCGAGCCTTCTCCGTCATTTGTGTAGTTGTGGATCATGAGGGTGAGGTACATGATTTGCTGGCGCTGGAGGGGCCCCATATTCGGGGGTAGGTGCGCTGAAGGCTGCTCGTCGTCGATGTGCTTGCGCTTACCTGCCAAGATACGTGGGCTAGCCTCAAGGGGCAGGGCAGTGTGTCTTCCCTCGCGCCAAGCCAGGTACCGATCCAAGTGACATATGAAGCTGCAGAGACGTGATGCTACTCGCATGCTTCGTTCTGCCATGCGTTCAAGGTCTTCTGTAGTGAAGAGGAGCCTCCTCGGGGCGAGATGAGTTGTTGCTGAGGCTGATGTGGCCATGTGCTCACTGATGCCGCCAGGTAGGTAGATGGTCGTTGGGACGTGGAGCGACTTCAGAAAAATCTCGAGCAGAACCTCGCGAGACGGTGAAGGCATGGCTGGTTTGCTAGCTGGATGGAGACCTCACGTGGCCAGCCTGTGTGGAGAGGCTGAGCCCGGCTGTGGCAAGCTTCAATGAAAGCAGA
Organism: Symbiodinium natans; assembly: GCA_905221605.1. Classification (NCBI taxonomy): domain Eukaryota; class Dinophyceae; order Suessiales; family Symbiodiniaceae; genus Symbiodinium; species Symbiodinium natans. The sequence goes on from CAJNDS010002639.1 coordinate 117,115, forward strand.
AAGCTGCAGACTTGAATGTGTTACTAGGTGAATCAGCCAGGGCTGAGGCATTGGCTCTGCATCAGGCTCCAACTATCTGCAGAAAGACCTTATTGCCGGAGAATGCCGCAGTAGTCTTAGTGAGAAGGGACTGTGCTGCAGTTGGAGATGCAGGAGACTTTTCCGCTGCTTTATCTTGGCTTGCAAAAGGCTGCTGGTGTCCTAGTTGGACAGAGACGTTGCTAACCTGGTGCTCTACTTTGCAGGAGGGGACCTCACAAGCAAAGTTGCTAGCAGGCTAGGGTGCAAAAAGGCGAAGCAAGGACTGGTGCCTCTCGTGCGACAAAGTACGATGAAGTGATCGAGCCCGTTGGCGGTTCAGGGGAGTGAGCATCTTATAGACGATCGCAAACGGCTTGTACTCCTCGTAGACGTCATCATGTAGAGGATTGATGATTTGGTAGAAGCGAAGAGCCATGCTATTTTGGAAGTTCGGAGTGGAATCAACGTGGCGAGGAGACTCAGCACTGGCCTGAAGTGTATGGTTTACCTGCTTGAGGAGAGCATGCTCGAAAAGTTCGCGGAGTTCTCCTCTCGAGACTGCCGACTCTAAAAGTGTGTCACGGGCCCAGGCCGTCTCCTCTTCAGTGATGTCACGTAGGAGCCATTGCCTGTACATCACCAGGTTCTCTCGGAGTTGGTCCTGGTAGTCCGGGAGGTGTGGCAGCAAGGCCTGGAGATGCTTGTCATAGGGCAATGAGTCGAGATGTTGCGCTTGTTGCTGGAAGCGCCAGCCATTGGTGACAGGCGACTCTCCGCCCTGGGTTGAGTGAGATATCTTGAGAAGCTGCTGTACTCGGTATATCGTCGACGCACGCCTGAGTGCCTGAAGGTCGAAGTATTGGAGGTCCAAGTGTTTGTCTTCGGGTAGGCCTAGATGTGGGGGAAAATAACCCTGACCTTGTCCCGGAGCCATGGACGGCTGCGACTGCTCCATGCTTGACATCAGACTTGGTGTCGCCGACTTCATCAGGAGGTGGAGATGCGACAAGGCGGTGTCTATCATAAAGTTGATCTCTCCTTTGGCAAAGTGGCGGGTTAGGTACGTCCAAATTCGAAGTGCGGTATTCTCCGCATCTTCGAGTTGAAAGGAGTTTTGGCCTGGGCCATCATTTGTGTAGTCCCTGATCGCCTGAGATATGAAGATGAGCTGACGCCGCCGAAGGTAAGTCAGAGTGTTCTCCTGAGGCTCGTGGAGCATCATTTCCTCGTGCTTACGTTTGGCTGCTAGCTGTCGAGTGGCAGTTTTGGGGAGGTAGAGTCGAAGGTCACCCAGTCTCCAGTTGATCTTCTCCGTGAGCAATTTCATGAAGCTGCAGGTGCGGGAAGCTATGCGTATCTGACGGTCCGAGTGCCGGAGGGCGTCGTCTGCCGGGATACGTGTAGATGCCATTTGTATAGTGCTGGCCTCGTGGTCTCCCGGGGAGGATGCAGGGTAAACCGGAAGCGGGAGGAAAAGGGATTCCAGAAGCACCTCCATGGTTTTATCCCTGCTCAGTCTGGAGGGAGGGCCTCCATGGTCAGGCTCATACAGGAGGGGACCTCACTCGTATGAAGACTCTGATGTTAGCCGGAGCAAACACAGCTGCCATGGTACTTTTGGGCCGAAGGTAAGCAACCAGGAGGTGAAGTTTCAAGGAAGGCCTCTCTCGGGCTAAGCTGCAGGGGTGGGGTTGCGCAGCAGAGTTCAAGCTTAAGGTGGGCAGAGCTGAGGCACTGGCACTGGTGCGTGTTTCCCTCTTTCTGGTTAAGGACCTGAGGCTCTGCACGGAGAGGGAGAGGGGTGAGACGGTCTAGATTTGTGTTTGGGAGAGGCGCAGAGTAGCGGGAATAATTCTCCTTTGTCTGTTAGCAGCAGGCATCGTCGATCTTCTTGTGAGAAAGAAGTTGATTAGGTTAGTTAAGTAGCCGACCAGGAGGGGACCTCACTCGGTCTGCGAAACTGGCGCTGTAGCCGAGGGGCCCGCTGCCGTAAGAAGAGCATATCGGAATATCATCCTGCGCTCAGGCGTGAGCATCTTGAAGGCCAGAATCCAGGGGAAGGCCTGGTCCAGGACATCATTCTCCAGGGGAGAGAGTATGGTAAGTAGTCTGTCCTGTGCTCTGGAGTCCTCCGGAAGGTGTGCAGCAATTTGCCCTTTGAGCTGGAGAGTGAGGTGTAGCTTGGCAAAACTCTCTGGTATCGTGGTATTGTGCCATATTGATGCCAGTTCGGATGCTGTGATGGGTCGCGACAGCCAGGTTCTGCCCAGGCGGAGGTCTGTACGCGTCTTTTGGTACGCATCAGTGGTCAGAAGATCATGGAGTTCCGTCAAGTGCTCCGCATATGAAAGAAGTGCCATGGCTTGATCCTGTCGCAGGACGTCCCAGGGTTCGCTGGGGCAGACTTCGTCTGGCACTCGTGCTCCTCTTGCTTGGGCGACCATGAAGTCGACCATGGCCATGGTCCGGTAAATCTTGGATGCTCGCTGTAGCATGTGAATTTCTGCGTCGAGGATGCCCAATGCATGTTCGTCACTTTGAGTATGTGGATTGGTGTCTGCCTCTCGCGGCCACGGCGAGATATCCGAAGGGAAGAGACAGAGGTGAATTCCGTTCAGAACTCGTGTAGAGTCACTGGGTAGGATCCAGCGCAGATGCTGGGCAGCGCCATTGACGATGTCCCTGACGGTTTGCCCGCCCATTCCCAGATTGTACAAAGTCTGAGAAATGATAAGGGCGGCTAACTTGAAGTCGTCCGGCTCCATGGTTTCCTCTTCAGTGTAGATATGCACCGTTTCGAGTATCATCTGCAAGGTGAGTGAGCTCCGTTCCGCCTCGTAGTGCTTGAGATGAGGGGGAGGCTCCGTGGGTGATAATAGGGATGCCATCTCAGCTTCGGCCAGCAAGGGAAGATTAGGCTGAGCTGATTGGGAGAGAAGTCGAATCCAGTTGTAGCTGCGTGCTGCCAGTCTCAGGGTTGGAGCCAGCATACAGTTCTCTCGTCGAGCGAGACCTCTGGCCTCATCCGAGAGGTAGAGGTTTGCATCCGGATCACTGGTTCTCTTGCCTGTGTACAGCATTGCCTTGCAGAAGAGGTTCAGTGCGGCGAGCTTGGACTTCATTGGCATCGTCGATGAGTCTGGTCGTAGCGGGAGCAATGGGCATGTATGCAACATGACGCAGGGTTTGAGAGGGGGGGCTAGGCAGCAGGAGGTGACCTCTCTTTTCTGCCTTTGAGCCTGGAGAGAGGGTTGGTGAAAAGCTATCAGTTCTTGGCAACTCGAATCAGCTGGATTTTGCTACGGCAGTATGTGCTGCAGAGGAAGGCTAAGAGTGAGGAGCCGGCTTTGTCTGTGGTAGAGCGTCCCACCTTGGCTTGTCGGAGCATAGAGCATGACTTCGGTGTGGCACGTTGAGGACTAAGTCTAGGCAGCGGTAGCAGTGTGATGCGCGGCTGGATTTTGTCTCTGAGACACTGCTGGGTTGAAAAGGTGAAAGCAGTGACGCATGCACTCCCTAGCAGGAGGTGACCTCACTCGCAGGGAGTGCCAAAATTGAGCTCTGTGCATGCCTCACTTCTGTGGATCTCGTCTTGGGACAAGTGGGCCTTCGGTAATTATCCAGGTCTGGACTGTGCCCGGAGGCAGTGGGCTTCCTGTGGCAGACAGTACCGAGGTGCGCGCTGGGGGGGACCACGGGCTGAACGGGTTAGGAGCAAGGGAGACAATCGGTCCAGGAGTGATGATCCAGGTGCCCACTAGCGTTGCAGCTTCTTGCGCGGGATGAGGATGAGCTGCGGCTGGGGGAGACATTGAGGCCCCCGACGTTGAAGTACCACTTGTCGAGGAGGGACGTGCCATGGTTCTGGGAGCACCTTCCGCCGTGGGAGGGGGGCTGTGACCTGAGTGGTCCTGCGCTTGGAAAGGCTGGTGAACCGGAGTCGGGGCAGGGGGGCCCGACGGCTGGTAGGCCTGCTGGGGCCAGCTGGGCGGGCTGGTTCCGGGAAGAGGCTGTCCGTCTCGAGGAGCTCCTTGACAGGGATTCCACTAGGTCGTCATCATCCTGAAGGGAAGAAGCCTCAGAGTCCAGGTCAGCCTCCGTGATCAGACGGGAGTCTGCGTCCGCCTGATGCCTCTTGCCATGAGGATGTCGTCTTTTGGAGGGCTTGTCTTCGCTGTGTCGGGTTTCTCGATGTGACTTGCCTTCCTCCGGCGCTGACATGGCCAGTTAGCAGTAGAACAGGAGGGAACCTCACTCGTTCAGGGCCGCTATTAACGATGGCTTGAGCTGTGAGCTCTGAGGTAGAGAAGAAAGAGCTGCTCTGAATGTGTCTTTGGCATGATGACCTCAGCTGGTTGAGGCTGAGGCAAAATCCTCGATGCGAGGTGGAGCATTGCGAGACCTGAGCAGAAGCCGGGAGAGGGCAGTTGCAAGCTATTAATGCATGATGTAGATGATCAGGGGTAACACGCGTTTTTCTGCACAGGTCTGCGTTGTCAGTACAGTCGCCTCTAAAGAACGTAAGGAAAAGGTGGGGTTCGACAGGAGGGGACCTCACTCGTCGAAGTCATCCATGTCCTGAGGGTCATCGTCTGGTGTGGGTCTGAATGCGTCTCCACAGGCCATGCATAGGTACCCCAGAACAGACTTCTTGCATTCTCTGGAGAGCCAGTGTAGCGCGAGAGGGAATTGATCTCTTTCCTGCCAGTAGCGTTGACCAGGCCTAGCCGAGAGTAGAATCGCTATCGCTTGTTGAGCAGTGAGGTGGTAGCGAACAATCAGGTAGGCACAGAGGGCGGAAGTCGAGCGATTGATGCCCGCAAGACAATGGAACAGGATGACCATCGGTTTGGTGCGGCTGCACTCCTGGCCCTCAATTTCGTCGATCATCCTGATCCAGGTCCTGGCAAGATTTGACACCACATCATGGAAGCCTTGATCGTTCCGAGAGATGCGCACATCCGAGAGGTGGTAGCGCAAGTTGGAGATGCCCTCCATTTGGTACATGAACTGCCAATCGGCATCTGTGTCATAACTCTCCCTGAAGCGCGATGATGCGTTGAGAGTCACGATGATATCAACCTGGTGCGCTTTGAGTTCAGGTATGTCGAGAGCAGTGCGCTGGGTGCCAAGCATCAGCGTGCAGTAGTCATCCCGGAACGCCACCGTGGAGTCCCATTTTGGCCAGTAGGCAACTGAATTTGGGAAGGAATGATCCGGGTGCTCGGCCATCAGGGCGCTCCATTCCGATGCCAGTCTGTGATCTTGCGTCGTCCATTGTACTCGACTGTAGAAGGCGGCCTGGGTCTGCGCGTGGATATCGTCCATTGCTTTGTTGTCAGTGATTGATGGTTCGAAGTTGCACCGCGGTTCCGGATCCTGCATTCTGAAGAGGCCATTGCGTTCAAGGCAAACGCTGTGTTCCGGGCCTCGAAGCCTGATGTAAGGAGCAGCCAGATCCTCAGGAGGAGACCTCACGCGACATTGGATGGAAATGACTGGAGTCACATACACAGATGTTGCTTCAGCCTTGCGTTTGTGAGCTAGAAGCAGAGTAGGTGGCTGAGCCCCAAGCCTGTGAGCTCGTGACCTGAGCTGAGCTAGTCTTGAAGCACGCAGGCATCGTGCTTCGCTGAATGCGCATTGAGCCGGCCTAGAAAACCAGTCAGCTTGTTTTTGTGCCGTAGCGAGGGTCGAAAAAGGTAGCTTGGGTGCTTGTGCCGGACGCTTATCCCGGCGTGCCGTTTCAGGAGGGGACCTCACACGAAATGGCTTCATAGTGCAGATTAGCTGAAGGCGTCCCACACATCAGCAGAGAGCGCCAGAGACGTGTCCTTAAAGATTCTCTCTGCCTTTTCTTTGCCCACCGGAGTTCGGAGCAGGGAGAAGAAGTGCTGTACAAGAGGAGGGACCTGTCGCTGATGATGCGTGAAGGCTTGTTTGGCTGCCTGGATTGCCGGCCTGTCCTCCGCCAGGTACTCTAGGGTCGAGAAGAGTCCTCGGACGTGATCTGCGGTTGAAGTTGTGGCTTGTTGAGGAGCCGGAGGTGTGCGTTTGTGCCAGGCCGACGTGTCGAGAGCAAGAAAGAAGGGCAGATCCGTGCTGGAGTCTGGCGAGATTCGTCTGCCCAGGTTGGACCATCCACAGTCTCGTACATAGTATCCTAGGAGCGCCGATTTGAGTACTAGGAGAATCAGCAAGTAGCACTCGTCCATGCTGGGACGTAGATGCGGTGGGAGGTTATCCAGCGGCTGGACCTTTTCCACCATGATGCCGTAGGCTTGCTGAATGAGGAGGTACTTCGGCGGGCCCGAGTCTCCCCGCCAGGAGGAGACCTCACTCGGCGTGGGAGACTTGGGAAACTCCAGGGGATTGACCGCGGAAGCCACTCTGAGCTGGATAGCAAAGACGTTTGCCACCGTCGGGACCATCTCTGGGAAAACGTGTGCCAAGTCAAGTTCCGCTTCATGAGCCTGAAGTCCGTCTTGGGCCTGTTCTTCCTGGGGAGCAACAACTGAGAGTTTGAAGACCGAGTAGAATTCCCCGCCCTTGAAGTTGTATACAGCTCGGGTGACGCCCTTCATGGATGCTGTGCGGTTCAGCTTCAGAACCATGCTGACCTGGAGCGGGCTTGTTGCACCGCCCAGGAGTCTCTACACCCGAAACAGCAGTGCCACAGATGTCCCGGCTTGTGTCGAACACATGGAGCACTGTGGCATTGGTCGCAGCCTGCTCCGCATGATGACGGTGGTGGCGGAGGTGCCGTTGCCTTGACCAGAGCTTGGGCTACACTGGCCTGGCTTGTCGTCGTCTGGGTGTGAATGCCAGGGGTGTTTTCAATGGCAAGAATCGTGCCCTCCGGGTTGGTTGCCATGGCGTGGTGATAATGGAGGAACTGTCAGTACTGATCAATATGAGCAGAACGGCTGATGCTGAGCTAAGTTAGGGCTGCGGTCAGGCGCATGGCGGAAAAAAGTCCCCCAGCTTGTAAGTAATGCGAGAGCCTGTGGTGTGGCTCGCTCTGGTCGACGGCTGGCGTAAGTGAAGCTCGGCCTCAGTTGTAATGGGAGAAAGGCAGTTCGATGCAATAGTGAAGCTTGACGTATGGTGCAGAAAAGACTTTTCATGGCAGGCACGGTGCGCGCGAGGCGGCAGAGAAGGGAGAAAACGGGCTGACTCATCAGCGCCCTCGTTCTCTCAGGAGGGGACCTCTACACGAGAGTAAGAGGGTTGTCTGAGGCTAAGTGACTAGCTAGATCCCCCAGGAAGACAAGGGGGCCTTGGACAGCTCAGGACGGGACCTCGACTCGGATGTCCTGGAAAACTTTAGCCCTCGTTGCCTCCTGTGCGCAGCGCTTCCAGCTGATCGCGGAGGGTCTGCATCTGTGGAGACCGTCTTAGGCCCTCCCTGCGCATGGTGACCCCAACTAGGTTCCAGATTGAGTTGTCCGCTAGAAGTCGAAAGGCGTGCATTGCCTCGTGGTCGTCTCCGATGGTCAAGGCCAGTTCCAGGAGGAAGGCTATGACCGGCCTTTCTTCCGTCAGGTTGGCTCGCAGCGGTCTGGACGGCCTGAACTTGGTGAGCTGTTCTTGATCTAGCTTGAGCATAGCCGCCAGGTGGGTGGAGACAACCTTGGGCGAGAGAGGAGGGCGTTGGGCATCGATGACTACCTTCCGCTGTTTGGCGTCCCATCTCATGTAGTTCCAGTAGAAGGCAGGGTTCTCGTCCGTGTGGTGTCGACCTCGGGAGGCAAGTGCTCCTGGTAGAGAGATAAGTGCTGATTCCTTGTCCTGGTTCGTGCTGTCATAGGCGATGTGATCGAAGCCCTGGGCTCGAGTGTGCAGCTCGTGAAGGAGACCGAGGAACAGGGCGTGGCGAAAAGGCGTGCCAGGGGGGTCCTGGGGCTGGTCCGACTTCCACTGTTGCTGGATCCGTGCCAAGGAGGGAACCACACTGTTCGCTTGGTGCACCGTGGCGTAGAAGATCCATCCATGATGGTATCGCAAGGCTGTCAATTCATCCTCGTGATTCAGCAGGGCCAAGATGATGCTAGCCAAGAGGTCAGCGGTTGGTTTGACCTCCTGCTTTGATTTCTGCGGACCGTTGTGCGAGGCCCTTGGTCTGGAGCCATTACGGCGACCAGTCCTCCTGGGCCTCCTGGACGGTGAGGGCAATCGAGTCGGCGGCATTTCCTCGTCCTGCTCCAGATCCTTTTGCTGACGGCGCTGTTTGGGAGGCCTATCCCTGTCGTGAGCAGGGACCAGTTCTCTGGACGTTGAACGTTCATCAGGGCCAAATGCCCGCGCAGCCATGGATGAAGCGGCAAGATGGGGGAGGTTCTTAAAGAGCACTTGGCATAGTGCGGGGTTGTTCAGCAGCTCCTGCTGGGCTTGCTCCATAGCGCTTAGGGAGGACACGCATGGTAGCACAAGTGAAAACGCTGCCCGTTCACCTTCAGGAGGGGACCTCACACGAAGATGAATGGGACTTAACTTAAGCGTTGGAGGAGCAAAAGGTAAGCTCCTGACCCGATCTGTGCACGTTCCTCGCTCGTAGGCGAGAAGCCTGGGCTGGTGTCATCACCTACCTGCAGAGAAGGAAGCAAGGTGAAGGATCTGTAATGACCTGAGGTGGCTTCCTGCCCTATGTGAAAGAGTCCCGAGACGGATCTGTAGCGAACAAAGGATTGAGAGTGAGGCCCTGTCCATGCAGGCAGCTGTACTTCGTCCTGCAAGCCCGTGAGTCTCCAGTGCTGCTTCGCTCCGGCATTTGTGAACCTTGGCAGAGACACAAAGATATAAGGAGGTGTATACAACAGTGCCGCCTTCGAGTCATGTGGAGAGTGCCACTCGTGCACAAAAAAGGACAGTGAATAGGCTAAGATGGGCGCCGCCTGGGAGTCAGGCTGGGACAGCCTGGTCGGGTCGGTGCCTTCCGGGAAGGTTAGTAGAAGGGGGGAGAAGCCAGTTGAGTCGGGTATGTCTGCATCATAGACTCTCTTCCAGGGGGTACCTTGTAAGGAGCCATGGTGGTTAGCCAACAAAAACGTCAAGTACTCGAGTGCATCGCTTTGCCTCTTCGCAAGCCTCCAGTCTGGATGACAATGCGGGAGCGATTCTAGTGCGAGAATAGAGACTGGGTGCGAGGCCCTTGCTCGAAGTTCCCGCTGGAGAGGCTGAAGGTTCGACCAGTCCACTGAGGGTTCTTCCCTCAGAGCGCTAATCATCTGCAAGACTGAAATGGCGTAGCACAAGTTATGAGGATTAATCAACTGTGGCATAGGCTGAGCTGCAGGAGGCGGTGGCGGAGGAGAGGCATCCAGGTCTGTCGGTGCTGGCTGAGGAGGTCCTGCGCCCAGCTGTGCAGCCTGGGAGGCACTCCCTGGGCGAAACCATCTCTGAAGCTGGCTTTGCTTGGACCTGGGATTGGGAGCCTGCAGGGTCCGCTGTTGGAACGTCTTTGGTTGGGGGGTAGCCTGTGTGGGAGATGCGTGTTGGTGTGATGTTGTCGTGCTCGGCCCGGGGGAAGGGACCGCAGGAGGAGACGCGCCAGCCCCAGAGGTGGGGGGCGAGAGATGTGAGAGCTGAGTGTGTTGGAGGGACGAGTGCATTCTGGAAAGAGGGGCGTCAGGGTGCAGAAAGAAGAAGAGTTGTAATTGCTGAATGACCGGGCACTGCTTCGTGTGTCGGGGGGCGCTCTCCACTTTCACTCCACAGGCAGGACAGGGTGACAGGCGGGTCAGCACATACATCTTAGAGGTGTTATTCCCCGCAGAGGCCTTATAAGAGTCCCATTCTGCCCCGTGTTTCTTTGTGAGGTGGAAGGCTAGTTTTGTCGTGGAGGCTATCCACGAGTCGCAGAGCAGACAGGTCCTGGTGAGTTGCTGGCCAAGGTGGCCGGTGAGGAGCTCGAGGAAGGTCTGGGTTCCGGCCTGTTGCAGAAGTTCGGTGCGCATGCGCGAAATGAGAGGTACTGTGTCCATCTGCAAGGTAAGTTGGACCGAGGGTGCGGCAGTAGCACGGCAGTCTGACGAGGGCACGAGCTCCTGGCTGGAGGAGACCTCACTCGCCTTGGGAGGAGCTTCGTCAGCCTGAGTGGCCGCCTCAGGTCTAGAAAGCTTGAAACCAGCCTGTCGGCAGACTCTGCGCTCAACGTGCTGTTGTAGATTATGCCAGTTTTTAAATTTCGCCTGGCAGTTCGAGCATTGAGGCAGGCCTCCCACGGAGTGCTTTAGGCGTGAGAATTCAAGGGGTGGCGGAACAGGAGCCGGATGCTTGACTGTCCGGTGTGTTCTCATGCCCGCCGCAGTACGAAATACCTTGCCACAGCATGTGTGCATGGGCACGTCCGGAGAAGGGTCATTGTCGGCCTCCCTGAGCAGCTTGCTGTAAGAGGCTACAATTTCCTCCGCCGTTTGCAGGGTGGAGGGAATAGTTAAGATATCCTCATATGGCCAGGCGCCGGACTGAGTGAGGAGCGAAGAGCTCGCGTTGGCCGGCGTGGATGTTGAGCAGGAGGTGACCTCACTCGCTGGGGCTGCATTCCGGCGCTTGCGAAGAGAGTCTAGGCGCTGGGCGGAGCGATCATGAAGCTGCTGAATGGGAGAGACAAGTTTCAGACGTGCAAAAAGCGCTGCTGTAGTTTCACGAGTCTTATGCACAGGGTTGTGCGTTACCGCTCGCACCTGTCTGGCATGCCATGAGCGGAGAGCCCGTGCCCGCCTACCTGAGAGACCAACGGATTCCAGGCCAAAGGTGGCCGTGGACCAGACGGTGGCTCTCCAGACAAGCAGCCTAGATGCGGTTTTTGTCCTGCGCTTATTGTGAATGAATTTGCGCACTGTCTGCTTTTTCTTCGCCGCTCTCTCTTGTCTTAGGGAATAGGTAAGATCTTCCGGGTTTGAGTAGCTGACCATGACCCCTAGATACTTGAAGGAGTCTACCAGCTCGAAGGAAGGAAGAGAGGGGAGAGGGGGAAGAACTGAGGAATTCGAAAGCAGAATTGGCCGTCTTGGCTGCTCTGGTGCATCTATATTCCAGACCGTGACCTTCCGGCCTGAGCGAAGCTCCTGTGACTTGAAGAGCTTCTTGGCCTGCTGTGCGTGGCGACCTGCCAGTTTGACCATGATGTTGCACTTGGCGTAATTCACCTCTAGTCCGGCTTCTTGCAGGTAGTGCAGTAACAGTCTAACCATGTCATGAGCCGCGTAGAGATCGGACCAGTTGTGGATGTCTCGGTGAATGACGAGGTCATCTGCGAATCCTGTGAGGAACTGCTGTATGGGAGGGAACCCTATGTGGGTGGCCATAAGCCGGAACGCCTCCGTGATGACCAGGGAGAAGAGAGAGGGGGCCAGTTTGCAGCCTTGCTTTATACCTCTTGTGGAGGTTACTGTTTCCTGGCCTCGTCCATAGCGCAGATTATACTGGGCCTCCCGATGGAGGGATGCAACCAGCTCGACGTCTTCGGGTGAGGCTCCGTAAGTAATTAGTGAGCGCAAGAGAGCCTCTCTGCTTGTTTTGTCAAAAGCTTGAGAGAGATCTAGTGAGAAGGTGAAGCCTCCGATTAGATCCGGCTTGCCCTTCGTGCGCTTGGGAGTGCAGAATCTGTCTGGTGCTCGGGATCGAAGCATGGCACGGACGCGCCTTGCGTGGCCAATTACCCGGAGTTGGGCATCGGCGATACCGCGTCCTGGAATGTAGGCAAATTGAGGGGAGGCAAAGTGGGCCTTCTTAAAGAGGGGGTCGAGCCTTCTCCTAGCCTCAGAGGCTATTCCTTTGCCATCTGGCCTAATGATGCCCAGCGGTCGCAAGTTCTCCGGCTTAGAGGCAGGTTTAGAGGGCTTGGGTATGAAGCTAAGGTCTGCTGACTTGGCCGTTGTGGGCAGCGAGGGTGGCTCGGCTGGATTCAGTGGTGCTGTGTTATGCTGAGGCTCGCGCTTCCCTTGGCAGGAGGTGACCTCGCACGCCGGATGGGTCAGAGCGGGAGGCGGAGGCACCGCTTCAAGATAGTCGCAGTAATTATTGGCCACAGTGGAAGCACAAAGGCGGTACATGGATGCTGGGGCAGATCCTTGCGGTACTGCCTTTTCCGGCTTTATAGAGGCTATGCCTTTGGACAGACTACGTTTGTCCAGCTTGGGCAAGGCTTGGCCTACGCCGCTGGCTAGGGGGGGATGCGAGGAGAAGATGGAAAGACTATGTCTCTTCAACTCTGCCAGCCCCTCAGACTCAGTTAGGATACGGCCGCATGGCGATCTGAGGCAGACTCTAGGTGCAGGAGACCAAGGAGCTACGTGCTTTAAAGAGCGATATGCCGCATGTGGATCTCGTTTGACCTTCTCAGAAATCTCTGTCAAAGTGCGATGAGTCCTTTCTCGGGCCTGATTCTTTATCTGGATGGCATGTGCCTTGGCTGCCTCGTCTAGCGAGCGCTGAGCCTGTTTGAGGTGCTCAGTGCGAGCCATCTTATTTATGACGTCATCCTCACGTTTTAGGTTCCGTAGTGCAGTCTGCCGATGGTTATGAAGCCGCCACAGAGGTTGTGCTGTCGGAGCTGCGTCTGAGCTGCCTTCTTCTGGGTCCCTCGGCTGGAAAGTCTTGGCGTGTTCGAGAAGAAGCTCGTTGACCTCATCAGGGTGAAGAGGCTCTCCATTCTTCTGCGCTCGAAGTTTGTCGACATCCTGTGCAACTTGCTTCCGCAGGGTTTGAGCCAGAGGAGTGTTTTGTCTAACATGGTGGGCCAGTAGGGACTTTTGTTTGGAAGGGACTGCCGGTTGAGTTCTGGTCGAGAACGGGTGTCTCCAGACCTTCTTGAGGGGTACTGCCGTCCGGAGTGGCATGTGTTTGCCGCCTTTACGCCATGCTCCCAGCTTAAAGTCTTTGAGGACACACACTTTGCGGGCCAGCTGAGCAGCGTAGAATTTGGAGGTCAAGATGAAATCTATCTGAGAGCTGCCCTGTGGCGAGATGAAGGTGTTTGCCTTGCGCCCCTGCCATGTGTTAAGCGCAACTAGGGAGTTTCGCTGAAGAAACTTCTGGAACTGCTTTTGAACCGGCTTGTGTTTAGAAGATCCTGCTGGCACCACTCCCCCTACGAAGGGGGGATTTGGTTTTAGGGAAGAGTTGAAGTCGCCCGCCAGTACCGGAACAGTGCGCTGTGACAAGTTGGAAAGGGACTTGCTTAGGGAGGAGAGAACTTTGCTTTGGGTGGCATAGTGGTCCTGCTCCGTCATGCCTCGTTGCTTGGTATACTGGTAGCAGTTTAGCAGGAGCACTGGATGGCCTCGGACTTCGCAGTGAACCTCGTGAGCACGGCCTGGGTGTAGATCCTGCCAGCGTAGTGTCGCTGAGTCTATGCTAGGCGATAGTAGAGTGAGAACACCTGCAGAGCGCCTGTGCTTTGGCTGTTCGGGTAGCTGGGATGTTTGAGCGGGAGGAGACCTCACGAGCTCTTCATCCGGCAGCCCGCCTGAAACAGCCGTCCAGCCATGCACTTTAAACTGGGAGGATGTAGTCCAGTGGGTTTCCTGGATAAAGATAACATCGAGGTCCTGCTGATTTTGCAGCCACTCCTTGAACTCTGCCCACAATTGCTGGCTTAATCCACCTGCATTCCACGAGAAAACTCGCAGTGGTTTGGCTTCGAGACCGCCTCTAGGGTGACGCCTGCGCGGTTGCCTAAGAGGAAGCTGCGGTGCAAATTGAGCATGCATGTTTTCCTTAGTCTCTTGGCTTGCACTAGGTGCAGCCGTGCCTGCGCTTGCCTGTGCCTGGCTTAGAGGCAAATTTGTCCTTCGATATGGTACTGCGCAACCGTCCCTTAAGGCTCGGTGACAGGCCCGACGATAGGAGTGTTTCCGAATTAAACCCTCTGCCATCCGCTTGTTTCGACTGAAGTGCCGAAGCACGATCAGACTCCCCTCGTCCTGCGGAAAGACGAGAACCCTCACACTTAGGAGTGAAAGATGCAGTCTAAGACGATCTAAGTTCTCCCCCCGGAATTGGGACCGGGCCAGCTCGTGGATATGCTGTCTGCGGCAGAATCTCAAAATGCTTGGGGCTAAAGCCTCCAAGTGACCATCAGCTGGCAAGAGCTAGTAAGCCTTGAGATGTTAGGTGGGCCCCGAGAACTGTTAAAGAGATGAAGTTCGGGGCCTTGGCCGGTTCGACAGCTACCATGCGCGGGCGGCTTGAGCTGGTAGTGCTTCAGCAGCAACAACAACAACAACAACAACAACAACAACAACAACAACAACAACAACAACAACAACAACAACAACAACAACAACAACAACAACACCTGCAAAGACTTCTTCCGCTGTTGTAGCTGTTGCAACTCTGCTTCATGTTTTGCACGATGGATGTTGTCCACAGCCCAGATTGTGCCACGCAAATGCGCTTTCTCCTTTTTTGTCTTCTATTCTTGATGTCCAGTCTCCAACAGCCCTGAGGTGGAATGTACCGTGACCGCACACCAGGGAAATGGATTATCAGCGTCCGCACGCCTTGTCGTGAACGTGGGTGCTATCAGCTATGGTCCGAGTCCGGTGGTTCTGCTGGAGGTACCGGACAAAGAGTTCACATCTCACCAATGCTTAGCTCTGTCCATCGCATACATCATGCAATTGGCAGATAGTCGCAGATAGTGCATCTCGTGGCTTTGAGGGCCAAACCCAAGCAATGTCTCAGCCCCTGTGAGGGCGCTTCGAGAGTGAAGCCGGCCTTGGGGCCGTCGATCCAGGCAGACGGTGCACCGCTACGTGGCTTGAAATTTCGAAGTCGCAGATGGGATTTGAGTTCTGATCTGTGATCTCTGATCTCTGAGTTTACAAAATCAAGGTTCAAGCTTGCTTGCTCACCGGAGCCGTCCTGGTTGCAGATCGACGAAAAATCAGGGGAGCTCTCTCTCGTTCCGGAGTCAAAGGCGCGCGATGTACTGTGTTGGGTTATTTGGGTCAAGACTGCAAACGTGTCTTCAGATTGCGGGTGCTTGGAGAGACGCCCTTGCAGAAGCTTAGAGGCTGCGTCGCTGACTGACGAGAAGGGCAAGTACCTGGACAGAGGTGCTGGTTGGTCGTTTGTTTGTTGATTCTCAATCACGGTCACCTGAGATGAAGTTTCCACTGCTCATCACAGGTGCCACCTGCATGATCCGCAAGGGCTTGAGCAGCACAAGCGTGGTGGTTTTGGCGCCGGTCCCATGGACATCCATGCTCTTCGGTGTCAGAGGTATATATATATATTACATATACGTACACCTAAAGGAGCGCCAAGCTTACCATTGGCCCCTGGCCCATGTGTACAGCTACACCCTGTACCATAGAACATATTTGACCAGGTCCTATACCTATGCCAGCGAGCGTTCCCTCTACGTGACCGTGGGTGAGAAGAGTCCGATGCTGCAAGTCCAGGGCCAGGGAGGTGCGCCCAACTTGAGAAAGTGCAAACCTTATACTTCTGAGAAAAAGAGAAGCCCCAAAAGGCATGCGTCTAGCCAACTCTGGCCCTTGAGCCCAGCTTCCTACCCCAAGTTACAAGAAGTCGATACTCGAAAAGGTCCCTATGCGACCACACCGACCCGGTTCTCCGCATCATGTTGGCGTCTTCGTCAATCGAACGTAGAGGTTTTGGGTTCACTGGGTTTTTTGAATGCTAGCCTGGAGGAGTGCATTTGGTTGGGTAGTGAAAGGAAGTCCAAGATTATGCGTACGGTAAGGATCCTGTTTTGGCATTTTACCTATATATTCTATTATATGATATTATATTTTTCTTCTATTATATCCCCAATTCAGGAACTTATAACTGTACTCACTAAGTCCATTGATCCTCCCTCCGAGTACCAATGTCCCACGCTGCTGAAGTCCTGCATTGGCTGAGGCTCCCTAAAAACCCTCCGCAAAAAGAGCCGCGACGGATCAACCATGATACACTGGAGGTGGCCCTGCACTTTGTGGTAGCGCGGAAAGGGGCCTGAATGTACGGCTTCCCAATCGTCTGAAGACCTCTCAAGAAACAAGGAGAAACGGGGAGGTTGGGCCCAGAGCAGGCACACTATTGGGAATCATGTCCGATAGATTCCTGCGCTGAGCCGAGGCACGAAGATTGGCATGGCTCCGTCTTTGCCTTCGACACCATTACCGGTTTGGCCACTTTCGAAGGCACCTTGTAAGGTTGTGGCTTTGGCTTTCAAGGCCTAGGCTTTCGGATGTACTCTAGGGCTTGAAGCAAGGCGACCTTGTGAACGTCGAATCTGGGTTTAGGTCCCGTAGCGATTTCTCAGAATACCTTTGCACAGACCTGTGCAGGGATCTTGCTTCCGTACATTAACTAAGAAAGCTTTGGCAAGTCCGTAGACTCTGCAGTCTAAGCCATCCTAGTCAGCAGGCAGTTAGGATGCCTGTATCTGCACTGGGCTTCAGGGCTGCGGAGTTTAAACCCAAACCGTATGTCGTGGTTGACAACCATCGTGGAGGAGCGCGGTCTGTTTTCGAGACCCTAAACCCGCCAACAAAAACGCAAATTGAAGCTCATATCGTTTGTCACTTCTTGGGGTTTTGTTGCGGGTCGCGGTTGGGCTCCTCGCTGTCGCACTGTTAATACTGTACTTGATACCGCACTTGGAAAGCTGCAGCGCTCCCCAGGTCATAGGATTTTCAGCCTCGACGTCCTCACTGGAGCACTCCAAGTCAGTCCGGAGGAGTCCTTGACGAAAAGTATGGACTCCATCAGACCCCTTTATCAAGAGAGAGTGCGCCGGGAGATCGCACCATGGCAGTCGAAGACTCTAGAGCATGTGTTCGGTTTATTCTGTGTAGTACAGGTCTTCGCCCTACGCCCCCCGACCCCCCCCCCCCCCCCCCCCCCTACCCCACCCCCCATCCCCATAACACAACACGCCGAGAAAATGACGTGCAACATCTATGGTCACTACGAGTGGACTACGTCCGGTCAAGAAGCTGTCCTTGTGCATTCCATACAGGACCTGAGCATCCGTGACCACACATGCTGGTCGAAACGACAGGTCAGCTTTTCACAGATGATAGAAATGGGCAGAGTTGGGCCTGGAAATTTGGCCGCATGCCAGATTATGTGCCGACGTGATCCAGACTGCACGCACACCTTCGAATGGAAGGTTGATCCCAAACGTAACTCTGGCAGCATCAAAACGCCCACTCCTGGACACTATTGCATGAAGGTGGCTGGCATTTGCTCCGACACGGCAGATCCCGCTTGCCAATTCAAAGGCGTAACGACCATGGAGAGATACACCGGGTGCGGCGAACGCCACAGCTGCATTGAGATTCACTTGCAGAACTTCCACTACCTTTCGGGCAAGTACTGCTTCCAGGGCGAGAATGCCGCCAGGAGGAGTCAAGGGCCAGTCTACTTCAAGCACGGTATGACGCCACAGGCTCGGGCCCTTGCCCCACTGGCATGAAAGGGCGAGAGGGGAGAGGGAGAAAGAGGGAGAGAGGAGCCTCCGCTTCCCTTTTACAGGAATCCTTCTGGCTTATGCGAGCAGATGCCTCTCGGCACCAGCTTTGTGATGACGGCGATTGGGTCCTGCAGAGGGTGGAAGCTGGTAAGGACCGATGCCCCCCACTAATTTCATGAAGGCAGACTTAGGCAAGGTTGATGTTCCGAGGGTTTTCCCCGAAAACTTTCGCAACAAGCCGCAACCCGTCCTCCGACCCCTCTGCTCCCAGAAAAGAGGTGCGAGGGAGGGAGCACTCACCTGCTGCAACCTATGAGTTGGTGAAGTTGGAGACGGTCTGCTCGAAGATCCCCCACCACCGGCCTCGTGCGATCCGAAGTCTGACCCGCCGGTTGATGTTTCGTACACGCCTAGATGAGCGATGTTCCCTCATCGCAACGCGAGATAAGCCCTACTCTTGTAACTTGGAAGCCCATAACATAGTCTCGAAGATGCCAGAACTAGCTGGAACAGAATGGCGCTGCGTTGACCGCAGACAGCCAGCAACAACGCAAAGCAGGACGAACTTCCAAGAATACCACCAGCAATGAATTGGTTCGACTATTCCGCTATGCCAAGGCTGCAACCAGCACCGGCTTGTTTGACGTGGGAATGAAACAGCGACCGCAAATAAGACCGCACGTATGGGAAGTGCGAGCGGAAATCTTAGGGGATCACGGAAATCGGAGCGGCACTGAGATAGACATAGGACGCACCTGGAAGTGGCATGATCGAGAGCAGAAATGAGTCCGCATATCCGAGCGGCAACAGGCAACAGGCGCGGAAACGGAGCATCAGTTCTAGCTGAGAGCAGAAGCAGCACCATTGCATTCCAGAACTGGGGCTTTTTGTGCCACGGAGAATGCTTGATCATATGCCCGCAGGATTTCGAGAATCAGACATCGGCCTATGTGGAGTTGCACGGCCACTGGGAGTTCAAAGCAGCCCAACACCACCCTAGAACCTAAAAAGGCTTAGAAACTTAGAAAGCCTGCAGTGACTGCACGGAATCAGATCTGGCTCAGGTGGCGTCGTTGCGTGCCTTCAGGGTGACGTGGGCGCCGATGTCTTCCGTTCTGACAAAGTAACGTACCAGGCCCCAAAAGCCTCCCAAAACATTTTTGGCCGAGACGGATTCAGGGTTTTTGGGTCTTGGGGGTGAGCAGAGGGTTGTGGGAGACTCTGGGCACTTTCTTGGTATCCTTTTTGACAAGGAGTGTTCTTTTATAGGAGTTTCGCAGGGACCATAATTTAGAACGCCCCACAGATGCAGGTGAAGATCCAGGATACGAACTCGCAGCTTGCTCATGGCAAGAAACGACCGGGCCTCGCCACCTGCCGGCCTATGTTTTAGGGGGGTGTTGCGGGGGCTGCATGGTTGTGCATGTCTGCATGAGAGAGTTGTCGTGGCGCTCGATGTATACACAACCCTGCTGTTATGGGTCCGATCGGCTGGCAAAGCGTGACAACCTCGTCAATGTCAGATGCAACCGCCGCACTTGGCCAAAAAGGTAACGCCTACTGAAGTGGTGTAGCACGGCCCAACACAACGCCGACACAAGGACTGGCAGGTGCTGCGCTTCGAGCCCACTTGGTGGGTCCGGCGCTGGTCTGGCACGAACACGACGAAGGCCCTGCTTTGTTTCGATAGGAAATGCTCGCGGCCGCTGTAGAACTGCTTGGGGATTTCAGCGCTCCGCATTCAAGGGATAAGTATCGGTCTTTGTGAGTTTGCGAAACTTAAAACCGAAGACCCTGAAAGCAATCAGTGCATGGGACGGGTTAGACAACTTGGTTCCAGCCTCGCAGACAGCAAGCGGGTCACCGTGTGGCATCTAGTCATTCTTACGTATCAGGCTGATGTAAGGATTAGTATCGGAGCTCGAGGAATTCGCTGTCGTGCACACTTATGTCATTACAATGCCAGCCGCGCTCCACTTGTAGCAGCGCTCGGTATGCCGTGATCCCTAAGAATCCTAAAGGCCCTACAGCCTAAGCCCGAAGCCCTCGAAGTGTGGAGGTCGAGGCCGCTGTGGCAGCTCCCAACTGCCCGGCGCCAAATGTGACCAAGCAGGAAGAAAAAGCGGAGGAGCGCAACGTACGCGTTGCGATTCCAGGTTTAGGCGACCTCAAGTCGTAGAGTCGTAGGACCAGGCAAGTAGAAGGCACCGACAGAACTTTGATTTCAAAGGCTGTTTTGAGTGCCTGGAACGCCTTTGCGAGGAAGGAGAGACGGAGGAAGAGGAGAATATCCCGGAAGTACAGCCGTTGGCCGCTCTGTAGAAATGCTGGTTTTGCTGGAACAGCGTACTTCTGTAGGGTTGTCTTCTCACGAGATATCGCATGTTTGGGTCCCTGTTCGTTTGAGAAGCTTGGCTTTTGCGGCTGCTACTCTTCTGACAGTATTTTACTTTCGGCATGTCGAGATGACCAGTTCGCCGGAATTCTCTCCCACAGCCCATATAGTATAGTAGTACAGCAGGAGCACGTTCGGACAATTCCAAACAGAGGATGCAGAGGATTGCTCTTCTTACCGGTACTACCGTGCTACAGGCACTCAAAGGTGTGTAGATTGCCTTGACACAGTGCACACATGTGCCCTGCAACATGCTGCAACCTTGATGCCAAGCCGCTCAGGGCTTCAATTGCTCAGAATTCGCAGGTTCTGGATGATCCAACGACGGAGCTGGAGAATGACTTCTGGCTCCATCCGTGCGATTGCCTTCCGACCAGTTGGGGCCCGAACCCCCCCGCTGCCAGCCACTCGAATCGAATTTCTTCCCATGCCTTCAGGCCCGGTGGTCTGAAAGAGGGAGGAATTCTGCAGGCGGAGCGCCGAAGAGCGCACGATCACTTGTCGTGTGCTCAAGGCTTGCACTTCACAAGTGGAGCCTCGGAAACCTTCATTGACAGTCGTTTGCGCAGCAAGCTGGTAAGCAATCCCAGCTCCGAGCATCAGAAAGGATCAGAATCTTGATTCTTGACCTGCTGAGCCTATCATCTGCCCACAGCCGGATTGCCGAGGCGATGCCGACGCAGATATACCGCCAGGCAGCATGAACAAGTTCTTCCCGGAGCCCGTCCTGATAGCGCTTTGTTCGGCATTCAGGATTCAAGATGCGGTATAGGAACGGCGTCCGTGCTCATGAGCCCCGAAGCAGGAACACTTCTTGCAAGGCAAAAAGGGAGCAACCACTTCCTGAAATCCTGAGGTAGAAGGGGCCTTCGTCTGCGACATGAAGCAGCTCAGCGCGTGTTGGTATTCAAGACTGGCCTGTGTGCCGGTGCAATACATTGCCGTATCTCTTCTGACTGTTTGTCCCTGACATGGTCTACGACGTTGATTTCAATTTCAATGATGCACACGTGTGTGTACGTAAACATACTTGTGTCAGCATAGAGGAGTTTCTCCCTGCTGGGGTTCATCATTGCTCGAAGCCCTAGCGGGCCCTAGCGCCCGTAAACCCGAAGCATCCCGAAAGTGTAGGTGTTTCAGGAAGACTGGAGCTTACGGGTTCTGGTTTCAAGAGAGCGTCTTGGGTTCGGGGCTTCAGGGTTTTTAGGGTTGAGGGACGCCGCAGGCTTTACGGACTTAGGGGTCGGCTTGAAAGAATATGTGTGGTGGAATATGGTGAAATCTTGCCGTTTTTGCTGGGTTTCGCTATAAGGGGGTCGTATACGTTGTAGGTCTATTCCTGACTTAGGTGTGGCCAAACCCTAAAACCCTAAACCCTTACCCCCGAACTAATGGGGAGCCCGTGCGCTCCAGCATCAAGAAGGCCCCTAAAGTGTTTAAGCAGTACTCCAATTCTACGACTTCGATTTCTACAAGTGACCACTCCACATTGTTATTAGTATTCCAATAAGAATAACAATAATAATAATAATAATGATGATGATGATGATGATGATGTTGATGATGATGATAATGATGATCCTGATTGATGATGATGATGATGATGATGGTGACGATGATGATGACGACGACGGTGATGATGACGATGATGACCTTTCGGGGCAAGTGTACTGCTTACAGTTTGGGGCTGAAAATATTGTAGCAGGTTTAAGGTTAAAGTTGCATTCTGAGGCAGCTGATCAGCGTGCACGTGGAGACTGCAGATGAGGCGTCGGCGAATGAAGGCGGTTGCAAGATGATTTGCGTGAACGACGCGAATTGCGAGTACTACTGGGAAGGCCAGTCACCAAAACAGGGGCGACTGTGTTTAGTCGTGGGAGTCGGACGCTTGAAAGCCCCCGCCCCCTTGAACCCTGCACCTTCCGTCAGCTCTATCTCAAGTTGGGCATCCTGTACATTTTTTTGCACGAGCTGGGCTGTGCGCGCTGTGACGCGTGATTTGCCGCTCCCTCAACAGATGGTCTCTGCACAATGTGTGCTAACTGTTGATACTATCCAGAAACGCTGTTACACGCCTCGGCAATTATCCTCAAGCTCCTGCAAAGTATTTGTATCTTGTTTGCTCACGAACGGGTTTGGTCGTGGAAGGCTGGGGAGTACCGTTCGGATCCGTTCGGCATTCGGCCTCCCAAATAGAGAATGAAGGATCCTGGCTCAGGTGAGGTCTTGGGCGTCAGGCAGTGTCGTTTCTACAAGGACTGTATCGTTCTGGACTCTCAGACGCGTCCAGCATTCTTGGTTTTCTGTCCTCTTGTTTCCCGCTTTAAGCCATGAGACCAGTTGAGCTTGAGTTTTCCCGTGTATCAGTGGTGTAGCAACAGGGTATGCAGTATCTCCTATCTCTTCACATGAACATGACTCTGTGGCCCTGAAGGGCTAAGGAAGGATCTGATATTGAGTAATGTGTGTGTTCTCAGCAGACGTCGAGCACTTTCAGGCCCTTGAGCTCAGAGCTTCTGAGGTTCGCGAGGTCGGCGTTCTCGGGACAATTCGTGGCGTCACAAAGGAGGAAGCATGCAGAGTCGCTAACCCGGAAGTGTGCTGGAAAGTGACACAGCGCCGTGCTTACCTCGGGGCCGGGGCGTCTTTGACCAGAACCAAATGCATGTACCAGGCGAGCGCAAGGGGAGAATTTAGATGTGGGGCGGGTTTCGGGGCATGTTGGAGGGTTCGAGGGAGGTGATGTTCCACTTGTTGGCAGGGCAGGGGTGCGAACAAAACATGAACACTCTCCCCTTCCCCCTCGGTGCAGGGGCTGCTCGAGCAGTGCGATCAGAAGCTCATGATGGGTGGTTTTGGCGTCGTCCTGTGCGGAAGGTGTCAGTACCGAGAGTGGCAGGAGGGTTGGGATGTGGGTTTTCCGTGGGCGTGGCTCCTTTCCATGGGTCTTTGTAGCAGTGTTAAATATGAGGTCGTGGGCCATTTGGACAAACAAAAAGGAAGTAGAGTTGAGGTGTCTGGGAAGGGTTCATTCAAGGCGAAAGGGGTTCGTGAGGTGAACAGTCCTGCGGCTTTGGACTTCGCCTTAAAAGCTGCTGCAGACTGCGGTGACCCCACAGTCCAGGAGCTGTCAAACAAGAAGCCGCTGCCGGCAGAGTTCTCGCATGGCCGGGGTCACAGACCCCGATGGGAGAGTTGCGCTTGTTTTGTCTTTGTGTTTGTGAAGGCCGCAGGGTGTTCCGCCGGTGCCAAGTGCTCAACAGCTTTCTGCACCTTTTTTGTCAGTTGTAGGTGTAGTTGTAGTTGTAGTTGTAGTTGTAGTAGTAGTAGTAGTAGTAGTAGTAGTAGTAGTAGTAGTAGTAGTAGTAGTAGTAGTAGTAGTAGTAGTAGTTGTTGTTGTTGTTGTTGTTGTTGTTGTTGTTGTTGTTGCTGTTGCTGTTGCTGTTGCTGTTGCTGTTGCTAAGCACTACCAGCTCAAGCCGCCCGCGCATGGTAGCTGTCGAACCGGCCAAGGCCCCGAACTTCATCTCTTTAACAGTTTTCGGGGCCCTCTAACATCTCAAGGCTTTCTAGCTCTTGCCAGCTGATGGTCACTTTGAGGCTTTAGCCTCAAGCATTCTGAGATTCTGCCGCAGACAGCATATCCACGAGCTGGCCCGGTCCCAATTCCGGGGGGAGAACTTAGATCGTCTTAGACTGCATCTTTCACTCCTAAGTGTGAGGGTTCTCGTCTTTCCGCAGGACGAGGGGAGTCTGATCGTGCTTCGGCACTTCAGTCGAAACAAGCGGATGGCAGAGGGTTTAATTCGGAAACACTCCTATCGTCGGGCCTGTCACCGAGCCTTAAGGGACGGTTGCGCAGTACCATATCGAAGGACAAATTTGCCTCTAAGCCAGGCACAGGCAAGCGCAGGCACGGCTGCACCTAGTGCAAGCCAAGAGACTAAGGAAAACATGCATGCTCAATTTGCACCGCAGCTTCCTCTTAGGCAACCGCGTAGGCGTCACCCTAGAGGCGGTCGCGAAGCCAAACCACTGCGGGTTTTCTCGTGGAATGCAGGTGGATTAAGCCAGCAATTGTGGGCAGAGTTCAAGGAGTGGCTGCAATATCAGCAGGACCTCGATGTTATCTTTATCCAGGAAACCCACTGGACTACATCCTCCCAGTTTAAAGTGCACGGCTGGACAGCTGTCTCAGGCGGGCTGCCGGATGAAGAGCTCGTGAGGTCTCCTCCCGCTCAAACATCCCAGCTACCCGAACAGCCAAAGCACAGGCGCTCTGCAGGTGTTCTCACTCTACTATCGCCTAGCATAGACTCAGCAACACTACGCTGGCAGGATCTACACCCAGGCCGTGCTCACGAGGTTCACTGCGAAATCCGAGGCCATCCAGTGCTCCTGCTCAACTGCTACCAGTACACCAAGCAACGAGGCATGACGGAGCAGGACCACTATGCCACCCAAAGCAAAGTTCTCTCCTCCCTAAGCAAGTCCCTTACCAACTTGTCACAGCGTACTGTTCCGGTACTGGCGGGCGACTTCAACTCTTCCCTAAAACCAAATCCCCCCTTTGTAGGGGGAGTGGTGCCAGCAGGATCTTCTAAGCACAAGCCGGTTCAAAAGCAGTTCCAGAAGTTTCTTCAGCGAAACTCCCTAGTTGCGCTTAACACATGGCAGGGGCGCAAGGCAAACACTTTCATCTCGCCACAGGGCAGCTCTCAGATAGATTTCATCTTGACCTCCAAATTCTACGCTGCTCAGCTGGCCCGCAAAGTGTGTGTCCTCAAAGACTTCAAGCTGGGAGCATGGCGTAAAGGTGGCAAACACATGCCACTCAGGACGGCAGTACCCCTCAAGAAGGTCTGGAGACACCCGTTCTCGACCAAAACTCAACCGGCAGTCCCTTCCAAACAAAAGTCCCTACTGGCTCACCATGTTAGACAAAACACTCCTCTGGCCCAAACCCTGCGGGAGCAAGTAGCAAAGGATGTCGACAAACTCCGAGCGCAGAAGAATGGCGAGCCTCTTCACCCTGATGAGGTCAACGAGCTTCTTCTCGAACATGCCAAGACTTTCCAGCCGAGGGACCCAGAAGCAGGCAGCTCGGACGCAGCTCCGACAGCACAACCTCTGTGGCGGCTTCATAACCATCGGCAGACCGCACTGCGAAACCTAAAACGTGAGGACGACGTCATAAATAAGATGGCTCGCACCGAGCACCTCAAACAGGCTCAGCGCTCGCTGGACGAGGCAGCCAAGGCACATGCCATCCAGATAAAGAATCAGGCCCGAGAAAGAACTCATCGAACTTTGAAAGAGATTTCTGAGAAGGTCAAACGAGATCCACATGCGGCATATCGCTCCTTAAAGCATGTAGCTCCTTGGTCTCCTGCACCAAGAGTCTGCCTCAGATCGCCATGCGGCCGCATCCTAACTGAGCCTGAGGGACTGGCAGAGTTAAAGAGACATAGTCTTTCCATCTTCTCCTCGCATCCCCCCCTAGCTAGTGGCGTAGGCCAAGCCTTGCCCAAGCTGGACAAAAGTAGTCTGTCCAAAGGCATAGCCTCTATAAAGCCGGAAAAGGCAGTACCGCAAGGATCTGCCCCCGCATCCATGTACCGCCTTTGTGCCTCCACTGTGGCCAATAACTACTGCGACTATCTCGAAGCGGTGCCTCCGCCTCCCGCTCCGACCCATCAGGCGTGCGAGGTCACCTCCTGCCAAGGGAAGCGCGAGCCTCAGCATAACACAGCACCAATGAATCCAGCCGAGCCACCCTCGCTGCCCATAACAGCCAAGTCAGCAGACCTTAGCTTCATACCCAAGCCCTCTAAACCAGCCTCTAAGCCGGAGAACTTGCGACCGCTGGGCATCATTAGGCCAGATGGCAAAGGAATAGCCTCTGAGGCTAGGAGAAGACTTGACCCCCTCTTCAAGAAGGCCCACTTTGCTTCCCCTCAATTTGCCTACATTCCAGGACGCGGTATCGCCGATGCCCAACTCCGGGTAATTGGCCACGCAAGGCGCGTCCGTGCCATGCTTCGATCCCGAGCACCAGACAGATTCTGCACTCCCAAGCGCACGAAGGGCAAGCCGGACCTAATCGGAGGCTTCACCTTCTCACTAGATCTCTCTCAAGCTTTTGACAAAACAAGCAGAGAAGCTCTTTTGCGCTCACTAATTACTTATGGAGCCTCACCCGAAGACGTCGAGCTGGTTGCATCCCTCCATAGGGAGGCCCAGTATAATCTGCGCTATGGACGAAGCCAGGAAACAGTAACCTCCACAAGAGGTATAAAGCAAGGATGCAAACTGGCCCCCTCCCTCTTCTCCCTGGTCATCACGGAGGCGTTCCGGCTTATGGCCACCCACATAGGGTTCTCTCCAATACAGCAGTTCCTCACAGGCTTCGCAGATGACCTCGTAATTCACCGAGACATCCACAACTGGTCTGATCTCTATGCGGCTCATGACATGGTTAGACTGTTACTGCACTACCTGCAAGAAGCCGGACTAGAAGTGAATTACGCCAAGTGCAACATCATGGTTAAACTGGCAGGTCGCCACGCACAGCAGGCCAAGAAGCTCTTCAAGTCACAGGAGCTTCGCTCAGGCCGGAAGGTCACGGTCTGGAATATAGACGCACCAGAGCAGCCAAGACGGCCAATTCTGCTTTCGCATTCCTCAGTTCTTCCCCCTCTCCCCTCTCTTCCTTCCTTCGAGCTGGTAGACTCCTTCAAGTATCTAGGAGTCATGATCAGCTACTCAAACCCGGAAGATCTTACCTATTCTTTAAGACAAGAGAGAGCGGCGAAGAAAAAGCAGACAGTGCGCAAATTCATTCACAATAAGCGCAGGACAAAAACCGCATCTAGGCTGCTTGTCTGGAGAGCCACCGTCTGGTCCACGGCCACTTTTGGCCTGGAATCCGTTGGTCTCTCAGGTAGGCGGGCAAGGGCTCTCCGCTCATGGCATGCCAGACAGGTGCGAGCGGTAACGCACAACCCTGTGCATAAGACTCGTGAAACTACAGCAGCGCTTTTTGCACGTCTGAAACTTGTCTCTCCCATTCAGCAGCTTCATGATCGCTCCGCCCAGCGCCTAGACTCTCTCCGCAAGCGCCGGAATGCAGCCCCAGCGAGTGAGGTCACCTCCTGCTCAACATCCACGCCGGCCAACGCGAGCTCTTCGCTCCTCACTCAGTCCGGCGCCTGGCCACGTGAAGATATCTTAACTATTCCCTCCACCCTGCAAACGGCGGAGGAAATTGTAGCCTCTTACAGCAAGCTGCTCAGGGAGGCCGACATTGACCCTTCTCCGGACGTGCCCATGCA
Organism: Symbiodinium natans; assembly: GCA_905221605.1. Lineage (NCBI taxonomy): Eukaryota > Dinophyceae > Suessiales > Symbiodiniaceae > Symbiodinium > Symbiodinium natans. The sequence goes on from CAJNDS010002639.1 coordinate 144,302, forward strand.
CACATGCTGTGGAAAGGTATTTCGTACTGCGGCGGGCCTGAGAACACACCGGACAGTCAAGCATCCGGCTCCTGTTCCGCCACCCCTTGAATTCTCACGCCTAAAGCACTCCGTGGGAGGCCTGCCTCAATGCTCGCACTGCCAGGCGAAATTTAAAAACTGGCATAATCTACAACAGCACGTTGAGCGCAGAGTCTGCCGACAGGCTGGTTTCAAGCTTTCTAGACCTGAGGCGGCCACTCAGGCTGACGAAGCTCCTTCCAAGGCGAGTGAGGTCTCCTCCAGCCAGGAGCTCGTGCCCTCGTCAGACTGCCGTGCTACTGCCGCACCCTCGGTCCAGCTTACCTTGCAGATGGACACAGTGCCTCTCATTTCGCGCATGCGCACCGAACTGCTGCAACAGGCCGGAACCCAGACCTTCCTCGAGCTCCTCACCGGCCACCTTGGCCAGCAACTCACCAGGACCTGTCTGCTCTGCGACTCGTGGATAGCCTCCACGACAAAAATAGCCTTCCACCTCACAAAGAAACACGGGGCAGAATGGGACTCTTATAAAGCCTCGGCGGGGAATAACACCTCTAAGATGTATGTGCTGACCCGCCTGTCACCCTGTCCTGCCTGTGGCGTGAAAGTGGAGAGCGCCCCCCGACACACGAAGCAGTGCCCGGTCATTCAGCAATTACAACTCTTCTTCTTTCTGCACCCTGACGCCCCTCTTTCCAGAATGCACTCGTCCCTCCAACACACTCAGCTCTCACATCTCTCGCCTCCCACCTCTGGGGTTGGCGCATCTTCTCCTGCGGTCCCTAACCCCGGGCAGAGCACAACAACATCACACCAACACGCATCTCCCACACAGGCTACCTTCCAACCAAAGACGTTCCAACAGCGGACCCTGCAGGCTCCTAATCCCAGGTCCAAGCAAAGCCAGCTTCAGCGATGGTTTCGCCCAGGGAGTGCCTCCCAGGCTGCACAGCTAGGCGCAGGACCTCCTCAGCCAGCACCGACAGACCTGGATGCCTCTGCTCCGCCACCGCCTCCTGCAGCTCAGCCTATGCCACAATTGATTAATCCTCATAACTTGTGCTACGCCATTTCAGTCTTGCAGATGATTAGCGCTCTGAGGGAAGACCCCTCAGTGGACTGGTCGAACCTCCAACCTCTCCAGCGGGAACTTCGAGCAAGGGCCTCGCACCCAGTCTCTATTCTCGCACTAGAATCGCTCCCGCATTGTCATCCAGACTGGAGGCTTGCTAATAGGCAAAGTGATGCACTCGAGTACTTGACGTTCTTGTTGGCTAACCACCATGGCTCCTTACAAGGTACCCCCTGGAAGCGAGTCTATGATGCAGACATACCCGACTCAACTGGCTTCTCCCCCCTTCTACTAACCTTCCCGGAAGGCACCGACCCGACCAGGCTGTCCCAGCCTGACTCCCTAGCGGCGCCCCACTTAGCTTATTCACTGTCCTTTTTTGTGCACGAGTGGCACTCTCCGCATGACTCGAAGGCGGCACTGTTGTATACACCTCCTTATATCTTTGTGTCTCTGCCAAGGTTCACAAATGCCGGAGCGAAGCAGCACTGGAGACTCACGGGCTTGCAGGACGAAGTACAGCTGCCTGCATGGACCGGGCCTCACTCTCAATCCTTTGTTCGCTACAGATCCGTCTCGGGACTCTTTCACATAGGGCAGGAAGCCACCTCAGGTCATTACAGATCCTTCACCTTGCTTCCCTCTCTCCAGGTAGGTGATGACTCCAGCCCAGGCTTCTCGCCTACGAGCGAGGAACGTGCACAGATCGGGTCAGGAGCTTACCTTTTGCTCCTCCAACGCTTAAGTTAAGTCCCGTTCATCTTCGTGTGAGGTCCCCTCCTGAAGGTGAACGGGCAGCGATTTCACTCGTGATACCATGCGTGTCCTCCCCAAGCGCTATGGAGCAAGCCCAGCAGGAGCTGCTGAACAACCCTGCACTATGCCAAGTGCTCTTTAAGAACCTCCCCCATCTTGCCGCTTCATCCATGGCTGCGCGGGCATTTGGCCCTGATGAACGTTCAACGTCCAGAGAACTGGTCCCTGCTCACGACAGGGACAGGCCTCCCAAACAGCGCCGTCAGCAAAAGGACCTGGAGCAGGACGAGGAAATGCCGCCGACTCGGTTGCCCTCACCGTCCAGGAGGCCCAGGAGGACTGGTCGCCGTAATGGCTCCAGACCAAGGGCCTCGCAAAACGGTCTGCAGAAATCAAAGCAGGAGGTCAAACCAACCGCTGACCTCTTGGCCAGCATCATCTTGGCCCTGCTGAATCACGAGGATGAATTGACAGCCTTGCGATACCATCATGGATGGATCTTCTACGCCACGGTGCACCAAGCGAACAGTGTGGTTCCCTCCTTGGCACGGATCCAGCAACAGTGGAAGTCGGACCAGCCCCAGGACCCCCCTGGCACGCCCGTTCGCCACGCCCTGTTCCTCGGTCTCCTTCACGAGCTGCACACTCGAGCCCAGGGCTTCGATCACGTCGCCTACGACAGCACGAACCAGGACAAGGAATCAGCACTTATCTCTCTACCAGGAGCACTTGCCTCCCGAGGTCGACACCACACGGACGAGAACCCTGCCTTCTACTGGAACTACATGAGATGGGACGCCAAACAGCGGAAGGTAGTCATCGATGCCCAACGCCCTCCTCTCTCGCCCAAGGTTGTCTCCACCCACCTGGCGGCTATGCTCAAGCTAGATCAAGAACAGCTCACCAAGTTCAGGCCGTCCAGACCGCTGCGAGCCAACCTGACGGAAGAAAGGCCGGTCATCGCCTTCCTCCTGGAACTGGCCCTGACCATCGGAGACGACCATGAGGCAATGCACGCCTTTCGACTTCTAGCGAACAACTCAGTCTGGAACCTAGTGGGGGTCACCATGCGCAGGGAGGGCCTAAGACGGTCTCCACAGATGCAGACCCTCCGTGATCAGCTAGAAGCGCTGCGCACAGGAGGCAACGAGGGCTAAAGTTTTCCAGGACACCCGAGTCGAGGTCCCCTCCTGAGCTGTCCAAGGCCCCCTTGCCCTCCTGGGGGATCTAGCTAGTCACTTAGCCTCAGACAACCCTCCTACTCTCGTGTAGAGGTCCCCTCCTGAGAGAACGAGGGCGCTGATAAGTCAACCTGTTTTTCTTTCTCCCTTCTCTGCCGCCTCGTGCGCACCGTGCCTGCCAGGAAAAGTCTTTTCTGCACCACACGTCAGGCTTCACTATTGCATCGAACTGCCTTTCTCCCATTACAACTGAGGCCGAGCTACACTTACGTCAGCTGTCGACCAGAGCGAGTCACACTCCAGGCTCTCGCATTGCTTACAAGCTGAGAGACTTTCCGCCATGTGCCTGACTGAAGCCCCAACTTAACTCAGCATCAGCCGTTCTGCTCATATTGATCAGTACTGACTGTTCCTCCATCATCACCACGCCATGGCAACCAACCCGGAGGGCACGATTCTTGCCATTGAGAACACCCCTGGCATTCACACCCAGCCGACGACAAGCCAGGCCAATGTCGCCCAAGCGCTGGTTAAGGCAACGGCACCTCCGCCACCACAGTCATCATGCGGAGCAGGCTGCGACCAATGCCACAGTGCTCCATGTGTTCGACACAAGCCGGGACATCTGTGGCACTGCTGCTTCGGGTGTAGAGACTCCTGGGCGGTGCAACAAGCCCGCTCCAGATACTGGTAGCTATGAGCAGGATAGAGCTCGACTTTTTGCGACCAGCAAGTGAGGTCTCCTCCTGCAGGTAAAACGCAGCTATGTTCTCACAGCTGCGCGCCGTCGACCGAGCCAACAGTCTCAACTAAAACAATCTGCCCTAAATGCATGACAGCACTTAACTTATCTAATGTCTCTCCGCTCCTAAATTGCTGCACAGGCCCCACTGTCGAGCCCAGCACTCAGCCAGTCCTTGTGCATTGCTGAGATAAATGTCTGACCTTACGCGCTGGCAAGACTCTGTGCTCAAAGAAGGTCCACTAGGTCTACAGCGCAGGGCACCTAGGACCATGCCCCCGCGGAAAAGACAGTCGAAAGCTTCGACTCTGCCCTCGTTCGATCTCGCCTCCAACATCTGCAGAAGCTGATAGGCTGCTGCCTTCGAACTATGTCCCCATCTCGCATAAGAGAATGGACGAGATCAGAAACTACCGCTGGGAGAAGGGCCTCCGTGCTATATCAAGAAGCATGATGGCCCGTCAATCGACAAGGCCGGTCTCGAGCCAGAGACAAGCGGATAAAGAAAGCAAGAGACTAGAAGAGCTGGGAATCAAAAAGCCTGGACTCACTGCAGAGGACTTAGCGGCCCTTCCTACCTCGGAAGTGTACAAGAATCTGTCTTCGCTATCCTTGATCTCGGTCGAAACTTCCCGACCGGCATGCTCCAGCGTGAGGTCGCCTCCGAGGAGCGGACACAGGAAAGCGAAAACTAATCCATCCTCCTCATCTATGCTCCAGGCAGAGCACGCGAAGACCTTCAAGGTAGAACCAACACGAGAGCACTCACCGCAACCCTATGCGGGCCAAGGCGTGGGCAGGAAAGAAACCTGCAAGGAAGAGTCGGACTCCGACATACCACCCTGGGCGGACTCGAAGAAGTCGCGCTCATCTCAGTACACCGGTGCAGGAGTTGGACAAAAGGAGGCCTTCATCAGGCAGCCACCTCCACCTCCATCTCCTCCCGCAAGACAATCAGCTCCTGACCCAGGCCATCTTGAAGGCATCGCGCGCCTCACTTCCACAGAGGAGCTCCAGGTCGTCAATCTTACGCAAGCAGCTCCTCCTCCGCGCGAGTTCCTGAACTACCCGGTGCATCAAGGAGTGATAGTTCTTCCAGCAGCCACAGTTCAGGCTCGCGTGGCAAGCAAGAAGGAACAAGACAAGGGCAAGGCGGTCATTCACTCCTTCCCCTACTCCTACCCGCAGGAATTCCCTTTGGAATTGGATGTTCACGTGCAAGTTCGGAAATCGCAGGACGAGCAAGTCAGCATGGTTCTAAAACTGAACCGCACAGCATCCATGAAGGGCGTCACCAGAGCTGTATACAACTTCAAGGGCGGGGAATTCTACTCGGTCTTCAAACTCTCAGTTGTTGCTCCCCAGGAAGAACAGGCCCAAGACGGACTTCAGGCTCATGAAGCGGAACTTGACTTGGCACACGTTTTCCCAGAGATGGTCCCGACGGTGGCAAACGTCTTTGCTATCCAGCTCAGAGTGGCTTCCGCGGTCAATCCCCTGGAATTTCCCAAGTCTCCCACGCCGAGTGAGGTCTCCTCCTGGCGGGGAGACTCGGGCCCGCCGAAGTATCTCCTCATTCAGCAAGCCTACGGCATCATGGTGGAAAAGGTCCAGCCGCTGGATAACCTCCCACCGCATCTACGCCCCAGCATGGACGAGTGCTACTTGCTGATTCTCCTAGTACTCAAATCGGCGCTCCTAGGATACTATGTACGAGACTGTGGATGGTCCAACCTGGGCAGACGAATCTCGCCGGACTCCAGCACGGATCTGCCCTTCTTTCTTGCTCTCGACACGTCGGCCTGGCACAAACGCACACCTCCGGCTCCTCAACAAGCCACAACTTCAACCGCAGATCATGTCCGAGGACTCTTCTCGACCCTAGAGTACCTGGCGGAGGACAAGCCGGCAATCCAGGCAGCCAAACAAGCCTTCACGCATCATCAGCGACAGGTCCCTCCTCTTGTCCAGCACTTCTTCTCCCTGCTCCGAACTCCGGTGGGCAAAGAAAAGGCAGAGAGAATCTTTAAGGACACGTCTCTGGCGCTCTCTGCTGATGTGTGGGACGCCTTCAGCTAACCTGCACTATGCAGCCATTTCGTGTGAGGTCCCCTCCTGAAACGGCACGCCGGGACAAGTGTCCGGCACAAGCACCCAAGCTACCTTTTCAACTCTCGCTACGGCACAAAAACAAGCTGACTGGTTTTCTAGGCCGGCTCAATGCGCATTTAGCACAGCACGATGCCTGCGTGCTTCAAGACTAGCTCAGCTCAGGTCACGAGCTCACAGGCTTGGCGCTCAGTCACCAACTCTGCTTTAGCCCACAAACGCAAGGCTGAAGCAACATCTGTGTATGTGACTCCAGTCATTTCCATCCAATGTCGCGTGAGGTCTCCTCCTGACAGCCATTTCAGATAGGCAAATAGCCCTCTCTGCCCCCTGCGCCATGGATCTGGCTGCTCCCTACATCAGGCTTCGAGGCCCGGAACACAGCGTTTGCCTTGAACGCAATGGCCTATTCAGAATGCAGGATCCGGAACCGCGGTGCAACTTCGAACCATCAATCACTGACAACAAAGCAATGGACGACATCCACGCGCAGACCCAGGCCGCCTTCTACAATCGAGTACAATGGACGACGCAAGATCACAGACTGGCATCGGAATGGAGCGCCTTGATGGCCGAGCACCCGGATCATTCCTTCCCCAATTCAGTTGCCTACTGGCCAAAATGGGACTCCACGGTGGTGTTCCGTGATGACTACTGCACGCTGATGCTTGGCACCCAGCGCACTGCTCTCGACATACCTGAACTCAAAGCGCACCAGGTTGATATCATCGTGACTCTCAACGCATCATCGCGCTTCAGGGAGAGTTATGACACAGATGCCGATTGGCAGTTCATGTACCAAATGGAGGGCATCTCCAACTTGCGCTACCACCTCTCGGATGTGCGCATCTCTCGGAACGATCAAGGCTTCCATGATGTGGTGTCAAATCTTGCCAGGACCTGGATCAGGATGATCGACGAAATTGAGGGCCAGGAGTGCAGCCGCACCAAACCGATGGTCATCCTGTTCCATTGTCTTGCGGGCATCAATCGCTCGACTTCTGCCCTCTGTGCCTACCTGATTGTTCGCTACCACCTCACTGCTCAACAAGCGATAGCGATTCTACTCTCGGCTAGGCCAGGTCAACGCTACTGGCAGGAAAGAGATCAATTCCCTCTCGCGCTACACTGGCTCTCCAGAGAATGCAAGAAGTCTGTTCTGGGGTACCTATGCATGGCCTGTGGAGACGCATTCAGACCGACACCAGACGATGACCCTCAGGACATGGACGACTTCGACGAGTGAGGTCCCCTCCTGTCGAACCCCACCTTTTCCTTACGTTCTTTAGAGGCGACTGTACTGACAACGCAAATTTGTGCAGAAAACGCGTGATACCCCTGATCATCTACATCATGCATTATTCGCTTGCAACTGCCCTCTCCTGGCTTCTGCTCAGGTTTCGCCATGCCCCGCCTCACATCGAGGATTTCGCCTCAGCCTCAACCAGCTGAGGTCATCCTGCCAAAGACACATTCAGAGCAGCTCTTTCTTCTCTACCTCAGAGCTCACAGCTCAAGCCATCGTTAGTAGCGGCCCTGAACGAGTGAGGTTCCCTCCTGTTCTACTGCTAACTGGCCATGTCAGCGCCGGAGGAAGGCAATTCACATCGAGAAACCCGACACAGCGAAGACAAGCCCTCCAAGCGACGACATCCTCGCGGCAAGAGGCATCAGGCGGACTCAGACTCCCGTCTGATCACGGAGGCTGACCTGGACTCTGAGGCTTCTTCCCTTCAGGATGATGACGACCTAGTGGAATCCCTGTCAAGGAGCTCCTCGAGACGGACAGCCTCTTCCCGCAACCAGCCCGCCCAACTGGCCCCAGGGGGCCCGCCTCCGCCCACTCCCATAACAATCAAGGCACTCTCGCCGGCGAACCAGGCTCAAACCGTACCCAAAGCCACCCAGCAGGCCTACCAGCCGTCGGGCCCCCCTCCCCCGACTCCGGTTCACCAGCCTTTCCAAGCGCAGGACCACTCAGGCCATAGCCCCCCTCCCATGGCGGAAGGTGCTCCCAGAACCACGGCACGTCCCTCCTCGACAAGTGGCACTTCAACGTCGGGGGCCTCAATGTCTCCCCCAGCCGCAGCTCATCCTCATCCCGCGCAAGAAGCTGCAACGCTAGTGGGCACTTGGATCATCACTCCTGGACCGATTGTCTCCCTTGCTCCTAACCCCTTCAGCCCGTGGTCCCCCCCAGCGCGCACCTCGGTACTGTCTGCCACAGGAAGCCCACTTCCTCCGGGCACAGTCCAGACCTGGATAATTACCGAAGGCCCACTTGTCCCAAGACGAGATCCGCAGGAGTGAGGCATGCACAGAGCTCAATTTTGGCACTCCCTGCGAGTGAGGTCACCTCCTGCTAGGGAGTGCATGTGTCACTGCTTACACCTTTTCAACCCAGCAGTATCTCAGAGACGAAATCCAGCCGCGCATCACACTGCTACCGCTGCCTAGACTTAGTCCTCGACGTGCCACACCGAAGCCATGCTCTATGCACCGACAAGCCAAGGTGGGACGCTCTACCACAGACAAAGCCGGCTCCTCACTCTTAGTCTTCCTCTGCAGCACAAACTGCCGTAGCACAATCCAGCTGATTCGAGTTGCCAAGAACTGATAGCTTTCACCAACCCTCTCTCCAGGCTCAAAGGCAGAAAAGCGAGGTCACCTCCTGCTGCCTAGCCCCCCCTCTCAAACCCTGCGTCATGTTGCATACATGCCCGTTGCTCCCGCTACGACCAGACTCATCGACGATGCCAATGAAGTCCAAGCTCGCCGCGCTGAACCTCTTCTGCAAGGCAATGCTGTACACAGGCAAGAGAACCAGTGATCCGGATGCAAACCTCTACCTCTCGGATGAGGCCAAGGGTCTTGCTCGACGTGAGAACTGTATGCTGGCTCCAACCCTGAGACTGGCAGCACGCAGCTACAACTGGATTCGACTTCTCTCCCAATCAGCTCAGCCTAATCTTCCCTTGCTGGCCGAAGCTGAGATGGCATCCCTATTATCACCCACGGAGCCTCCCCCTCATATCAAGCACTACGAGGCGGAACGGAGCTCACTTACCTTGCAGATGATACTCGAAACGGTGCATATCTACACTGAAGAGGAGACCATGGAGCCGGACGACTTCAAGTTAGCCGCCCTTATCATTTCCCAGACTCTGTACAATCTGGGAATGGGCGGGCAAACCGTCAGGGACATTGTCAATGGCGCTGCCCAGCATCTGCGCTGGATCCTACCCAGTGACTCCACACGAGTTCTGAACGGAATACACCTTTGTCTCTTCCCTTCGGATATCTCGCCGTGGCCGCGAGAGGCAGACACCAATCCACATACTCAAAGTGACGAACATGCATTGGGCATCCTCGACGCAGAAATTCACATGCTACAGCGAGCGTCCAAGATTTACCGGACCATGGCCATGGTCGACTTCATGGTCGCCCGAGCAAGAGGAGCACGAGTGCCAGACGAAGTCTGCCCCAGCGAACCCTGGGACGTCCTGCGACAGGATCAAGCCATGGCACTCCTTTCATATGCGGAGCACTTGACGGAACTCCATGATCTCCTGACCACTGATGCGTACCAAAAGATGCGTACAGACCTCCGCCTGGGCAGAACCTGGCTATCGCGACCCATCACAGCATCCGAACTGGCCTCGCTTGAAGCAATATGGCACAATACCACGATACCAGAGAGTTTTGCCAAGCTACACCTCACTCTCCAGCTCAAAGGGCAAATTGCTGCACACCTTCCGGAAGACTCCAGAGCACAGGACAGACTACTTACCATACTCTCTCCCCTGGAGAATGACGTCCTGGACCAGGCCTTCCCCTGGATTCTGGCCTTTAAGATGCTCACGCCTGAGCGCAGGATGATATTCCGATATGCTCTTCTTACGGCAGCGGGCCCCTCGGCAACAGCGCCGGTTACGCAGACCGAGTGAGGTCCCCTCCTGGTCAGCTACTTAACAAACCTAGTCAACTTCTTTCTCACAAGAAGATCGATGATGCCTGCTGCTAACAGACAAAGGAGAATTATTCCCGCTACTCTGCGCCTCTCCCAAACACAAATCTAGACACCCCTCTCCCTCTCCGAGCAGAGCCTCAGGTCCTTAACCAGAAAGAGGGAAACACGCACCAGTGCCAGCGCCTCAGCTCTGCCCACCTTCAGCTTGAACTCTGCTGCGCAACCCTACCCCTGCAGCTTAGCCCGAGAGAGGCCTTCCTTGAATTTCACCTCCTGGTTCCTTACCTTCGGCCTAAAAGCACCAAGGCAGCTGTGTTTGCTCCGGCTAACATCAGAGCCTTCATACGAGTGAGGTCCCCTCCTGTATGAGCCTGACCATGGAGGCCCTCCCTCCGGTACTGAGTAGGGATAAAACCATGGAGGTGCTTCTGGAATCCCTTTTCCTCCCGCTTCCGGTTTACCCTGCATCCTCCCTGGGAGACCACGAGGCCAGCACTATACAAATGGCATCTACACGCATCCCGGCAGAAGACGCCCTCCGGCACTCGGACCGTCAGATACGCATAGCTTCCCGCACCTGCAGCTTCATGAAACTGCTCACGGAGAAGATCAACTGGAGACTGGGCGACCTTCGACTCTACCTCCCCAAGACTGCCACTCGACAGCTAGCAGCCAAACGTAAGCACGAGGAAATGATGCTCCACGAGCCTCAGGAGAACACTCTGACTTACATTCGGCGGCGTCAGCTCATCTTCATATCTCAGGCGATCAGAGACTACACAAATGATGGCCCAGGCCAAAACTCTTTTCAGCTCGAAGATGCGGAGAATACCGCACTTCGAATTTGGACGTACCTAACCCGCCACTTTGCCAAAGGAGAGATCAACTTTATGATAGACACCGCCTTGTCGCATCTCCACCTCCTGATGAAGTCGGCGACACCATGTCTGATGTCAAGCATGGAGCAGTCGCAGCCGTCCATGGCTCCGGGACAAGGTCAGAGTTATTTTCCCCCACATCTAGGCCTACCCGAAGACAAACACTTGGATCTCCAATACTTCGACCTTCAGGCACTCAGGCGCGCGTCGACGATATACCGAGTACAGCAGCTTCTCAAGATATCTCACTCAACCCAGGGCGGAGAGTCGCCCGTCACCAATGGCTGGCGCTTCCAGCAACAAGCGCAACACCTCGACTCATTGCCCTATGACAAGCATCTCCAGGCCTTGCTGCCACACCTCCCGGACTACCAGGACCAACTCCGAGAGAACCTGGTGATGTACAGGCAATGGCTCCTACGAGACATCACTGAAGAGGAGACGGCCTGGGCCCGTGACACACTTTTAGAGTCGGCAGTCTCGAGAGGAGAACTCCGCGAACTTTTCGAGCATGCTCTCCTCAAGCAGGTAAACCATACACTTCAGGCCAGTGCTGAGTCTCCTCGCCGTGTTGATTCTACTCCGAACTTCCAAAATAGCATGGCTCTTCGCTTCTACCAAATCATCAATCCTTTACATGACGACGTCTACGAGGAGTACAAGCCGTTTGCGATCGTCTATAAGATGCTCACTCCCCCGAACCGCCAACGGGCTCGATCACTTCATCGTACTTTGTTGCACGAGAGGCACCAGTCCTTCCTTCGTCTTTTTGAACCCTAGCCTGCTAGCAACTTTGCTTGTGAGGTCACCTCCTGCAAAGTAGAGCACCAGGTTAGCAACGTCTCTGTCTAACTAGGACACCAGCAGCCTTTAGCAAGCCAAGATAAAGCAGCGGAAAAGTCTCCATCTCCAACTGCAGCACAGTCCCTTCTCACTAAGATCACAGCGGCATTCTCCGGCAATGAGGTCTTTCTGCAGATAGTTGGAGCCTGCTGCAGAGCCAATGCCTCAGCCTTGGCTGATTCACCTAGTAACACATTCAAGTCTGCAGCTTTCTGTTTTCATTGAAGCTTGCCACAGCCGGGCTCAGCCTCTCCACACAGGCTGGCCACGTGAGGTCTCCATCCAGCTAGCAAACAAGCCATGCCTTCACCGTCTCGCGAGATTCTGCTCGAGATTCTCCTGAAGTCGCTCCACGTCCCACTGACCATCTACGTACCCGACGGCATCAGTGAGCACATGGCCACATCAGCCTCAGCAACAACTCATCTTGCCCCGAGGAGGCTCCTCTTCACTACAGAAGACCTTGACCGCACGGCAGAACGAAGCATGCGAGTAGCATCACGTCTCTGCAGCTTCATATGTCACTTGGATCGGTACCTGGCTTGGCGCGAGGGCAGACACACAGCCCTGCCCCTAGAGGCTAGCCCACGTATCTTGGCAGGTAAGCGCAAGCACATTGACGACGAGCAGCCTTCGACGCACCTACCCCGGAGTATGGGGCCCCTCCAGCGCCAGCAAATCATGTACCTCACCCTCATGATCCACAACTACACAAAAGATGGCGAAGGCTCGCCGTCCTTGAGCACGTCTGAAGCTGATCAGGCTGGTGCTTTAACCTGGCATTATCTTACCGGGAAGCTCTCGCAATCAGAGCTGAATGCCATTCTGCTCCGCACTTTGGAGCAAGCCAAGGTCATTCTGAGGTCTGAATTCACTCCAGCACATCAACGGAACCTACTCCAGCTGCATCCCCAAACGACGGCGGAGACCTGGCAAGGCCAAGCATATTTCCCCCTAGGCCTCCGGCTTCAAGACCCACATCAGCTTGATCTTGAAGCATATGATTTCAGAACGCTCAAAAGAGCATCACTTCAGCTTCGCCTACTACAACAACTGCGGACTATTACGGCCTCCACACCTACATCGGCCAGCGACCAGATCCGAGATGGCTGGGATTTCCTTGAACAAGACCGTGATCTCTCAAAGCTTGACTACGAGGACTACCACACCAAATTGGTTTCAATGATCCCGCACTATCAGGAGACACTTCGAGAGATCCTGACACTGTACCGCCTATGGCTGTCCACCCCTCTGTCCGATGAGGACTTCCATTGGGTGCGAAACCTGGTAGTGAATCAGCTACTACCTAGAGATACTCTGCATCGCTACTTCGCTGACAGTCTCTGGCAACAAATACGACACAGATATGGAGGAGACCAAGGAGATTACGAGCAGGCACAAGGAGTCATCACAATTCTTTCCCCGCTCCACGACCAGGTCTATGATGACTATAAGAACTTTGCTGTGGCGCTGACACTGCTCCTCGTTCGACATCGTCAACGTCTGAAACAGACGCTAGACGACAAAATTCGGGGCTAGGGACCTCCGAGCACCACAGACTTCCAAACGAGTGAGGTCCCCTCCTGTTCGCTGCACTATCTTCCCAAATTGCGGGGAAAAAGCCTGTAGCTCCAATCTTTCCACGTCAAGCCTCACAAGCACAGCTCTTCTCGCAAAGTTTTCCCTCAGGTTCGCACGAGTGAGGTCCCCTCCTGGCGAACTTCCACCTAGGCCCATGGCAGACCTTCACCCCGTTCTCAGCCGTGAACAGGCAATGGAGGTACTTCTTGAGTCTCTATTCCTACCGCTGTCGGTTTACCCTACAACTCCATCTGGTGCCGCCGCAGCAAGCAATCTGGACCTGGCATCCTCACGCACCCCTGCGGGAGAAGCGATCCCACACTTGAACCGCCAGATACGGATAGCCTCGCGCACCTGCAGTTTCTTGAAGCTGCTCGCGGAGAAAGTTCACCGGCACATGGGAGACTTGCGGCTCTACCTTCCCAAAACCGCACCTCGAAACTTGGCCGCAAAACGGAAGCATGAAGAGATGATGCTGACAGAGCCTCGCTCTCCTACTCTGACGTACCATCAGAAGCGCCAGCTCCTCTTCATCTCTCAGGCGATTCGAGACTACACCAACGATGGCCCTGGCCAGAACTCCTTCCAGCTCGAAGATGCGGAACCTACCACCCAGCGCATCTGGACGTACCTGACGCGCCACTTCGGCCAAGGTGAGGTGCACTTTATGATTGCTAACGCCCTGTCGCATCTACACCTTCTCATGCGATCGTCAACTCCACGCCTACTCTCAGGCATTGAGCAGTCACAGCCATCGTATGCTCCAGGCCAGGGCTCGGACTACTTCCCTGTCAATCTTCGTCTGCACGATGACAAGCAACTGGACCTTCAATACTTCGACCTGCAGGCGCTAAGGCGAGCCTCCACAGTATACCGGGTGCAGCAGCTGCTCAAAGTCTCTTCTTCCGCCGAAGGGGCATCGCCAGTTAAGAATGGATGGCGCTTTCAACATCAGGACCATCACCTCAATGGTTTGTCCTACGACCAACATCTCCTGGCTCTGCTGCCTCATCTTACTCACTACCAGGACCAAATTCGCGAAGATTTGGTCACGTACAGGCAGTGGCTGCTTCGAGAAATCAATGCAGAGGAAGTTTCTTGGATTCAATCCTTGATCGCGGACACGGTTATCTCGCGAGGTGAACTACTGGAGCTCTTCGAGGATGCCCTGCTAAAGCAAGTCAACTCTGCATTTCAAGCTAATGCTGGTATTCCTAACCCTGAGGATCATTCTCAAGACTTCCAGAACAGCATGGCCCTCCGCTTCTATCAAATCATCAATCCGCTCTATGATGACATCTACGAAGAGCACAAGCCCTATGCAATAGTGTTCAAGATGCTCACCTCCTCTCATCGTGGACGGCTTCGGTCCCTCCTTCGAGCTCGAGAAGCTGTCATTCTGGCGTCCCCACATCGGACAACCAGCCTGGTTCCAGTATGCGAGTGAGGTCGCCTCCAGCAAACTGAACCATCAAATCCCTAAGTTCCTCTAGTCCGAATTCTGGACTTAATCACACCTCCAGACCACTGCTCGCACTGCAGAAGAAAAGCCTCCATGCCTTATAATGCACAAGCGCCAGCCTGCTAAGCTGATGCCCCCCAGACTCGGCCTGCCCGCCAGCTTGCCTGCTGAGGTTGAGGACCAATCTCGCAGAGAAGTGTACAGAAGCGCAACCCGCCTGGCTACAATGGCCAGGACATCGAAACAGACCAGGTCCCGAACGAGTAGGTCACTTAATTTTCACCCTCGATGCCCGCCAAGGTGCGGGACATAACCCGCACATGCGTTCGAAATGAAATGAAAATGTTGTTAATGTTGTTGTTGTTGTTGTTGTTGTTGTTGTTGTTGTTGTTGTTGTTGTTGTTGTTGTTGTTGTTGTTGTTGTTGTTGTTGTTGTTGTTGTTGTTGTTGTTGTTGTTGTTGTTGTTGTTGTTGTTGTTGTTGTTGTTGTTGTTGTTGTTGTTGTTGTTGTTGTTGTTGTTGTTGTTGTTGTTGTTGTTGTTGTTGTTGTTGTTGTTGTTGTTGTTGTTGTTGTTGTTGTTGTTGTTGTTGTTGTTGTTGTTGTTGTTGTTGTTGTTGTTGTTGTTGTTGTTGTTGTTGTTGTTGTTGTTGTTGTTGTTGTTGTTGTTGTTGTTGTTGTTGTTGTTGTTGTTGTTGTTGTTGTTGTTGTTGTTGTTGTTGTTGTTGTTGTTGTTGTTGTTGTTGTTGTTGTTGTTGTTGTTGTTGTTGGTGTTGGTTGTGTTGTTGTTGTGTTGTGTTGTTTGCTGTGTTGTTGTTGCTTGTTGTTGTTGTTGTTGTGGTTGTTGTTGTTGTTGTTGTTGGTTGTTGTTGTTGTTGTTGTTGTTGTTGTTGTTGTTGTTGTTGTTGTTGTTGTTGGTTGTTGTTGTTGTTGTTGTTGCTGTTGTTGTTGTTGTTGTTGTAAGATTCTGGCCCAAGATGAGGATTTTATTTCTCGTAGCCGTAGCGAGCTTTCTTGGGTGCCTGGGTCCCAAGTCCCAGGGTCCAGCCATGGATCAGAATCGAGGGTTTCGGGAAGTAGCGCCCCCCGATGAAGCTGAGCAGCATGCGCAGCGAAGTCAGCTAACCATGAACAAAACCGGCAAGCGAAGCTACCAAAGAGCTTGTAAAGTTGCCCTGGCGAAGGGAGCAGCACTTTACAAAGGCCGTCTTCTGACAGCTCAGGCTCTGGGAGCTCATGAAGGACAATTCGCGTCTCCTGCGAAAGCGGAGAGGCGTTCTTTTCAACCGAACAGACAGATCCATCACAAATTTGACATGGAAGTCCTTACTTGGAACGCAGGCTCAATTACAAGTCGAGTTTGGAACGAGATTCTGGCCCTTTTGGCAACAACAGAGTACAAGAACATCAAAATCGTTTTCCTGCAGGAATCGCATTGGCAGCAGGACCAGGTCTACAGCTCAGGCCCGTGGTCAGTCCTAACCTGTGGCTCAACAAGCAGACACAAGGCTGGCCTGGTTGTCTTGGTGCATAGCTCACTGGCTCCTCTTTCAGAAATTCGCAGCACTTCCATTGTTCCAGGGCATTTGCAGCACGTCATGATCCCGTGGCAGAGATCCAGAATACATCTCCTGAACCTGTACCAGCACGTCTGGGATTCAAAGCTCTCGAAGACGGAAAACAGAGGCAGGAGAAAGGACGTGATGACACAGCTCGAAAATCGAATACAGAGAGTCCCACAACGTGACTTCTTGATTGTGGCTGGGGATTTCAATGCGCATGCGGTGACTGAACGTCCTCATATCGGACCAAGTGTGCCTCATCGAGTACGGTTTGCAAATGCGGATGTGAAGACACTGCCCTCGCTCTGCAAATCCTGTGGACTAACTGCGCTGAACACATGGGCTTCTGGCCATCGCAGTACGTATGCTAACAGTGATGGCACATATTCCTCTCAGATCGATTTTTTGCTGGTCAGACTGCACGATGCTCGGAGGAGATCCAAGGAGGCCTACTCGGATAAGCACTTTCCTGTGGCTGCCTACAGAGATGGATCAAAACACTTTCCAGTGCGAGCCACTCTGTTCATTCCTCCTTACAGTCCTACACCCAGCAAGCCACGGCCGTTTGATGCCACAGCCCTGCCTGGATGCGAGCTTTCGGCGGAAAGATGACAACTGGCAGGCATACTCACATCGTCTGACGGAAGCAGTGGTGAGGACAATGCAAGTGAGACCGTCTTGGCAAGAACTGGATGAAGTGATGGTTAGTGTATCAGCTGAGCACTATCCTCCTCCACGCAAGTCTCAGCCAGTAGCAGGTCCAATTCATCAGGAATATTGGAAGAAAGTGCGGCAAATCCAGGCGCACAAGAGGGCTGGAACCGAGCATAATTTAGAATGCCAGAAGCTTGTGGAGGACATCAAGGAGGAGGCGCGGACTTTCAAAAAACAGCAAAAACAAAGAAAGCTAGAGAAGCAAGAGCAGTTGCTTCTACAAGCCCAGGAAGATAAAAGGCAACAATCCCACAAACTGGCTCATACTCTCAGGAAACTTGCTCCGTGGCGCCCAGTGCAGAGAGTCAACCTAAGGGATCAAGCAGGTGAGCCGCTTGATACGGAGGCCTCACTAAAAACTATGCGCGAATACTCGAGTCAAATCTTCTCCAAAAGTTCTCCTTTGCACTCAGTAGCTGCTGTGCCCAGAGCAGCGATCACCGCCTTGCAGGTATCCTCACAAATCAAGACAGTGCCAGTGGGGAAAGCAGTCCCCAGCACCTCAGCCCCAGTATCAGCTTGGAAGAGTCTAGGTCCTGAAGCCCACGAACACATAGCAGGTCTAATCAACTCTGAGGTGTCCCAATCAGAAATTTCCCCTTATCTAAAGGACCCTCGAATTGCATGGATCCCCAAGCCGGGCAAGCCAGCCACCGCCATGAAAAACCTGAGGCCCATAGGAGTCATCAGCGTGCCAGGCAAAGTGCTAGCAGGCGCAGTGAAGACTCGCATTGCACCAGCATTGCAGGTGAGCTCACAGCTTCAGCCTCAATTTGCGTACATTCGGCAGAGGGGGGTGCGGGACGCTATCGCGAAAGCATGTCAGCACCTTGATTTCGCGCAGCAGCTCCGTCAAGAGCATCGCAGGGACCTGCACAAGTCCCAACGCGGAGCTAGGCAGGCTCAGCTGTCAGGGGCACTCACTATTTCGGTTGATCTGAGCAAAGCTTTTGATTCTGTTAATAGACATGAGCTGCTAGCTGCCTTGGATCGCCTGGGAACAGACCCTGTTACGAAAGAACTGGTAGTTCAACTACACAGTGAGACCTCCTACAACATGGGCACAAGTGGACTAGAGATTCAAGTTCCCACTTCTTCAGGAATCAAACAAGGTTGCAAGCTAGCCCCGGCATTGTGGTCTGCGCTGACACTTCTAGTCATGAGCAGAATGGAGCAGAAATGGGGCCCAGATAGCAAGCAAGCTAGGGACATCCTAACGGTCTTTGCAGACGATTTCCTGCTCCAGGAAACCTTCTCGAGCTTTCCTGAACTTCAGAAAGTCCTGCTCAGAATAGAGGCTTTCTTTCAGTCTCTTGAGGACGTGGGGCTGGAAGTCAATCCAACGAAGTCCAAAGCCTTGCTAATGGTTCAGGGCACTCAGCAGTCCATCTTTCGCAAGAAGCACACGATGCGCAAAGAGAAGCAGTTGCACATCGTCCTTCCCTCAGGACATAAGATTCCGATTCATCACAAACTAACATATCTAGGGGTGCAGCTCAGCTATGGATCCTACAAAGACCAGACTGTTGACTATAGGATCGCCCAAGCTCAAGGCAAGTTTGAGCTACTTCGACACATCCTGTGCTCCACTAAGGCCTTGGAGGCTTCAAAGAAGTTGGAGATCTGGAGGGTCTATGTGGAATCCTCACTCTTGCATGGGCTTGTGGCCACTGGCATCACCTCATCAGGTCTTCAGAAGCTTCAGAGTAAATACTCGCGGATGCTAAGATCCATCTTTAAGCAACATCAGC
>CAJNDS010002639.1:167944-175444 GCA_905221605.1 Symbiodinium natans
CGGGCTGGAACCGAGCATAATCCAGACTGCCAGAAGCTTGTGGAGGACATCAAAGAGGAGGCGCGGGCTTTCAAAAAACAGCAAAAACAAAGAAAGCTAGAGAAGCAAGAGCAGTTGCTTCTACAAGCCCAGGAAGATAAAAGGCAACAATCCCACAAACTGGCTCATGCTCTCAGGAAACTTGCTCCGTGGCGCCCAGTGCAGAGAGTCAACCTAAGGGATCAAGCAGGTGAGCCGCTTGATACGGAGGCCTCGCTAAAAACTATGCGCGAATACTCGAGTCAAATCTTCTCCAAAAGTCCTCCTTTGCACTCAGTTGCCGCTGTGCCCAGAACAGCGATCACCGCCTTGCAGGTTTCCTCGCAAATCAAGACAGTGCCAGTTGGGAAAGCAGTCCCCAGCACCTCAGCCCCAGTATCAGCTTGGAAGAGTCTAGGTCCTGACGCCCATGAACACATAGCAGGACTAATCAACTCTGAGGTGTCCCAATCAGAAATTTCCCCTTATCTAAAGGACCCTCGAATTGCATGGATCCCCAAGCCGGGCAAGCCAGCCACCGCTATGAAAAACCTGAGGCCCATAGGAGTCATCAGCGTGCCAGGTAAAGTGCTAGCAGGCGCAGTGAAGACTCGCATTGCACCAGCATTGCAGGTGAGCTCACAGCTTCAGCCTCAATTTGCGTACATTCGGCAGAGGGGGGTGCGGGACGCTATCGCAAAAGCATGTCAGCACCTTGATTTCGCGCAGCAGCTCCGTCAAGAGCATCGCAGGGACCTGCACAAGTCCCAACGAGGAGCTAGGCAGGCTCAGCTGTCAGGGGCACTCACTATTTCGGTTGATCTGAGCAAAGCTTTTGATTCTGTTAATAGACATGAGTTGCTAGCTGCCTTGGATCGCCTGGGAACAGACCCTGTTACGAAAGGACTGGTAGTTCAACTACACAGTGAGACCTCCTACAACATGGGCACAGGTGGACTAGAGATTCAAGTTCCCACTTCTTCAGGAATCAAGCAAGGTTGTAAGCTAGCCCCGGCATTGTGGTCTGCGCTGACACTTCTAGTCATGAGCAGAATGGAGCAGAAATGGGGCCCAGATAGCAAGCAAGCTAGGGAAATCCTAACGGTCTTTGCCGACGATTTCCTGCTCCAGGAAACCTTCACGAGCTTTCCTGAACTTCAGAAAGTCCTGCTCAGAATAGAGGCTCTCTTTCAGTCTCTTGAGGACGTGGGGCTGGAAGTCAATCCAGCGAAGTCCAAAGCCTTGCTAATGGTTCAGGGCACTCAGCAGTCCATCTTTCGCAAGAAGCACACGATGCGCAAAGAGAAGCAGTTGCACATCGTCCTTCCCTCAGGACATAAGATTCCGATTCATCACAAACTGACATATCTAGGGGTGCAGCTCAGCTATGGATCCTACAAAGACCAGACTGTTGACTATAGGATCGCCCAAGCTCAAGGCAAGTTTGAGCTACTTCGACACATCCTGTGCTCCACTAAGGCCTTGGAGGCTTCAAAGAAGTTGGAGATCTGGAGGGTCTATGTGGAATCCTCACTCTTGCATGGGCTTGTGGCCACTGGCGTCACCTCATCAGGTCTTCAGAAGCTTCAGAGTAAATACTCTAGGATGCTAAGATCCATCTTTAAGCAACATCAGCACTACAGCCATATTGACACGAAGACTCTGTTCGAGCAATACAAGGTTCAGTCTCCTCAAGCAGTTTTGATTAGCCAGATGAAAAACTATCAAGACGCACTAGATGCCTGTCAGAAGTCCAACCCGGATCAGAACATACAGTGGCATCTGGGGCTTAGAGGTAGGATTGTTGCGCTGCAACTGGAACTTCAGAGCATGCATTTAGACTTGACTGAGACAGATCAGGCGGTACCGTGCTCTCTGTGCGATCGGCAATTCTCCAGCGCTAAGGGTCTTCAGCAACATACTCTGGTGAAGCATGGAGGACAGCGTGCGAATCAGCTAGGCCAAAAATTTCAGGTCACTGTGCATAGCTGCAAAGGACTTCCGCAATGTGCGGCATGCAACAGGCAGTTGCGCACAATGCATCAACTTCGCAGACATGTGGAGTCAGGCATTTGCCCTCAGCTGCACGAGCTGAAAGAACGAGCCAAATCCTGTACAAGCTCAGAAAGCATAGCAATGATCTATCAGTCTAGCGTGCAGGAACAACTTAAGAAGGATCCTGATCTTCTACTAAAAAAGAGACATGTCACTCAGCATCTATTAACGAACTGCAGTCTCTGTGGGCAATACATTGTTGGCCACAAAGGAGTGAAACAGCACATTCAGAAAGCTCATCCTGCTTTCTGGGCACAATCCTCGGCATCCATTCTTGCCAACATGCGAACACATAAGCGCCTCCTGCGCAAAAAAGAAGAATGTAGGTACTGTCGCATTGTGGTAGATGCTCCAGTACGCCATGCAGAGCAATGTGTGGTTCTGCTTCAGACATACGCCATGAGTGCAGCTTGTGCCAATCCTATGGAACTGCCAGATCTCTTTAGTGCGGATCCTCCAATTGGCCAGGTGAGAGGCAGGGAGGCTTCCTCCCAGGAGGCTTCCTCCAGCAGCCGAGCTACTTTGCTGACATACACTGCACGCGTCTCGGGTTGTTCAACCACTGCACCTCCCACAGCTTCCATGCAAGACGCTGCCTGGCGTCTAGCTTATCATAATCCGCATCAACTGTGCTATGCACACACGGTCGTTCATATCCTTCTCTCTCTCTTGTCAGATGGACTGTTCCCAGATCCTTCCTTAAACTCCATCCTAACGGAAATAGGTTCCCTGAATGGCAGATCCTCTCATGCGGATGTTCGGAGGTTGCGACATCTTCGTCCGCTGCTAGCAGGATGGCGATTGCGACCCAGGCAGGAGGATGCATCTCAATTTCTGTTGCATATCTCTCAGCGGATCCCGGATCTTTCATCAGACAAATGGGAGGCGCGGGTTCATATCTCAGCACCGGAGGAACGCATAAGTGTTGAGGAAAAAGGTGGCTTGATTCTGTATTTACCCGAGCCGCCGGATGGACTCTCGACTCTTCAGCAATCAGTAACGCAATGGACGAATAGGGGTAGTGTGTTTGCCTTGCTTCCAGGTACAAGACTCATTTGCTTGCAAATTCAAAGATTTGATCAGCAAATCAAAACTTCCCGCCCACAAGCGCTGGACACAGTTCTTGAGATGCCAATGTTTCTAGATAACGGAACCTCAACAGAAGCAGTGTCCTTTAGCCTTTATGCATTTATCATTCATATCGGTGAAGACTGGAACTCTGGACATTACAGAGCGGGATTTTGGAGAGAGAGCGTAGCGTACCTAGCTGATGATAGTGAATCGCCAAGACGCACCACGCTCCTCTCGGATCAAATATGTCGAGGTTCTTACTTGGCCTTCTATGTAAGAGTATAGATTCAGCTAGGTAGCCATGAGGCAGGCCTTTGCACAATCGTCAGCACCCTCCAAATCCAAGCGTGCGGATGAGCCAGATGAAGATGATTCTCCAACCAAGAAGATCAGACAGGCTGAACCGAAGAACCTGCCAAAGCAGAAAGCCAAAGGAAGGGGTCGGGGCACTGGCCGGGGCGCTTCAAATGAGAAAGTCCTACAGTCCCTAACCAGGCTGTCCATCAACCATGAGGACTCGCTGAACACACTTCAGCAGGAACTGAGCTGGGTCATGTACCTGACCACCGGTGAGCTGTCCATTCTACCGAACATCTATGCGGAGAAGTCCAAAGACGCTTCGAAGTTGTCTACTCCATTCAGAACTCGAGCCATGAGATTGGTCTTGGAGCAGACCTTAGAAAGAGTAGAGCAGATTCAGACTAAAGAAGACGTGCTAGCGGATGCGGAGAAAGAGGGTTGGGTGGTACGTGCGAAGGACACCGAAGCTCCAGCCTTTGTCTACCAGCAGTGGAGCAGTGAGCAAGATAAGACGGTGCTTGACACTGCTCGACGGGCAGTCCCCGCTGAAGACGTTGTTCAATTGCTCAAAACGTGCTTGGAGGAGCTTGCGCAGCACCCACAGTTGATCTCCAGGCTCATGCCATCACGTCCGATCGTCGAGAAGATGACAGGTGGCCCAGTTCGAGTTCACATCCAGGTCCAACTCCAACATCTCAAAGGTAAGTTCCATCAAGCCCTGTCCGGACTCACGGACAATGCAGTCTGGGCAGCCATTGAAGGCTCACTAAGGCCAGGGAGCGTACAGCGTAGTCCAACAGCTAAGTCGCTTGCAAAGCAGGCATCCGGCAGCAGCTAGCTCTTAGAGCACCTTCAGCTTGAGAAGATCCTTTCACATAGAGGCATAAAAATTCTGCATTGCAATCAATAAGCGCCGAATTGTCTCTCAGCTTGCCTTCCTCTCCCAGCAACATCTGTATCTCTCCAATCACAGCAGCTTTTCTTGCTCGCGCAATCAATCCCATAGCTGGCTAGTAGAGAGCCAATGTCATACCGAGCTGAGCGCATGTATGCCAGAGAGGGCTGGATCTTTACGGAGGCTGATCGAGTGGCACTTTGGGAGCTGGATACTGCGCTAAGCAAAGCCCAGAAGCTTATAGATGCTCAAGCTCACCTCATCGAGGAACTGCAACGGGATCAGGTCAGACTACATGGACAAGTCCGGCAACTGAGCGCAGAGGTGGCTCAGCTCGCTCAGAGTGCACAGATCTATGGAGCTCACATCGAGCGTCTCTATCGTCTGTCCGACACCCAAGCTCTCTCTGAACGGATGGACTACTTGACCTGGACTCTTCATTACCAAGGCATCAGAGTCATGCTACCAGGACCATCGTCGAGCAGTGTGAGGCCACGAGCACAACGGCGGCCAGCTCAGAATCCGTACTAGTACATAGCTTCCTAGATGGTCTGTATTAATCAGTCCTCGTGTGAGATGTCTTCAGCACCAGGGAGTCAAAAGCCTCTGCTATCACTGCATCATAGCCCGGCCTGTATGCGCGCACTTGCATTGCATAGCTCGGGAGGCTTCCTCCGGAGGCTTCCTCCATGCTACGGTCGGCGGCCTACGCGTGTCAGAATTACAGCAAGTGCAATCACTCACCCTCTGAGCAGCAACCACTCCATCCTTCTTAGGATTACTCCCCTGTCCGGGTTCTCTTTCAGGTTGGTTTTGAGAATAGCTTTCTCCTCTGTAGGGCCACCCACCAGCTGCTTGGTTGAAGTTCGCTCATTGGCCTATTGCAATGCCGAAGCTTCTCTCAAGCCAATAGGATCAGGCCCTCAAAATGGAGCGTGATTTGACGAATGATGAGTTTGAGGCTTTAAATAGAAGGCGAGAGCAACAAGGCAAGGAACCACTGAGCTGGCGGGACGCACAGCGCCAGGCCCGGCGTAAGCCGAATCACAACAGAGGAGGCAAGAAGGCCAAGGCAGCTCCGTCCTCACAGCCTGTCACTTTCCTGCCGAGAGCGGAGGTTTCCTCCGCGGAGGTTTCCTCCGAAAGAACTCCAGAACAAGCTGAATCCATTTCCTTTCTGGTTCCTGATTTTGATCGGAGGGCCAGTGGGCAGGCATCAGACTGGAACACCAGCACTCATGTCCAGAGCCGCTATGCATGGACCAAGCGTCACAAGGAGCGTGAACAACTGGATCCGACTAAGGATGTCATGGAGGAGGCCAAAATATTTATCCGTACATTTCTGAGAACGCGTAAAGGTCCGAGCAACTCAGATTTGACTGCAAAGTTGGGAGATCCTGTCATGCAGGAAGACTGGGTGCGCTTTCCCCTAAGAGATGTTGTTCAGAGATGCACCGGCACGGATGACAGAGTGGGCTATCATGGGACCAAATTGGAATCGCTCTACTCGATCCTGTATTTAGGAAAGTTGCAACCGTCCCAGGATTCCTCTCAAGGAGAACAATATTTCGAGGGCTACCCAGGAGTCTACATCCATTCCGGCAGGCATGAGCGCAAGGCGGAGTCATATGTGACGCATGTATGGTTTCCCATCTTGAAGGAAGGCAACAAGTCTCTACGAGCAGTTGCGGCCAAATTAGCAGTGTCGTTCGACCAGGCTGCAGGATCTCTCCGTGGCTCCAAAGCAACGGATCAGTACATTCTCAGGGAAGACTACGTCCAGCTCGAGGCGCTGTTGCTTCACATCACAGACTCACTGCCTTTGGGGACCTATGTGCAGACTGGCTGGAATCCCCTTGCGGAAGCTGCCCCAATTCAACGCATAGCGAGGGAAAGACCGGAGGAGCCGAGTTCATACAGAAATCCACCAAGATCCTCCTCCCAACATGCCAAGGAATCAGCTGCCTTTCAAGATGATGATAACTCCACCTGGCAGGCCGCAGCTCCTCCTTGGAGAGGAAACAAGGCAATGGCCTCTGACCAAAGCGCTCTGCCGACCTCCTTGCACCAGCCCGAAGATGATAGTGATGAATCCTGGGGGATTTGGTCACCAGCTGCTGATCCCGCAGGCACAGATCTACAGGATCCACTTCATCAAGAAGTCCCACAGCATCAAGAGGGAGGCAGAAGAGAGCACGCCTGGAAGCCAGCAACTCAGCAATCACCGAGCTTAGCAGATCTGGATGTTAATCTTGATCGACTCTCTGGACGGGGCGCTCACGAAACCAGACGAGAGATGATAGGCAAGCTCCTCACACAGGCTCTCAGACATGACCCAGCGAAGTATGGCATTTCGCTAGACACTGCTGGCTATGCCAATCTGAAAAGCCTTCTCAATTCCAGGCAATTCTGGCGGGCTGAAGTGACAGTTCATGAAGTACAGCGAGTACTGGAAATCTCACAGAAGGTCCGCGTGGAGCAGATGATCTCAGAGGAAGACGGGGAAAACTACATCAGAGCCTTACAGGGTCATGGTCGTGACATCCCACTGGAAGACGATCAACTGCATGAGGTCCTGACCTCCTCAACAACACCTGAGTGGGGTGTCCACGGGACGAGCTGGCGGGCCTGGCACCAGATTCGCTCCTCTCAGCTGCGCAGAATGCAAAGACGTGACATACATATGTCTTTGTCACCAACCCAAACTGCAGGATTCAGGGAGGACTCCTCAGTGGAGATCTGGATCCACCTGCCGTCTTTGATCGACAGTGGACACAAAGTGCGTCGGGCGAAGAATGGAGTACTGCTGACGCGTGGACCCATTGACCTGTCCCACATCAGCACTGTCATAGATCGGCGCACAGGCAAGTCTCTGCCCTTCTAAAGCGTCTTCAGCAGTTTCACCTGTACCGAATTCGTTCTGCTGTGGTCTACTTTCGCAGTGGGAGGCTTCCTCCGGAGGCTTCCTCCACTTCATTTTAAAGTAGACAGCATGTACGCCCTCTGCTTAAGGCAACAAAGACTTTGATACCGCCTGAACGAGTTGTCTCTCTTTGCATGCACTAAGAGGAGTTTCCCCCACCCTCCACATGCACATTGCCCAGGTGAACTTGGCGTCGCGAAGTCCACAAGCAGTGGCAGGCACTTCCTTCTGCAGTTCC
>CAJNDS010002639.1:180444-182944 GCA_905221605.1 Symbiodinium natans
GCTACAGCTATGAAGAACTTGAGGCCCATAGGAGTAATAAGTGTTCCAGGCAAAGTGCTTGCAGGTGCTGTCAAGACTCGCATAGCACCGGCACTGCAAGAGCGCTCACAGCTTGAGCCGCAGTTTGCATATATTCGGAGGCGAGGGGTGCGAGATGCCATTGCAAAAGCGTGTCAGCATCTGGATCTCGTGCAGGAAATGCGCCAAGAGCATCGCCGGGATATGCACAAGGCACAGCAAGGTCAGAGAAGGCTCCCATTGGCAGGGGCCTTAACAGTCTCCGTCGATCTGAGCAAAGCCTTTGACTCTGTCAACAGACAAGAGTTGCTTGAAGCCTTAGACAAGCTCAACATAGATCAAACCACTAAGGACTTTGTTGTACAACTCCACTCCTGTACATCGTACAACATGGGCACTAATGGGCTTGAGTTCAGTGTTCCTACTTCTTCGGGAATAAAACAGGGATGTAAATTAGCTCCTGCATTGTGGTCTGCCTTAACCTTGCTAGTCATGGACAGGATGGAGAAGAAGTGGGGGCCTGGCAGCAGTCAGGCAAGAGATATACTCACTGTCTTCGCTGACGATTTTCTCCATCAGGAAACTTTTATAAGCTTTGCCGAACTGCAGCAGGTACTCACTCGGCTTGAAGCTTTGTTTCAATCCCTCGAGGAAGTCGGCCTTGAAGTCAATCCAGCGAAATCCAAGGCACTGCTCATGGTGCAAGGCACTCAGCAATCCCTCTTCCGCAAGCAATACACCAAACGATTAAAAAATCAGCTCCATTTGGTTCTTCCCTCGGGGCATCAGATTCCGATTCATCATCAGCTGACCTATCTAGGAGTGCAACTAAGCTATGGTGCTTACAAGGATCAAACAGTAGACTACAGGATTTCTCAAGCCCAAGGCAAATTTGAGCTCCTTAGGAGTATCTTGTGCACGACGAAGGCCCTTGACGAGGCGAAGAAACTAGAGATCTGGCGAGTGTATGTCGAGTCTTCGCTCTTGCATGGCATAGTCTCCACGGGAATCACCCACACGGGACTGCAAAAGCTCCAGAGCAAATATTCTCGGATGCTCAGATCTATCTTTCAGCAGCATCAGCATTTTAGTCGAATGGAAACCACAGAGCTGTTTGAGCACCACAAGATCCAAACTCCTCAGGAAGTTCTTCTCAGGCAAATGAGGAACTATCAGGATGCGATGGATGCTGCCAAGCCAACAGGCAACTTACAAACGATCCAAGAGTACCTGGGTCTACGCAGCCGGCTGATTAGCCAACAGCAGCTACTTCAATCCATGCAATTGGCTCTGGCCGAAGAAGATCATGCAGTGCCCTGTTCGCTATGTGATAGAAGTTTCTCTAGCAACAAGGGATTGCAGCATCATACACTAGTGAAGCATGGAGGCCAAAGAGCAAACCAGTTGGGCCTTAAATTCCAAGTCTTCGCACATAGTCTGCAGGGACTCCCGCAATGTGCAGCATGTCACAAACAGCTGCGCACAATGCATCAGCTTCGCAGACATGTTGAATCGGGAACATGTTCAAAGCTTCCAGAGCTGAGGGAGCGATCATCGTCCTGCTCAGGAGCGGAGAGCACAGCCTTGCTGCTCCAACCAAGTGTTCAGGATCAATTGAAAAGAGACCCTGACCTGCTTCTCAAAAAGGCTCATGTGACCAAGCACTTGCGGGCTTGCTGCAGCCTCTGTGGGCAGTTCATTGTCGGTCACAAGGGCGTCAAACAGCACATTCAGAAAGCGCACCAGGCTTTCTGGGCAGGGGCCTCAGACTCAGTCTATGCCAACATGCGCACACATAAGAGACTGCTTCATAAAAAGGAGGAATGCAGATATTGTGGAATGATGGTTGACGCTCCGGTTCGCCACGCGGACCAGTGTGTAGTCCTGCTGCAGGTCTATGCCATGAGTGCAGCAATAAAAAAGTCTACCGACCCACACATAGAATATGGCACTGTGACGTCGGAACTTGGGATTCGTGCGCAGGAGGGTTCCTCCCAGGAGGCTTCCTCCACCAGTAGGATTCGGTCTCACCAGGCACCAGCAAGCTCCCAGCGAGACGCATCAGCAGAGGGGAGACCTTCGTCAGTGCCCGTCACAGCCTGGTCTCTGGCCTATCATAATCCGCATCAACTGTGCTATGCACACACAGTAGTGCATATCCTTGCCTCGCTTGCATCAGAGGGTATTCTTTCTGATCCATATCTGAGACAAATATTGACGGAAATTGACGCAGTAGGGGGTCGTTCTTCTAGTGTGGATGTTCGTAGGCTGCGACAGCTACGTCCTCTGCTGACGGGATGGCGATTCAGACCCAGGCAAGAAGATGCATCCCAATTTCTAGCACATATCATTCAGAGATCCCAAGTGCTTTCAGCAGATGTTTGGGAAGCGAGGGTTCAAATCACAGCACCCGTGGAAAGAATCAGCGTAGAGGATAGAGCGGGTTTGATTCTTTTCTTGCCTGACCCACCAGATGGCCTCT
>CAJNDS010002639.1:187944-327944 GCA_905221605.1 Symbiodinium natans
ATGGTGCTCGGCAAGCACAATTATGGATTGGCCTTTCAGCGTTAGTCGTTCAATCTCTTGTGCTCGGGCTTTGTTTGTACAGATGTCTGTGTGTTCATTTTGGCCTTGTGGGGCCTGCCGCGGTACTGCACATGGATGAACTGTCGCGAACCCCCCCCTGCTGATCCAGCCAAGTGTCTGTTGAACAACACAGCCGATGCAGGAAAAACGCAAGTGATCGGTGCCTCCTGGTCGCTAGGATCTATGCTGTACTTGGACGGGGAGAAGATCGTGGACAACAACGGGTGTCACCCCGAACAAATGAGGTTCTCTGTGCCCAAGGTCTGGGCAGCAGGTGCCCACAAGCTGGTGGTGGACTTTTGCGAGGTGGGAGGTGGCGAGGCCTTCAGGCTGCGATATCAAGGGCCGGACAGCGGCGGTGGCAACAGACCAATCCCCACGTGGGCCCTCAAGCGCGACGCTAAGGCCCTGCCTGGACGGAGACTGCAGTGCGTAGAGTCAGCTCGCGAGTTGCATGAAGTTGTTGCAGTGTGGATGTCCAGCAGTGCCGGGCTTGATAAGATCGTGCAGAATTTTGTCGTGACCGCCTAGATTCGATCTCACATTCCTTTCACATATCAGGCTTTATAGGGTTCACTACATGAGTTTATTCCTCAAATCTTGCCCTGCAACAGCCGTTCACGGCGGACGGCTTGGAGTGCGACTACTTCTACAACCAGGCGGAGTGCAACATCCCAGACCTCGCTGCGTTGACGCCTGACAGAATTGAGTTTAGAGCATTATTATGAGTACTTTCTACACTGTGTCTTTCTTGGCAATCTGGTGATCGGAAGGACACCGGCCCACAGCGTGGTTTTGCCAAAGATTCACATGGACTGGGGTCAACACTCGGCCTGGGACAGACGAGCTTGGTCCGTCTCTGCATTTGCTCTTACCTGCAGGACAACGGACAGTATCGCAGCCTAGGCGTACGAGAAGGGGACCAGTTTTGCATGAGGCAGTCGGCGCTGCTCATGCAGCACAAAACAATGCTACTCTACGCCTCTAGGCAAAGTTCGTCTTAAAAGAATTAGTCCCGCATGTGCAGGTGCACAGGTCACTTGGTCACCAAGACAGCTGGCGACTATCAGTTCTTCCTAAGCTCAGACGACGGCTACTTGGCTAGTGGCGACGTAGCAGTCTGACGAAGTCCGCTCTTGCCACATCACATTCATTTTGCAAGGCTCGCTCATGTACCTGAACGGGGAGAAAGTCGTGGACAACAATGGCTGCCATGGCGAACAAGAGAGGGGAAGTGCGCACAAGTACCTCCTGTCCGGTTCCCACAAGCTGGTGGTGGACATGTGCGAAGTGGGCGGTGGTGAGGTCTTCAAGATGCGATATCAAGGGCCGGACACCGGCAATCACAAGATTACGGTGCCCAAGTCCGCCCTCCAACATGATGTCAAGGCCTTTGTTTTATTTCTGTAAATTCCCCGTGTTTTCGTGGGTTGTGTCGAACAGCCACATGATGGCCCAGTGCATTCGGAATGTCACGGCATATTTGCACCCCCAGCAGGAACAAAGCTTTTGGCCCCGTTTGTTGTTGTGTCGATTGCGTCTCTGACAGCACTTGTCGGACGGCTTGAAGTGCGACTACTTCTACAACCAGGCGCAGTGCAACATCCCAAACCTCGAAGCGATGACGCCCGGCAGAACTGGTGGGTCTTCCACAGGTGCTGTCATTGAGATAGTGCTTTCGTTGCCGACTTGACTCGTTGCTCGGAAGGACACCTGCCCACAGCGGGGTTGTGCCGGAGATCTTCCTGGACTGGCCCAGGGAATCTGAGACAGTTGCAGCTCACACACGAAACACGGAGCTTGTAACCCCGATGCCGTTGTTCGACAGCAAGACAAAAGAGACCACGCATATTGTCATTGAAGACCTTCAACAAATTAGTACTGTTACAATTACAAATGAGCCCACAATCCGAAACAGCGGCACAACCACACAGAGACAAAGTTGAGTGGCATCCGGGAATCCCAACAAATGTTCCACCAGGAGCCTTAGGGTAAGTTCTCCTGCGCTAGCCTGATGCAAAGCTGGCTTCGAATTGATCACTTTCTCGCACTGCGCCAGTGCTGACGCAACTATTCACTGTCGATTTCTGCGAGGGTGGCCCCTCCCTGACTGGTGCCTAGAACCGGGGGCGCGTGGGGAGGGATCCAAGGACCCAGATAGTAGGGCCTTAAGCCCAAATATGACCCGCCCTAAACCCTACTATTTGGGTCCTTGGGACCCTTTAGGGAAACAATAGATCGCGATTGCCGGAAGACGCGGACACGCGGGAAGGTCTGGCGCAGCTCTTACATAAGCAGTCTAAGGGCTTGTATAAGGGATGTATAGGGCTACATAAGGGATATACAGGGTTTATACAGGGAACATATCAACACGAATTGCCCTTAGACCAAAATGTTGTCAGAAGCAGGTTGCCAACTCCAGCCGTGCCGTACCTTCGCCACTCCTTCGCGAGTTTGAGAGGATCTAACCAGCGTTTTCAGACGGTGTCCAAATTTTAGTTCGTCTTCGTGTTGCATTTGTTGGGCATTGGGGTGGCACCCTCTTTCATTATATGATATGATATGATATGACATTATATTTTATTATATTTCATTATAGATTTCAATCTCTGCGGCTTAAACATAAGCTTACTCGGGGCCGAGGTTGACCAAACTGTGCAGGCAAGTGGGGTTGAATTTTGACCACGACGCCGCTGCCGGGAAAGGGCCTTACGGCGTTTTAGCAACTAGTTGTAGGTTACGCAGTTCAGTCTTTGAGGTGAGGTTGGGGCGAGTGCCTGGGTTTTTTTATCTAGCTGATATTCGGGTCAACCTAAGCCAAAGCAACTCGACGTGCAGCTTCCGTGGTCTAGCAAGGATAGAAAATGAGTAGACCTGATCCAGATTTTGTCAATTCTGTCAGGGCCTCCGTTCATTTCAACGAGAACGATTCAAGGCCTTACCCCAAGTCCAAGTGCCCAATGATCATATGCTCCCCGAAATCCTCACCTACAAAACTACTATCCTAAACCTGAGTACCTTATTTTTGGGTCCTTTGGACACGTAACCCTACACCCTAAACCCTAAACCCTAATTAGGGTTAAGGAGGGCGGTTCTTGCGGGGGGTGCTTCGGAGCAAGGCCAAGACCAAACACGACCACGAAAACACGGGGGCTTGCACGGCACAAGCGATCACAAAAAATCGCGGAAGGACAACACAAACCCATATAATATAATATAACATAATATAATATAATATAATATAGATGGATCATAGGCGGGTTCGTGCTTCACATCCCAAATTCCTGTGGCTTGCAGCATCAGTGGTTCTGGGTTGCGGCAAATGGATATGCCGTTTCAAAATCGTCCCCTGGCGTTTAACGTTGCGAATCGTTTACAGGAAAGCCAGCCCCATACAAGCCTGTTTACTATCCTACTCTGTGCTGCATGTGGTCTTGCCTGCAGAACCACGGCCAGTTTTCCCAAGCCGGTGTGCGACAAGGGGACAACTTTTGCATGAGGCATTCGGCGCTCTGCTATGCTGCGTGAAGCTGCAGCCACTCCAGGCAAAGTCTTGCAAGTGCCACCTGTGCAGGTGCAGTGGCATATTGGTCACAGAGAAAGCTGGCGACTATGTGTTCTACCTAAGCTCAGACGACGGCTACCTGGCTGAGTAGTAGGGGGAAGTGCAGCATTTAAACAAACGCCGCCTTTGCCAGACTCCCGTTCTCAGGGTCCCTCCTGTACCTGGACGGCGAGAAGGTCGTGGACAACAATGGCTGCCATGGCGAGCAAGAGAAGGGAAGTCAGCTCTTGTACCTCTCTGCCGGTTTCCACAAGCTGACGGCGGAAATGTGCGAGATGGGAGGTCACGAGGTCTTCAAGATGCAATACTGGGGGCCGGACACCGGCCATTCCAAGATCACAGTGAAGTCCGCCCTCAAGTACTCCGGGAAGGCTCGTATCAGTCTTGCCATCACCTTGCTGCTGCAGGGCCACCCGTAGTGCTGCCCCATGTGGCCGAATGCAGCCCGAAAGTGTTCAGATCTATCTCTAGCAACCCACAGAACTTGCACATCCAAAAACGTAAGGGCTTCACGGTGCAATTCTCTGACTTCGATGCCATGAATTCATATAACAGGTAGCCCCCGAAACAGACTGCAGGAGGAAGAGCTGGCAGATGATCCTGTCGACCCGTCTTCCGACCCCGAGACCGAGGGAGATGAGGGCCCGCAGCCTGCGGCCAAGTCTTCCATGGTGGCTTGGTTCAAGAGCGAAGATGCGGATGCAGAATGGCCGAGCGCAGTGGGCAGTTGGAAGAGTCGCGTGACGAAAGGCAGCGTCACCAGAAAGGTCGAAGCCGGGAATGGGGCTGCAATCCCTGTGGTGTACCTCGCGGGCAATACCCACACCGGAATTGACTTCGGCAAGATCATGAAGCCAGACTTCACGATTTGTTCGATCACCCGCTATGTCCAGGGCGGCAAGCAGGAGCGCATTCTCACCTCAGCTGTTTCTCCCAACGTCCTCCATGGCCATCATCACCATCGCACAGGTGTTGCTCATTACAGTACGTGGGTCACAGACTGGAACAAACCAAGCAATACCGACTGGCTTGTGATGTGCGGCAACAACAAGGGCGTTGTTTACGCGGGCGAAGACAAGAAAAACATCGCCAGCGCCCACGGTAATCTCGCCAACGCAGACTTCAACTTGTACATCAACGACGGGGGCTTCAATGAACTCTCTGACTTCGGAGTCATGGAGGTCATCACGTGGGACCGTGCTCTCTCGGCAGACGAGATGTGGACTACCATGGAGTACCTGAACTGGAAAAAGGCAGGATACCTTTGCGGGGGGGTAGTGGTCAAATGAGTCTTCGTGAACGCTCATTGATGTGCTGTTCAAACCGAACGTGTGAAAGTGTGTGCAGTAGTGTGTGCGTGCGTAGGAAGTCACGGAAATAACGTGCATAGAATTGATGACTGATTCCTGTACTTGTGTGAGTCACTGATGATCCCTGTGAAAGAGAAGCATCCGACTCTAACTGCGTGAGTGCTGCTCCATGCTCCCATCCTCGCACTGCTCCATGCTGTACGAAGATTTACATACACGTTGCAGCGATGCTATAAACCCCAAGGCCAGGCCCGCGGACGGCCAGCAGGGAGATGTGGGCCTGCAGCCTGCGGCCAAGTCTTCCATGGTGGCTTGGTTCAAGAGCGAAGATGCGGATGCACAGTGGCCGAGCGCAGTGGGCAGCTGGATGGGTCAAGTGACGCAAGGCAGCGTCGCCAGAAAAGTCGAAGCAGGGAATGGGGCTGCGAAACCTGTGGCGTACCTCGTGGGCAATACCCACACCGGAATTGACTTCGGCAAGATCATGAAGCCCGCCTTTACGATCTGTTCGGTCACCCGCTATGTCCAGGGAGGCCAGCACCAACGCATTCTGACAAACAACAACCCCAATTTCCTCCATGGTCACTGGCATCAAAAAGCGGGTCTTGCATATTACAATGCTTGGGTCACGGACCACCAGGGTTCGGGCGATACGGATTGGCTTGTGATGTGTGGCAACAGCCAGGGGGTTGTCTTCGCGGGCGAAGAGAGGAAAAATATCGGTACCAGGAAGGCTGCGGTCCACCAGGAGTTCCACTTGTACATCAACAAGAATGAAGTCTCTGACTTCGGTGTCATGGAGGTCATCGTGTGGGACCGTGCTCTCTCACAGGACGAGATGTGGAAGAGCATGGAGTACTTGATCTGGAAAAAGGCAGGATACCTTTGCGGGGGGTAGTGTTCTTATGTTCATGCTCATCTGCTGTTCAAACCGGTTGAAGCCACATGGCACCAGCGGTTTTCTGCCCGCAGATCTCAAGAAGACCACCCTGAGAATACTCGACAACCCTTGTGCTCTAACTGTGAAGATCAGTGCATGCGTCTGCCAGCGGATAGACTGTAGGCCCGCGGTGGCACTCGTAGACTTGATTGCTGATTCCTGTACTTGTTTGAGTCAATGCATGATCCCCGCGAAAGAGAGAGCATTCGCGTCTAGCTGCGTGATTGTTGCTCTCCCATCCTCACACTGCTCCATCCCGCACGAACATTTTACGTTTTTACGTACCCTGCAGGGGAGCGTGGGCCCGCAGCCCGCGGCCAAGTCTTCCATGGTGGCTTGGTTCAAGAGCGAAGATGCGGATGCACAGTGGCCGAGCGCAGTGAACAGCTTTACCGGTCGGGTGACGAGAGGCAGCATCACCAGAAAGGTCGAAGCAGGGAATGGGGCTGCGAAGCCTGTGGTGTACCTTGCGGGCAATACCCAGACCTCAATTGACTTCGGCAAGATCATGAAGCCCGCCTTTACGATCTGTTCGGTCACCCGCTATGTCCAGGGAGGCCAGCAACATCGCATTCTGACAAGCAATGGTCAGCCAAATTTCCTCCATGGCCACTGGCATCAACGCACGCCTCTCGCTTATTACAATAATTGGGTCACACCCCACGTAGGTCCGGCCTTGACAGATTGGCTTGTGATGTGTGGCAACAGCCAGGGGGTTGTCTTCGCGGGCACGGAGAGGAAAAATATCGGTGAGAGGAAGGCTGCGGTCCACCAGGAGTTCCACTTGTACATCAACGAGGGCTTCACGTCAGAATTATCTGACTTCGGTGTCATGGAGGTCATCGTGTGGGACCGCGCTCTCTCAGAGGACGAGATGTGGAAGAGCATGGAGTACTTGAGTGGGAAGCTCCAAGGCTCTTCGTGACAGGCCGATCACTCCTAGGCATTTCAGCGACAGGTCGTTGCGGAGTTTGGCCTGCAAAGACAAAAAACTCAGACCCGCCTGATCAGTGCTGTTGGTAGTGGCGGTCGCAGCGAAATCCCCTAAAGGCTGCACAGCTCAAAGAACTTGTTGTCATAGCCCCTCTGAGTGAGATTAGCTGAAATCAATTGCATCCTCCAGCATCTGGCTGAAATCAATTCGGCGATCCAGCCCCACGGACACTTGTTTTCCAATTCCATGCGTATCCAAGTCCATACATGGCCGCAGTTTCGGTAGCACTCCAGACTCTGATCTGCTCCTACCTGCTGTCAGGGGTGCATTGCATCCGTGGTACGGAGTCTGAGGGCAGCACCGCGGAGGTTCAGACGAGATCTGCTCTGCGCTCTGCCCTGGCTCAGGAGGAGTCCAGTGGTGTAGTTGTGGCCAACAACTCTGAGATCTCGAAGCTCGAGCAGACCTACTTCTCTAAGTGGGGAACGCCGGAAGAGGTGTGCCACAAGGCCCCTCAGTGCTATTGCATACGTCATACAAATCATCATCACAACGATGTATGTGGATGGTGCGAGTCCACGCAGAAACCATTCCTAGGCACACCCGCCGGGCCTTCGGAAGAAGGAGTGGTGTGCGGCAACTGGATTTTCAAGCACGAGGATTGTCCATACTTTGTGTGCAAGCCCGATTATGATGCGAAGTGGCTCTTCGAGTTGCTATGGCCGGTGACATTCTTCACTGTCGTGGCAGGTGTCAGCACTTTCCGTCACTCTGCCAAAAGTGACACCAGCGAGCCAAAGACAAACCATGAGTTCAGCTCAATTACCCGCACACAGCAAGAGTTCAGGAAGGGCTTATGGGGTGTCCGGTTGCCAGTTTCAAGCACACCTTACCAGCCGACATTCGACATACGTCGCGGCGTCTGGTCTCTCATGCGCCAATGTACTGCGATGAGCAACGTGGCTGACTGGACGCTGCTCTTTGGCTTGTACTGCAGCGTGGTCTTCACAATCGTCCGCTTGGGCGTAATGGTCGTGGAAAAGGAAGACTGGGCCAGCCTCAGCCATACATTGGCTGCAGTTGCGTCAGCACTGGGTCAATTGAAAGGCATTGTGACGTTCCTGTTCTCCTTCTATGTGCTTGGCCGTGTTGGGTGGTGGTGGAACGTCATGGCCTGTGGGTGGACCATCCAGGGCAGGGTGGCTGACATCGCGCTACTTGTGGGTGGTGCCGCGGCAGCTGAGGAGCACAAGGATTCCGGCGCAAGGTGGGAGTTCAAGTGGCACGTCTACCGCTACCTGATGACCATCTTCGTGCTCACCTTCAAGTCGCTGAATGTTGCTTTTGCCTTCACGTTCGAGGAGTTTGAGAAGATAGGCCTGCTGGAGAAGGAGGAGTCGGAGGTGCTCGCCAAGAGCCTGCAGCCGCGCATGGTGGTGCTCAAGTGGCTCTCCATGCAGGTGACCGGGAACGTCCAGGACAAGCACGTGAAGACCGAGATCCTGAACCAGATACTTAGGAGTACTTGGAACTAATTTTTAATCTTTGGGCACCATAATTCCGAAGAGAAGCAGCATATAAAAATTATAATTTTTGCCGTTGGGTTCCTGAAGTTCACCCTAAACCCTAAACCCCAAACCCCAAACCATAAACGCGAAACCCTAAACTGAGGGCCTAGGCCGCCCCCCTACGATGGGGGGCGGCGCTTAAGCCCATTGATGGCGAAAGCCGACCCAGGTCGCTCGCCCGCCTCCCACAGCATGGGGGTCGGTAGCGCCCACGATGGGCAACCAGCACTGGTCCCTTATGTGAATTGGGGGGGTACCCCCGGCCCCTAGGCCAGGAGGCCCCCCCCCCCCCCCCCCCCCCCCCCCCCCCCCCCCCCCCCCCCCCCCCCCCCCCGGCTTGCCTGACTCCCTGATCCCCTGACTCGGCCCCGGGCCTCTGGATTGCCTTCGATTGACTCTCGGATTCAACCAGCATCATGAAACCGAGTAAGTTTTGGATTGTTGTCTGAGTTTAGGCCTAAACGCTAAAAGGAATAGGTTTGGGTGGCTATGCCGCCTTGGACGGCGTGGGGTGGGAGAAAAGTGTTTGATGGCCCTCCACAATCGGGCCAAAGCTGCTCTTCGGCACCTCACGAAGCTTTCGAGCTTGTTCCGAAACCTAATCTTCACAGCATCTACGCCCTATCACAGCAAGCCCTAAACCCTAAACCCTAAACCCTAAACCCTAAACACTAAACCCAGTACTAAGGATCGGCCAGTTGCGAGGTGCCACGGCCACCTTACACGACACGATGTCCATCCGTGCCCCCATGTCCTTCGAGGCGGTGTTCGGGTTTAGGGTTTAGGGTTTAGGGTTTAAGGCTTCGGGCTTCGGGTTTAGGGTTTAGGGTAAACGCTTCGAGGCGGTGATGCACATTACGGTGTACCTCTGGATCATCACCATGCCGTTGGCTGAGCTCGGTGGGCGTCTAAGTGACAGGGAGGATGCCTCGAAGCTGCATGTCTTTGTGCTCAGCTGCAGCTGCTTGATGTCCTGCTGGTTCTACCTCTGCATGGTTGACCTCCTTGAAACGTTCAAGAACTCGTTCGGCGAGGACTCCGATGACCTGAACCCAGGCGCCATCATCAGCGAGACAGAGACGGGCGTCATTGACTTGCTGACGAGCCCTGTGCCTAGCAGCCTCAGCTCTGTCTGCAAGGATGATCTGTACAAAGAGTGATGCATGCATTCCTGCAGCAATGGAAGAAAGGAATCTTGCCCAGCGCACAGATTGCAAGGGATGTAAATCAGCTACGCTGTGCATGGCTGAGGCTTGATCTGCAACGATGATTTTGGCAGGTACATGAATGTCTTGGGTGTGCAAAGGCATAGGTGTTGTACCATTTGAACTGCTGTTCCGGCTCCAGCTGCCAATTAGAAAAAAACCCCATCTAGCCCAGCATCGCTGTGCGCAGGCCTCGGAGTTATGCTCGTGGGTTCCCCTACTACCCCCCTCTATATTTAATTAGGCTTCATCATCCCTAAAGAACATTAAGTATGAGGGGAACCTAGAGGGGTAATCTAGAGGGGGGGTAGTAGGGGGAACCCAGGATGTGCAGGGTGCAGAGTGTCATTTGGTCTTCTGTTGCCCGTGAGCATTGACGTACGCGGAGGTGAGAGAGCTCTCATCTGCAGCTATGCTGGTGCTCAGAGACTTGGACTGGCAAAGGTGTGCAACTGGTATGGGCATTTCCCAAAAAATGCCAGGGAGTGGGGAATACTTTGGTTCTGAGTCTGAGTCTTCTGACGGCCTGGTCCTCGAAAAGACATCTCATTCCAAAAGAAGGTAATGTTGGTGCCTGTGTTATCGGAGTCATGCACTGCGCGCTTGGCGATGACAGGATGTTTGCGGCCGCTTTTTGCACACCCTCAGTGCAAGTTGGGATGCTTCCCCTCATATTCACAGTCCGTAATAGGGATTCCAGTACCCCCTATTATTACCCCTGAACATCCCAAGGTGTAAGGCTTGCGAAGGAAGGGGATGCATGTGTTCTTGCGCCGAAGGTTGGGGGAACTCTTGATTTCCCATAATTTTGCACTCGAACATTGGTTGAATGTGTAGTGTGTCATACGTTTTTCATGAACATGTATCGGTGTAGGAGACATGTTCGCATGCTTGTTCCGCCGAGGATTACGACTGTTATGGCCACCCATATGGCTGCTCCTGCACCAGGCCTTGCATTCTGCTTCTGGGAAGGTTGCACGCTGGACAAACAACCGTGTTTCGTAGAATTCTGTAGTAAGCTTTCGGGAGCAAATCCCGCCCCGCCCCATCCCTGCCCTCCCCTCCGATGTCCCCGACCACGAAACCAGCGAAGAACCCTTCCCAACTAGGCACCTCCAACGCCATCAGCTAGTCCAGGGCTGGGGATGGTCGAAGTCACTCTTTTCATCAGGGGTTAAGGTGTTGAGCCCCAAAAAAAGCACGGGACGCAGAAGCTCAAAGCCGTGCAGTTGGCTTGAGGTCTGTCGTGCCCTCAAGTAGTCCCTCAGTGACGTCATGAGTCGCTCTCAAAGAGAAGCGCATTCGTCTTGAACCTAAGCCCAAAACCCCCCAAACCCCAGTGAAAACCACCTCTTCACAGGTAGGGTCCAGCAGCATGCCGCCGTGTGCCACCAGCGACCAGAGGTACTACGACCCCCTGGCCGTGCACCCAGTCGATTCAGGGCTTACTATTGCTTGGCAGGGTCAAACTTAAAGGGCATATGGTACCTGCTTCCCTCATTCCCTACTAACCAACAGTAAGTAAACCCCAAGCCCTCAGCCCTATAAGCCTTAAACCCTAAACCCTAAACCCTAAGCCCTAAACCCTAAACCCTAAACCCTAAACCCTAAACCCTAAACCCTAAACCCTAAACCCTAAACCCCAAATCCCAAACTCTAAACCCCAAGCTCTTTGCACTTGGTCAAGCCGCCCGATTCTCGTCCTTCTGGGGACACTACCGAATATAGTGCCCCATGTCCGAAGCCCCTGTTCCAACGACCCCGAGGTCTACATCGCAAAACAACTTTTTGCGTTTATGACCTTTGGGGTTTATGACAGGGTTTTAGGGGTTTAGAGTTCGGGTTGTACCAGTACTATTGCCATTGCTATTGCTGTTGCTATTGCTGTTGCTATTGCTGTTGCTATTGCTCTTGCTATTGCTGTTGCTATTGCTGTTGCTGTTGCTGTTGCTGGTGCTCTATTGCTGTTCCGATTCCTATTGCTATTGCGATCACTAATTTGTTGTTACTGCTATTTTGACTATTGTGATTAGTTGTCATTGCATTTGCGCCTTGTAGGCGTTCTTACAATTGCGCCATTGCCATTCTTATTCAGATTAATATTCTCGTTTTTGGTTCTAGTCTTTCTTTTTATTATTGCTGAATCGTCCAACTTAAGAATCGAAAGCCGCAATGTCGTGCCTCATTCACTTGTCTTGCTTTATAGCAGCGCGGAATTCCGAACTCGCAATCTGAAATCCAGAACTGACAAGTCCTAAATCCCAGGCCCTGCCTTGACAGTTCATGGGTACCAATGCGCGGTGGTTGTGTGCAAGATGTATTTAAACCTCTACAGGCCCCAAGCCCTAAACCCCAGTCAGAGCTACTGGTAACGTAGTTCAGCACCTCCAGCCCGCACTAGCCCGGGTTCAGGGATTCGAGCTTAGGATCGGATTCAGAGTCTGAGCATGTAGGGGTGCGAGGTTTCAAGAGAAGCTCAGTGATTTTGAGAGCTGAGGTTGCGATGCCCAGCAGTCACGAAGATACCGCCCTAGACTGTCAGCAGAGATGTGCGGAAGACTCGCAAGACCCTCAGACCTTGAGGTTTCTTGGACATCACTCACTCCCTAAACCCTCAACCCTCAACCCTCAACCCTCAACCCTCAACCCTCAACCCTCAACCCTCAACCCTCAACCCTCAACCCTCAACCCTAAACCCTAAACCCTAAACCCTAAACCCTCGGGATGAGACCGTGGGGTTCAGAGCTTCGCATGCTCGTCACAGCTGTTTTTCTCGCAGCTGACGCTTGTGGCACCTGCTTCAGCCAGCCTGAGGTCCCATCCTCCTTAAACCGGCGAACAGGGTTTAGGGTTTAGGGTTTCGGGTTTAGGGTTTAGGAAGTTCTGAGGAACTGCCAGCACTTCACCTTTGAGGGCGCATCCCTGCCTGGAGCCCAGACCTGCTGGGTTTAGGGTTTAGGGTTTAGGGCTTAGGGTTTAGGGTTTAGGGTTTAGGGTTTAGGGTTTAGAGTTTAGGGTTTGAAGCTTTGGGAATCTGGCAGTCTTGTCGTGCCCGAACCAAGTACGTGAGTGACCCAGCAAAGGGAATCCCCAGAACCCTGAGTTCTTGTGGGTGTCCCACGCCAGCAAAGAACCATGACGTAAAAGGTAAGTCTTGAACTGCAAACCCAATACCCAAGACCCGAACCCTAAACCCTAAACCCTAAACCCTAAACCCTAAACCCTAAACCCTAAACCCTAAACCCTAAACCCTAAACCCTAAACCCTAAACCCTAAACCCTAAGCCCCAGCCCCTGCCAAGAAAAACAACCTCATGAGCCCCTCTTTCGAGTCCCCAGGCCGAAGGGGGCCTTAACCCCTGAACCCTAACCCCTAAACCCTGAACCCTAAACCCTAAACCCTAAACCCTGAACCCTAAACCCTAAACCCTAAACCCTAAACCCTAAACCCCTGAACCCCAAAGCCCCTAAAGCTATAAGGCCGAAGGGGGCCTGCTGGCTCTACGGCAGCTCCTCCGCGAAGCTCATGGCCATTGATGCCGTCAGCGGTCCCAAGGTCCTGGGGGGTTTAGGGTTTAGGGTTTAGGGTTTGGGGTTTGGGGTTTGGGGTTTAGGGTTTAGGGTTTGGGGTTTAGGGTTTAGGGTTTAGGGTTTAGGGTTTGGGGTTGAGGGTTTCGGGTTTAGGGTTTACGGGGCTTGTTGCAGGGCACATCGTTTTGTGGGCTAGGTTTAGGATGGCCTTCTTGCTGCTTCGATTTGCCTTGGGTTCGCGCCAACCCTACGCCCCGAGGCCCTGTAGGGTTCAGGGTTTAGGGTTTAGGGTTTGGGGTTTAGGGTTTAGGGTTTAGGGTTTAGGGTTTAGGGTTTAGGGTTTAGGGTCCTAACGCCCCAAGACTCCCAAAAAGGCAAGAACCCTGCAACTGAGCCCGATGAACCCTATCAGCCCTTAAAACTGAAGCCAAACCTCAAACCCCAAACCCCAAGCCCTAAACCCTCAACCCCTAAACCCCTAAACCCCTAAACCCCTAAGCCCCTAAACCCCTACACCCCTAGACCCTAAACCCCTAAACCCCTGAACCCCCCTAAACCCCTGAACCCCTAAACCTCTAAACCCGTAAACCCCTAAACCTCTAAACCCCTAAACCCTTCAACCCTTAAGCTTGAGCCTTGGAGGGTTGAATCAGCTCTTGGGAGGGGCGCCTGCGGGTCTTGGGTTTTGCAGACTCGCCTTCAGGTTGCGGATTCACGGTTTCGGCGTGGGAGCTGCGGTCTAGGGTTTCAGGGTTTAGGGGTTTAGGGGTTTAGGGGTTTAGGGCTTTAGGGGTTTAGGGGTTTAGGGGTGTAGGGGTTTAGGGGTTTAGGGGTTTAGGGCTTTAGGGGTTTAGGGGTGTAGGGGTTTAGGGGTTTAGGGGTTTAGGGTTTAGGGTTGCGGGGTGCAGGGTTTAGGGCTTTCGGCCTCAGGGGTTGAAGAAAGCCCTGCAACGTGCCAGTCGCTTCCTGACAGGTCTGTCCTGAGGACTGGTCTTGGGGACGCCGTTTTTGGTTTTCTCTTCTGGATCTTGGAGGGCTAGCCCTTACACCCCTAGACAGCAAGCACCGCCCTTCATCCTAGATTCTTGAAATCGGAAGCCCAAAACCAACCTTAACCCAGCCCCCTAAGTGCTGGGAATTCGATCCATCAGGGCAACTGGAAATTCGTCGCATGGTTTTTTTGGAGTTTCAGGGGTTTTATGAGGGCATCTGCAAAGTGGTTCGGATTTTTGACCTTTCAGGGTTTTGGGAGTCGAGGCTTTAAGGGCTTTAGGGGATTCAGGGGGTTTCAGGGGTTTCAGAAACTTTTCGTTCAACTGAGTCCAAAGGATTTCTGCCGGGGTGGGCGCCTTCGCACCCCATGGAGATCGGGGTCAAACAAAAACACAAAAAACCATCAACGAAAGAATAGAAAGGGATCAATAAGAAAATAAGCCCTACACCCTACACCCTAAACCCTAATCCCGAACCCCTCAACCCTAAACCCTAAACCCTAAACCCTAAAGCCCTCAAACCCTAAAACTCGAAACCTTACCCTAAACCCTAAACCTTAAACCCCCGCTTTTTTTCTCACCCTTGTCATTTTCATTTTGATCCGGCAGCCTTTAGGGTTCCCGAGCCCTGAACCTCTTTAGGTCTCAATCACAGAGGAGACTGGCAAGACCAAATGTTAAGGAGTTGAGATGTTCCCCTTCTACGATCAGTCCTGAACAAGGGTTCTAGTGCCCCCGATTATAGTTCCTATCAAGGACTGTTAGTCTAAGCGGGAACATCCCAAGTAAGGAGCCTAACTAAGATACTTAAAACGGACGTGGGAAACCCTAAGCCCTAAACCCTAACCCCTAACCCCTAAACCCTAAACCCTAAACCCTAAACCCTAAACCCTAAACCCTAAACCCTAAACCCTAAACCCTAAACCCTAAACCCGACCATGTGTGGCTTCCTGATGATGGTCGCTCAATGTACGCCTTTGCCCCTCTGCATCCTCGACCCCCAAAGCCTGGGGGCCCCAAAGATCCCCTTTAGGGTTTAGGGTTTAGGGTTTAGGGTTTAGGGTTTAGGGTTTAGGGTTTCCCAAAGATCCCCCAAAGTTCAAAACACACCGGCAGGACACGCAGCTAGGGGACAAGGCCGAGGTTTGTACGAAGGATTTAGGGGGGGGGA
Organism: Symbiodinium natans; assembly: GCA_905221605.1. Taxonomy (NCBI): domain Eukaryota; class Dinophyceae; order Suessiales; family Symbiodiniaceae; genus Symbiodinium; species Symbiodinium natans. The sequence continues at coordinate 203,220 of CAJNDS010002639.1, forward strand.
ATTCAGGTTTAGGGTTTAGGGTTAGGGTTTAGGGTTTAGGGTTTAGGGTTTAGGGTTTAGGGTTCAGGACCCTCCAGGCACCTTTCTAAAGAGGTTTCCAGGTTCATGCTTTGCCCCCCCCCCCCCCCGACATGTAAACCGCTGCTTTCGGGTTTTTAGGGGCTTTGTGGCGGGGGGGTGCAAGCTGAGGTTGAGGAGGTCGGGTCTGTTCAGGGTTTTGGTGGCAAGTGCGAGCCCAACTATGCAGTGTACATGACATGTGGCTCGTCAGGATCGCCACGTACTTTTCAACAGCCAGTGCAGGGGTCTGCCTCCAATCCTCTCCTCACCTTTGCGATTCCATTCTCGCCAGGGGTCCTTCTGGATACTAGCTCAAACCTCAGCCGTACCTGGTCAAAGTCTCATGGGACTGTAGCCCGACCTGCGACGCAGGCGGCTTTCTTGATACTACCTGAACTGGGCCATGCGCAGAAATGCACGTTGATTTTTTTCCTTGTGCAGGCAGCGACTTCTTCGAGCACGGCGGTGCCGACTCTGGCAGGGCATTGCACATTCCCCTATCTGCGCTAAGAGCCACGAGGGGTAGTGCAGATTTGCAGTTCCTTTCTATCTGGGAGTTGGATCAAAATTCTGTGTACTTCTTGAGTCCCAATCGCCTAGTCCTCATGCAGTAGTAAAGGGTACTATGACGGTCCCGCAATCTACATCAGCCTCAAGAACGCCCCTTGAAGGCACCAGCTGTGGCCCCTCCAATCACATTGGAGGCACCTTCTGAAAGGTTGAGGGTTTGGGGGTTTTGGGGTTTTGGGGTTTTGGGGTTTTGGGGTTTTGGGGTTTTGGGGTTTTGGGGTTTTGGGGTATTGGGGTATTGGGGTATTGGGGTATTGGACTCAAGCAATATTGGGACGTTCTCAGCTGCAATCCAAAGTCTGCAAAAGTCTTCAGATCAGGCCTAAGCTGAAACTGTAAACCCAACCCCCAAGCCTAAAGGCCCTGTGGGCAAGAGAGGTCCTCCTCCCCCGCATTGGATAGGTTTAGTTTCGGCACAGGCCTTGGAATTCTCTCAGACAGACGTTTAGAAACAGCCCGACTACTCCTCGCAACGAAGAATAGACTTCCTGGGCTTCAAGCAATACCAACAAAGCAATACCAACAGAGAAAACGCAAGCTACTCTGCATGCTTGGTGGCAGCGCCTACGCGATTTGCATGGATGTTTTCCCTTCACCCCGCTTGGCGGTTGTAGAAAGCCTCACGCAGCATGTTCGAGGCTGTGGGTCTAACAAGCAGATGTTCTGAGCAACCCCGTCCTCGTGGTATGTCATGTACAGCATGCCCTGAACCTGCTTGAATTAAGGGGGGCTGTGGAAGGACCCGGGGTCTTCGTTAGGCGAAGATGGGGGGAGGGGGGGTGCCTCTCCACATTTGTTCTTCGCCAGATATTCAAGGCTGTATTGCCACAAGAAGAAACAGACACTAGATGCGTAGAGGCATAAAGACAAAAAGCGATAGAAAGCAAAATGACACAAATCTTGGAAAACATCTTAGAAGATGGCGACAAGCGTATTAAGTGAGAATATGTTGATAAGTCAGAACGGGAAAAAGTAAAGCCGCATAAGAAACCTAAGACAAGGCTATTCTGATAAAGAAATTGGAGATCCCTTGCAAATCCAAAGGGCCATGCGTCAAGTGCATTGTTTGCTTGTGCAGGTAGCGCCTTCAAGCACGGCCGCACCGACTCCGGCAGGGCATTGTGCATTCCCCTAGCCGTGCAAAGAGCCATAGCGCAGAATTGCAGTCCCAAGAACTTTGCTGTCTGAGAAGTGATCTATATTCTGGGTGCTTCTTGGGTTGTCGCATGTTTTTTTTGCATTGTGCAGGCAGCGACTTCGAGCACGGCTGCACCGACTACGGCAGGGCATCGTGCATTCCCCTAGCCGTGCCAAGAGCCACGAAGGGTACCGCAGCATTGCAGTCCCAAGAACTTTTTTGTCTCAGAAGTGATCGGACTTCTGGGTTCTTCTTGGGTTGTCGAATGTTTTTTGTTGCATGGTGCAGGCAGCGGCTTCGAGCACAGCCGCACCAACTCCGGCAGGGCATTGTGCATTCCCCTAGCCGTGCTAGGAGCCACGAAGGGTAGCGCAGAATTGCAGTCTCAAGAAATATTTTTTTGAGAAGTGATCTGAATTCTGGTTTTTTCGGGTCCCGATTGTCTAGGGTCGAATGTTTTCTGCTGACTTGTGCAGGCAGCGACTTCGAGCACGGCTGCACCGACTACGGCAGGGCATCGTGCATTCCCCTAGCCGTGCTAAGAGCCACGAGGGGTAGCGCAGAATTGCAGTCCCAAGAACTTTTCTATCTGCGCATTGATCTGAATTATGCGTGCTTCGTGGGTCCCAGTTGTATACTCCTTGCGCGGTCGTGTGGGTTGGTCCACGATCCCAAGCCCACAACCCCAAATCCCAAACCCCAAACCCCAAACCCCAAACCCCAAACCCCAAACCCCAAACCCCAAACCCCAAACCCTAAACCCTAAACCCTAAACCCTAAACCCCAAACCCTAAACCCTAAACCCTAAACCCTAAACCCTAAACCCTTGAAGAACACCGTGTAAGAACACCCTTCGGAGGCACCGGCTGCGGCCCCTGCAAAGAGTCAGGAGGACCTTCTGAAACGAGTGTGCCAAAAGGGTTTAGGGTTTAGGGTTTAGGGTTTAGGTTGAGGGTTCAGGGTTTAGGGTTTAACGTTTAGGGTTGAGGGCTTGGGGTTTTGGAATCAAGAAATTTTTGTTGGGTTCACTCTCGGCTGCAATTTCAGGTTTGGAAAGTTTGCTCAGTCTGGAAAAGCCGAAATCCTGAACCCTAATCCTAATTTATGGCCCCGAATCCTAAACAGCCTCTTGAGGACAGTGTCCTGCTGGGTCCAAGGGCTCGCTGGGGCTCGGTAGAATGTCTAAAGAGTAAGGGGTTATGAGCGTGGAGCGTCGTTTCGTGATTGGGTCCTTGCTCTATTGATAGTGATTATTAAGGGGTTGTGGGGTTTCGGGGGCTTCGGGCGTGCTGACGCCCGAAGCCTACGAGGACCATGTCAGCGGACATTCAGATGCTCTGATGGTCCGGGTCCCAGGATACCCCTGTTAAGGACTGTTAGTACAATGATTATACCAGCAGTCCTTAGTAGGGATTACAATAGAGGGTACTATATTCCCAATTAAGGACTGTCAGTAGAAGGGGAACATCCCACAACCCTGAACCGAAGCCTCTACACCCCCAAACCCCTGAACCCCTCAACCCCTAAACCCTACACCCTACACCCTAAACCCGAAACCCCTAAACCCCCCAAGCCCCCTAGGTCCTGAACAGCCCCCTATACTAACAGCTCCTTAATAGGGATAACTACCAATTGCTTAAGAACCCCGGAAAAATATTCTTCCTGATTAAATATAGGGATCATTTCTATTCTTTTGGGGGTGGTTCTTAAGCAAATGGTAGCCCTACTATAGTCCCGATTAAGGAGCTGTCATCCCAATGTGGCATGGTTGATTGTAGTTTAGGGTTCAGGGTTGATGGTCTAGATTGTGGAGTCATAGGACTGCATGCATGGTTGAGGGTGTAAAAGTCGGTGTTGGATATAGGAGATCAGAATCTAGATCTGGCCTGGTGGGATCTGGCATACATAGAACTTCAAGTCACCCGTGAGGCTCAGACCCCCGGAGTCTCAGTGTGTTTCTGGCAAGACTGAGAGGGCGAGAACCCAAAGATCTTGCTTTGCGGGTTGAAGCTACATCATGCATGAGTGGGCTTCCGCTGCGGCGAAGGGACCTGGATAGTGGGAGGCTTCAAAGGGTTGGAATGCCCCGGGGTCTAAGTCCCCAACTCCATACCCCGAACGGTTTAGGGGGGTGTCTGGGATTTTTGGGACCAGGTGGGCCTGGATGCGAACGGCAAGGCATCTCGGCGGCATTCCACAACATATCACTGGAGCACCCCAGGCTGCATCCATCCGCATTCCACTTGGAAACTCTACATCGCCCTGAAGCCCACAAAGCAGTAAGACAATGGAGACCATCTCGGGTGCCAATCGATGCAAGACCCCAAATCCCGAACCCTAAACCCTCGGCACGCGTCGGAGGCTCTTTAGGGTCTTGGGTTTAGGCATCTGCGATTGGCACGGTGAGAAGTTGCAGAGTTTCGGGGGTTTCGGGGTCCTGGCGCCCGAAGCCCACGAGGACTACGTCAACGGGCATTCGAAAGCTCCGATGGTCCGGGTCCCAAGATAGCCTGAACATGCAAAACCTAAACTGCCCCCCCCCTGAACGCCTCAACCCGAAACCCCCGGTTGAGATGGGTTTAGGGTTTAGGGTTTAGGGTTTAGAGTTTAGGGTTTAGGGTTTAGGGTTTAGGGTTTAGGGTTTGGTTTGGCACCACGGTCTTCGATTCTAGGAGTTTAGGGTTCAGGGCTGGGGTTTTCATATTGGGAGTCATAGGACTGCATAGTCTAGATCTCGCCCTGGGGGGAGATCTGGCATACACATAACTTCGAATAACCCCCACGCCTTGAGTCCCAAAACGTGAAGCTTCATGATGTTTGGTATCAGTGGGCTTCAAACGGTTGGGTAGAATGCCCACACTGGCGCCCGAGCCTCCTTGGTATTTGGAGTTTCGGGGCCATGCGCAAAACGGTTTAGGCTTCCGGGTTGAGCTGCGGGGGGCTGTCTGGGATTTTTGGACCAGGTGGGCCTGGATGCGAACGGCAAGGCATCTCGGCGGCATTCCACAACATATCACTGGAGCACCCCAGCATCCATCCGCATCCCAATCGAGCAAAACCTAAATCCTCCGCCTGAAAGTCTACGTGCGGAGGCTCTTCAGGGTCTGGGGTTTAGGCGTCTGGGATTGGGACCGTGCTATGGGGTTCTGGCGCATCCGCATGCAGGTAAAGCAAGATTTGAATGGCCATTTTGTGACCGATCCGGTGTTTCAAATCCTCCCTCTCGTGATTCTTGATGGAGTTGATGGGGGCTGGAATAGCAGGTTGCGTGATTGGATCTTTGCTGTTGTGATCGAAAGTGATTCTCTCGCCGAAGCCCACGAGGATTACGTCAACGGACATTCGAATGCTCCGACGGTCCGGGTCTCAAGATAACCGGAACATGCAAACCCTGAACCCAAGCCCCGACACCAAGAACAGCCTCGGTCTAAGCTTTGACAGCCTCCTGAACGCCTCAGCCCGAGCCCCCAACTTGAGATGTGGCATGGTTTTGGCCCGGTTCTGCAGGGTTGAGGGGAGCAAAAAAGGGATCTGGTACACAAACGCCCCAAACCCGAAACCTCACTGTTTATGCTAAGGCTGCGAAAGTTCAAAGATCTGGTTCCGGGTTTGCTGAGTGACTGTTTAGGGCCTCATTGTTAATGTGCCTGGTGGTATACCCGTCAGATTCTCAACGAGTTGGAGCAAGCTTAAAACTCTTGGCAAAGTTATCACACCGTTTCTTCCCCAAACCCAAGCCCCAAACCCCAAACCCCAAAACCCAAAACTCCTGGAAACCCTAAACCCTAAACCCCAAACCCCAAACCCCAAACCCCAAACCCCAAAACCCAAACCCCAAACCCCAAACCCCAAACCCTAGACCAGGCCGAGGATGCCCCTGAAGGGGGGACCGTCGAGCGCTGCGAAGACGGGTTGAGCACCGGGTGTCGGGGAGCCCGACTCATGGGGTTTAGGGTTTAGGGTTTAGGGTTCAGGGTTTGGGGTTTAGGGTTCAGGGTTTAGGGTTTAGGGTTTGGGGTTTAGGGTTTTGGGTTTCCAGGAATTTTGGGTGTTGGGGTTTGGGGTTGAGGGTTTCTGCGAGTTTTGGGCTGGACTCGGGTTAAACGAGTACCAAAACCTCTAACCCTGAATCCTGAAGCCCGCAACCCTACAGTCTAAACCTTAAACCCTAAACCCTGCACCCAAAAACCCGAAACCCTAACCCTGGCCGGGAGTGTGAAAGGGCTATGCTGGCAGCCCTGCGGTAAGCCCGCAACCCAAAACCCAAAACCCAAAACCAAAAACCCAAAACCAAAAACCCAAAACCCAAAACACCCAAAACCCAAAACCCAAGACCCAGAACATAAATCCTAAACCCTAAGCCCGAAATCCTAGACCCTAAGCCAAGGCCCCGTGGAGTGGCAAACCGGCCCAGGAGGATACTACTGCACCTGGGCTGTGGCGGTTGTCGTTTTGAAGGCTTCGGTGGTTTAGGGTTTAGGGTTTAGGGTTTAGGGTTTAGGGCTGGGATGTCCATCCCTCATACTAACAGTCCTTAGTAGGGATGATAGTACCGCCCTGTTATCATCATCCCTCGTAAGGACTGTTAGTATAGGGGGGAACATCCCAACCCTAAACCCTAAACCCTAAACCCTAAACCCTAAACCCTAAACCCTAAACCCTAAACCCTAAACCCTAAACCCTAAACCCTAAACCCTGTAGGGCTTTAAGGTTTTTAGGGTTTTTAAGGGGCCCACCCGAAGCTCCAAAACCATCGGGTCCTGAAGTCCTGAAGCCGCCGTACGCCCCCAAGGCCCGAAGTTCTACACAGCCGAGGAGCCCTAAACCCTAAACCCTAAACCCTAAACCCTAAACCCTAAACCCTAAACCCTAAACCCTAAACCCTTAACCCTCCGCCCTCTTAACAGCAGAGGCTATCAGACGAAGGGGTGCCGGCCGGTCTTGGACGGGCCCTTTCCCTTGGAAGACTGCCAGGCAAATGGGCAGAGCTTGAGGTTTCGAGGGGTTTAGGGTTTAGGGTTTATCAGGGTTTGGTGGGAGTCACCGCTTACGGGCTGGTTTCGGGGTTTAGGAGGGTTTAGGGGGGGTTTGGGGGGGGTTTAAGCGGGGAGGGGGGGCGGTTTTTGGCGGGGTTAGGGGGGGATTAAGGCTTGGGGTTGCGGGTTCTTTGGAGCACAGTGTGTGCTTAGGACATCATGTTGAGACTGCACCGCTTGAATCAACAAGCCCGTCGTCCCCAGCCCAAAACCCCGCGTCCTCACCCTAAACCCTAACCCTGAAGTCTTAAACCTTGCATTCAAGTCAAGCCAATCCCCTTCATCGAGTGCAAGGCCATGAGGGTCTTCGAGGTGAAGGGCTCAAATCCTTGGCCTGAGGGTTGAGGCGTTGAAGCCGCGAGCAAGGCGCTGTGAAAGACCCGAGACAGGCTTGGGATGCAGGTCTTCCACCCTAAGCCCGCAGCCCTAAACCCGAAGCCCGGCCGTCTAATTTATCCTAAATCCCTTCTTCCCGCAGGACCAGTGCTACATCGGCGAGGTCGAAGTGCCAGGCGCCATCGGGTTTTTAGGGGCTTTGTGCTTAGGGTTTGGGGCTTTAGGGCTCCTCAGCCCTTCAACCCTTCAACCCTTCCACCCTTCAACCCCTGAAAACCTGAAGGTTTGGGTCGCAAGTGCTGTTCCTTTTCGTTCTTCGCAGAGTGCCTGTGGGGTTCAGGAGCTTTGGGATTTTGATCTTCAGCACTAAGCCCAGAACCCCCCAACCAAGCTGGAAAGCGCCTGAACCACCTGAACGGTGAAGGGTTTAGGTCTTAGGGTTCATAGGGTTCATAGGGTTCATAGGGTTTAGGGTTTAGGGTTTTGGGTTTAGGTCTTAGGGTTCATAGGGTTTGGGGTTTGGGGGTTTTGGGGTTTAGGGTCTGGAGTTCAGGGTCCTAGGCATGAAGCCTTAGACGCTAAGCTTCCAGGAGGCGGAGATCTGGCTGACACTTGGCTGCTAAGGCCGTCCTTGTGGATTCGGGCGTTTGGGTCATGGGGTCTAAGTTCGGGGCGTGTTTGCCGCTTTCGGCTTCAAAGGACAAAAGTGTAAGTGTGTGTGTGTGTGTGTGTGTGTGTGTGTGTGTGTGTGTGTGTGTGTGTGTGTGTGTGTGTGTGTGTGTGTGTTTGTTAGTCGAGTCGAGGTAGGGAAGGTGGCGAATTAGGAGAAAGCTACATCGGCAGTGATGGCTGGGGTGTGCGTGGTTGCCCGGATGGCTCTGACAAGTAACTACCCCGAATGAGAGGAGTTCAATCAGAGACGAGTTCCAAGTCTAGCATTCAAAGGCAGCTCTTGAACTATGCCCAAATCCTGAGTGCCGATGTCTCTTCGCCGAGTTGCGCTACACAACTAAAGCTTAAACCCTCAACCCCTGAAACCCAAAGCCTGCCGCGGCTCCAGTCTCAGATTTTGTGTTCCTTTGTCGTTTGTTGCCGACGTGGCATATGCCCCCGCGATATGTGCAGCGTCTGCGGTATCTCCAGCCCTCTCAACCCGAAACTCCCCAAACCCCAAACCCCAAACCCTGAACCCTGAACCCCAAACCCCAAACCCCAACCTGTGAACCCCAAAACCCTAAACAACCCTCAAAGCCCTCAACCCTAAATCCGCAGACCCTTTCAAGCAGCTGAGGTCCCCTTCGACTGCTACGAGGACCTGGAGTACGTGAACCTCTGGAGCCCCATGAAGCGCCAGTGGTGCTGCGAAGCTTGGTCTCGAGGGGGATTGTTGAGGGCTTGGGGTTTAGGGTTTGGGGTTTGGGGTTTAGGGTTTAGGGTTTAGGGTTTAGGGTTTAGGGTTTAGGGCTTAGGGTTTGGGTTTTTTGGGGGTGATGTGGGTGCTCAGGGTTTTGAGGTTCAGGGTTTAGGGTTTAGGGTTTCGGCTTGGGGTTTTAGGGTTGTTAGGGTGGTGGGGGGGGGGGGGGGTTTTGATTTTAGGATTTGGGGGTTGGGCGTGGGCAAATTTTGAGGTTGGACCAGGAATTCTGTCTGCCTGCCCATGGCCTCCAAGGAAAACAGCCCAGTCGCGTCCATCGTGTGCAAGGAGGCCTTCATGAGCCAAGCCCAGTTGCCTTGTGCCGGACGGTTAGATTTTCGATGCTTTCTTACAGGGCAGCCCCGCCGAAAAACATCGGCAGCTGCTGACATAACAGTTCAATGCAGCACTAAGTAACCCTAACCCTACCCTAAACCCTAAACCCTAAACCCTAAACCCTAAACCCTAAACCCTAAACCCTAAACCCTAAACCCTAAACCCTAAACCCTAAACCCTAAACCCTAAACCCTAAACCCTATACCCAGAGAACGCCCCGAGGAGGAACGGCAAGGCCCCTTGTCATCTCCAACCCTCAACCAGAGAAACGAAGTTGATCCGTCCGGCCGCAGAATGTGGACATCTCGCTTAGGGTTTCGGTTTAGGGTTTTAGGGTTAGGGTTTAGGGTTTAGGGTTTAGGGTTTAGGGTTTAGGAGTTCGCCCCGAGGGCCCTCAACCCTAACTCAACTGCGCCGGCAGCCAGGCCTCCTCGGGCGCAGCGGAGTGCGACGATGATGTGGGCACAAGCTGTCGGCTCCCCTGGTAGGGTTTAGGGTTTAGGGTTAAGGGTTAGGGTTTAGGGTTTCGGGTTTAGGGTTAGGGTTCAGGGTTCAGGTTCAGGGTTCAGGGTTCAGGGAGGGCTGGGCTAGGCTTGGAGAGATGGTGTTCGGGAGGTTTCGGGCTCAGCAGTTTAGCAAATTGGGGGGTTTACGACAATCAGGACCCCTAAACAGAAACCCCCACATAGTAAGATTCCCTTCGAAAATGGAGCATAATAAGGTGCCCGTAATCTCGGAAACACCCATTTAGGCCCCCCCCCATGCCTCCTAGGTTGGATAAGGGGGTCCCTTAAAAGGAATCCTTCTGAACCCCTCTTCTGCAGGGACCTTATTCAGAGGCCCCAACAGTCCCCTTAATCCTATCCCCTAATGCTCAAGACATCAGAAGAGAATGTCAGGGATATCACATGTCCCAGACCCTACATAATCCCTCAATCCTTAAACCCCTCAAGGTCCAAACAACCCCACATCCTAAACCTTAAACCCCTAACCCTAAAACCGAAACCCGAAACCCTGTTTGCAAAAAGCTTTTCGGCTTTCTTCGTTGGATGCCCCAAGGCCCTTCTGAGTGGCACACAGGGCCCTCTGGCGGCTACTTCTGCAGCATGGCGGAAACCGAGAGGGGACCTGGGAACAGAAGGGGTTGGGGGGGGGGTTTTGGGTTTAGGGTTTCGGGTTTAGGGTTAGCGGGCTTGGGGGGGGGGGGGGGGGGGGTTCGGGGGTTTAGGGCCTTAGTTTTGCCAGGCTGTCACACGGCGCGTCTTCCAGGTTAGCCGGAAGAATCAGCGGGAAAGTTATTTGCAAAAAGTGGCTCTTCGAGAATTAGTGGCTTTTTGAAAACACGGCACTTTTCGATGAAGCCGTGCGCCCAACGCCGCGAGCAAAGTGACTTTTCTTTTCGTTGTTTGTTTTTTCTCGAGAAAAGTTGCTTTGCTCGAAAAGTCTCTAAACCAGAACGCTGACAGCGCCGCAAGAAAACGACTTTTCGCAAAAGAGGTGACTTTTCGAGAAAAGTGTGTTGATTTTCGCTCAGGGCTGTTTTTGAAAAGTGGCTTGTTTGGTAAACTGGCTTTTCAAGAAAAGTGCTTTGAAAACACGGCGAGCCCAACGCTGCGAGAAAAGTTACTTTTCTGTTGCAAAAGTGGCCTTTCGAGAAAATTGCCTTTCGAGGAAAGTGGCTTTTCGAAGACGCTGCGCGCCAATTGCCACGAGAAAAGTGGCTTTTCTAGGTTTCTTTCGAAACGCTGCGCGCCCAACGCCGCCAGAAACGTCACTCAAAACAGTGGCTTGTCGAGAAAAGTGGCTCTTGAACTGGCCTTGCGCATCAGGCCAGGCCCCCAGGCGTGGCAGAATCATTGAAAATTGTATCTGTAGTGCCCGCGCCCGCGCAATTTAGGAGGTACCGTAGGAAATTGCCGCCCGCTGGGCACAAACGATGCCTTATTCGTATGGCACAAAATAGAAGAAGTAGAGTCAAAGGGCCCAATAGAATTTATCAACAGAAAGCTCAATCTATCTGTTTGTCTATCTACTCAGCGTACAAAAATGTTTATATCAGAAGCAGAGCCTTTTCAACTTGACGCAAAAGATCAGCTGATCAGCATTCCTGAAACTGGAGCTGGCCCAGAGCCAGGCTATCCAGTCAGTCTATGCTGTGACACGCTGGAGCAGAGCAAACGATGTAACCGTGTGTTCACGGACGGAGTGGAAAATTGTTAACAGACGATCGTGAGGCACTGTGAGACCCAATACGTAGCCCGTTTCGCGGGCCCGCACTCATCAGTCACTTGTTTGCATTGGGCTTCCTGCAACATCGCAGGGCAACAAACAATTCCTTTCTTGCCTGCTTCGGCCAACTTCTGCTTGATGACCTCGTCGCCGGAAGCCGTTGCCCCTCAGCTTCTCGGTTGTCAGGCACGTGCACAGGGCCTGCTCCATGAGGAGGACGCTGCGAATCTCGCCCTCCGGCTCACCCGCGTTGAATATCAGATCCTTCATCTCAGGAGTCTCTGACATGAAAGGGAAAGTTTTGCCAGCGCCTTGCATTCGCTCTGCCACCTGCACAGGGAAACCCAGCATAGTCTTACATAGTGTAGCTGAGGACTTTCACGAAAAAGGGAGGTTGGTTGAAAAGGCGTTCTATGGTTCTATGACATTTTATGAGCACTTGCAACATGTTGGGCAGCCGGGTAGTAAGCTGCTCCAATCCCACACCCAACAGACCCAACAGTACCCAACAACAGTCATCATCAAGAAACTCGACAGATTAAAGGCAACAGAAGGCCAGCTTCTGCAAAAAACATACACGACTGCGATGTCCTTCGAATACACACAAACCGAACCTCTAAAATCATAATTGCGCCTGGTGACTTAGTTTGAACAGCCCTAAACGACAGAGGTCGTTCAACAGGATAAGGCCGGGTAGGGTTTTTCCACCACCAGAATGAAAAATCAACGCATCAGCTCAACATCATTCGCGCCCCGTGTCTCAGTCAGCAAGCTCTCAATCACCAAGCTGAAAAAGTCCATCGTCATGTTTGCAATTGACAAACGCCTGGATTCATAGGAAGAGCCACCAGGTGGACCACACAAAGGTTGCGGCTACCTGCGAGTGGCTGCTAGCGTGTCATTATTGTAACTGTTACGGCAACGGTACCCGGCGAACCTGGAGCACACCGAACCTGTCCAGAAAATTCCGTATCTCCACACCCTGGTCGAGGATATGCTGTGCATGCATAAGCCTTGACCCTAACCTATAAACCCCATAAACCCTATAAACCTTATAAACCTTATAAACCCGATAATTCCTATAAACCAATAAACTCTATAAACCCTGGACCCCAGCGAGCCCTGCGCGACCAGCGCCGCGAGAAAAGTTAGTTTTCTCAAGAAGCGGCTTTTCGAAAAAAGTGGCTTCTGCCGAAAAGGGGCTTTTTCAGGACACTGCGCACACAGCACCGCGAGAAAAGTGGCCTTCCTTGAAAAGTGGCTACTCGCAGCGCTGCGAGAAAAATTCACTTTTTGCAAAATGTGGCTTTTCGAAAAAGGTGTTCTTTGGCAAATGCCGACTTTTCGCAAAAAATGGTTGTTTTTGAAAAGCGTTTGTTTTTTTGGAAAAGGGTTTTCGGGACATCTTTCCCGTAACACGCCAGCACAGGATTTGCGGGTTTTAGGGGCTTGTTTTTTGGGGGTTTAGGGCCTTGGTTGCTTGGAAGGGGGGGGGGGTTGAGGGTTTAGGTGCTTGTAGGCAACTGCGGGTTTGTTTCTGGGGACCCTCTAAGCCCATTTGGACCAAATCCCTCAACCCCGAAGTCCAAAACTTCGCACCCCTCAACCTTGAACCCTAAACCCTAAACCCTAACCCTAAACCCTAAACCCTAAACCCTAAACCCTAAACCCTAAACCCTAAACCTTAAACCTTAAACCCTAAACCCTAAACCCTCAACCCCAAACCCCAAACCCCAAGCGCCCGACGCTGCGGTGGTGAGGCAGCAGCGGCCCCTCCCAGGGAGGCTGCAGCCCCGCCAGCTCGGGGCCCTTCTTGCTGGAGGACTGCCAGGCCCGTGGCTGCTTAGGGTTTAGGGTTTAGGGTGTAGGGTTTAGGGTTTAGGGTTTAGGGATTACGGTTTAGGGTTTCGGGTGTAGGGTTTAGGGTTTAGGGTTAGGGCTTGGCCCCTTTCTTGCTGGAGGACTGCCAGGCCCAACAAGCGCCAGCTCGGGGTTGAAAGGTTTGGCTGCTTAGGGTTTCGGCTTTAGGGTTTAGGGTTTAAGAGCCCCCCCCCCCCCCCCCCCCCAAAAAAAAAAAAAGAAAAGAATAGTTATCCCTAAGGCAGGAATGCTTCGATGTTTTTGGAGCAAATACTATGACGGTTTTAGGGTTTTGGGAGGTTAGTTTTGGGGGTTTGTAGGGGTTTAGAAAGGCTTTGAAGACATGCCCACCCGAAGACCACCCGAATGTCAGAGACAGCCGGACAAGATACACGTATCAACCATTCTTCAGGTTCAGGGTTTTATCCGAGTTAAGTTTTGAGGGTGGTTTCGCAAGAAGTGCCTTTCTCATCGAAGAAATGTGGCTCCACAATCCTATCCGAGTAAAAACTTTGGGTCCAGAATCGTAAGAATCAGATTCGGAAACGTAAAATAGGGGTCGGAGTAATGACTAGTAGTGTTCCCTTAGGGTCCCTTTAGAACTATACCATAATAGCACCCCCCCTCCCCCCAAACCCTATTCTTAGCATCTTTGCAGCGGGTAGGGCCGGCTAGCGGCCCTCCAGGTGCATTTCGCTTTCGGCGCTCTCAGGGGTTCGGCGATTTCAGGGGTTCAGGGGTTGAGGTGTTTCCCTAAACTCTTAACCCTAAACCCTAAACCCTAAACCCTAAACCTTAAACCCTAAACCCTAAACCTTAAACCTCCGCAGGGTGTGCCTTTAAGCCGCGGTGTTTCGGGGGGTTCACTCTGCGCCAGGTTCAGTGCTGCATCGGGAACTGCGGCGGTTCGGACAGCACCTCGCCAGGGTTTAGGGTTTAGGGATTAAGGTTTACGGTTTAGAGTTAGGGTTTAGGGTTTAGTGTTTTCCGGTTGGGTTGCAGGGAATTGGGGGAATGAGGGCCCTATATGTACCCTTTGAGGGATGATTTAGGGTATACCTCATTCCCGCCATTCCTTACCAACCAACAGCAAGTTTTGTACGATGCTTCGGGATCCGAAGCCAGAAGCTTGATCACCTGTGGGACCGAGGAGCTTGCTGACAAAGATAATTTCACTCGATCAGAACCCGCAACGTGCCAGCTGTGTCTGCCTACTTGGACCTTTAGGGTTTAGGGTTTAGGGTTGTTTAGGGTTTAGGGTTTAGGGTTTAGGATTCAGGGTTTAGGGTTTAGGGTTCAGGGTTTAGGGTTTAGGATTAGTGAGTCGAATACTTCACTTTGCTGCCGTGAAGACCGACATGCTGCAACCAATTAAGGCTTAGCGACACGTCGCGGCGACGGTTGGGGTTGATTCTAATGCCGAATCCCTAAACCCTCAACCCTAAACCCTAAACCCCCATCCCCAAACCCTAAACCCTACACCCTAAACCCGTTATCCGTAGAGTTGCCAAGACTTGCCCCTTATACTAACAGTCCTTAATAGGGATGATAATCGGGGCCCTAGACTGTGATCCCTACTAAGGATTCTTAGTATAAGGGGGAACATCCCAAACCCTAAGCCCTAAACCCTTGGCTCGAACTTAAGCCTGAATGCCACTGAGGTAAGCCTGAACCGCCGGTACCCGTGACTTCAGCTGCACCCACGCCGTTTAGGGTTTACGGTTTAGGGGTTTAGGCACCAAACCCTCAATCCTAAACCCTAAGCTCAAAGCCCGAAACCATATACCCACACCCTCGAACCCCACAAATCCCTCAACACTTAAATCCCTTCGGGCATCGTCCCATTCAGGCGGTTTGCAGACGTTCCCCCTCCTGCTGGCTTGGGGTTTCGGGGCTTAGGGTTCAGGGCCCTCCCCTGACCTTTAAGCCTTACACCCCAAGTCCTAAGCTTACCCTGGGCTTACCCTGGCCCCTCAACTAATCGTAATTGCAAACGCTTGCGTGCGCCGCCTCGGCAGCCGGGCCGGCCCCAGGACAGGAAAGGAGGAAAGAGGGTTTCGCAAAAAAGGGGGGGTGGGGGGGGGGGGGGGGGGGGGGGGGGGGTGGGGGTGGGGGGGGGTGGTGGGGGGGGGGTGGGGGTGGGTTGGAGGCACTCCCCCTGTAGGAGCCACCGGTTTGCAGCTCCTCCAAGCGATTGGGGGGGGTCCCACAGGGCGGGGGGGGGGCGGGGGTTTGGCGTCACAAAATTTTGCGTGGGTTAGGGGGAAGAGGGCCCGATCCGGGTCTGCTTGTTCCAGACGCTTCTCGGCAGGAAGCCGAGGCGAATTATGTGCGGTAGCGGTGGTAGAAGCTCAGCAGGATCAGTTCTCTAAATTGGAGTTTAGGAAGTTTTGGGGCCCTGTTTGTGGAGTCTTTGTCTGTTGCAGTGCGGCCGCTTTTTCTGACCAGATTCAGTTTTCTCCCCCAAAAGGGTTCGTAATGCGGGCGACTCGCCATATGACCTCCGTCGCTTGATTCCCATAGCCCCCCAAACTCGAAACCCTAGACCCTGAAACCGAAACTACGAAACCCAAGAGTCAAAGGGATCCCCAATGCAGCCCTGCACCCGAAACCCCTGTAAGCCCCTAAGCCCTGCGAACGCTCAACCCTAAACTCCTATCCCTTTAAGCCTACGCCCCGAGTGCAAGATCTTGATTGAGACAAAACAGCACGACTCCCCTTGACCCTAAGCCCCCAACCCCAACTCCACGAAAGCCTCAGCCCGAAACCCTAAACCCTAAACCCTAAACCCTAAACCCTAAAGCCTAAACCCTAAACCCTAAACCCTAAACCCTAAACCCTAAACCCTTAACCCTTAACCCTTAACCCTTAACCCTTAACCCTTAACCCTTAACCTTAAGTCAAGCTTTGCTGAGGGAATCTGGGACTGCAAGCGGCACTTGGATCGCTGGGAGTGGTGGCCAGAGGCAGCAAGGGGGTTTAGGGGTTAGGGTTTTAGGGTTTTAGGGTTTTAGGGTTTTAGGGTTTTAGGGTTTTAGGGTTTTAGGGTTTTAGGGTTTTAGGGTTTTAGGGTTTTAGGGTTTTAGGGTTTTAGGGTTTAGGGTTTAGGGGTGGTGGCCAGAGGCAGCAAGGGGGTTTAGGGGTTAGGGTTTAGGGTTTAGGGTTTTAGGGTTTTAGGGTTTTAGGGTTTTAGGGTTTTAGGGTTTTAGGGTTTTAGGGTTTTAGGGTTTTAGGGTTTTAGGGTTTTAGGGTTTTAGGGTTCTAGGGGTTCTAGGGGTTCTAGGGGTTCTAGGGGTTCTAGGGGTTCTAGGGGTTCTAGGGGTTCTAGGGGTCTAGGGGTCTAGGGGTCTAGGGGTTTAGGGAGGGTTGTAAGGCTGTAGGTGGCTTTTTGGGTTTAGCGCTTCAGGGGTTTAGGAGCTTCCTCAGGGTTCCAGGATTTAGTTTCAGGTTTAGGAGCGTGCTTGATCTTAGGCTATTTTGGGGTTTCGGGCTTCTGAAGTGACCCGGTGACTTTTGCTTCGGTTGGATGTGGGCGCTGCCCCAAAACTGCAAACGATGACGAAGTATCTTGTGATTTCGAAACCCTAAACCCCAAGCCCCAAGCCCTACGCCTTAAGCCCTGAGCCCTAAGCCCTAAATCCTGATGGCGTTTGCAGACTTTCAGGAGAAGAAGCGCTTCTGCTGCAAGCACGACGACTATGCCAAGAAGTTCTGCTCTCATTATGACGTGTCCAGGCAGCAGTCAGTGTGTGGGCTCGGGGGGGGGTGGGGCCAGTTTCATCCAACCCTCCCAAAAACAAGCACCCCAACTTCTGACCTTTGTTTTTGGCATAATCTCCGCAAACCTTCAACCCTGAACCCTAGGCCCTAAACCCTAAGCCCTAAAACCATGTTCGGGGCTACGCTATCATGCACCTCTCATGAGTTGGCTACACACAAGATATCATAGCTACCCCTACTACCCGCTCTATACTACCCCCCTCCCCCTAGGTTCCCCCCGTAATTAAGGCTATTCAAGGATAATGAAGCCTCATTTGAGGTCATTTAAGGCGGAAACCTGGGGGGGGGGGAGGGGTACTAGGGAAGCCCATGAAGATGAACGGAAAGTGGCCCTAGCAAAGCAACAGACTCAACCATTTCCCTGAGCCAAAAAGCAACAACCTGAGCCTGGCCCCCCAGCTTCTGAACCCTAAACCCTGGAAACCCCAAACCCCAAACCCCAAACCCCAAACCCCAAACCCCAAACCCCAAACCCCAAACCCCAAACCCCAAACCCCAAACCTTAACGCTAATCATTATATTGATCTTGATATCACCAAAGTTCCTCACGTTGCTTGTCCTGAGTGGAAGCGCCAGGGCATAGCGTGCCACTTTTGCCATGCTCGGTTTAATTTCCTGACTAAATCCGAAAAATTCCTTCGAAAATGCCATAAACCCTCAAAGCTGTCTCAGCGAGAGACAAACGCTTGGTTGGGAGTCCTACAAGAACAGTGTGCAAAATTGAACGACATCATCACCAAACTGGAAGCATGATATGCCACACATGCTGATTAAAGCATCAGCCGTCTCACTTATATTGACCCCACACCCCAAACCCCAAACCCCAAACCCCAAACCCCAAACCCCAAACCCCAAACCCCAAACCCCAAACCCCAAACCCCAAACCCCAAACCCCAAACCCCAAACCCTAAACAAACCCTAAACCGTAAACCCCCTCATTCCTAAACCCTAAACCCCAAACCCGAAACCCAAAACTGCCACCCCTAAACCTTCCAAGCTCGGCCGAGGAGGAGGAGGAGTCTCCTGGTCTGCCTCCCCGGTGCTCTTCTGAAGCTGCTGCAAAGTGCCCGAGTCCCGGAGGGTTTTCGGGTGGAAGGGTTTAGGGTTTCCTAGGGTCGCTTTTCTTCAGGTTCGGGTTTAGGGTTTAGGGCTTAGGGCCTAGGGTTTAGGGCTTTGGGTTTAGGGTTTTGGGTTTAGGGCTTCGGGTTTAGGGTTTAGGGTTTAGGGTTTAGGGTTTTGGGTTTTGGGTTTTGGGTTTAGGGCTTCGGGCTTAGGGCTTAGGGCTTAGGGCTTCAGGTTTAGGGTTTAGGGTTTAGGGTTGAGGGGTCTTTTTAGGGCTTCAGGGTTTTAGTTGTTTTAGAGTCTTAGGTTTTTTTTGGGCTTTAGGCTGGGGTTTTCATGGCTTTCGGGCTTTGGGGTTCAGGTGTTTGGGGCTTTGCGGTTAGTGTTCAGGTTTTAGGGCTTTTGGGCTAGTGTTCAGGTGTTTAGGGCTTTAGGTCAACGCCCCAAGGACCAAGCCCGAAAAGCCCTGAAAGCCCTTAACCCCCAGGCCCTAAACCCGAAGAATCCCAAAGCCCTGAATGCCCTAGAGGTGAAATAATAGGGTATCGGGTCAAAATCTGGACTTCCCGCGACAGAATGAACCAGAGGTTGCGCAGAGATTCCAACGGGTTGTTGATGTTCCTATGGTTGTGAAATCTAGCTGTTGGTTCGGTTAACTGTTTGCCCTTGTTGTTTGCCAAAACGTGACTCCTACCAAGTCCCTATTTTAGGGGCTGGGGGAACCTCCCCAAACCTGCAGAAAACCCAAACCTCGTAAGGCCTAAACCCTAAACCCTAAACCCTAAACCCGAAACCCTAAACCCTAAACCCTAAACCCTCAACCCCAAACCCTAAACCCAGAACACTAAGCCTGGAACCCGTGCTCCATCTGGAGGCCCGGACAGTTGGCTCACTGGCGAGAGTGGTGGGTACCTTTGTGTCTCGCCTTTGAGTCTCAGTAGAGTCGGGCGAAGGGCTATAAGTTGGGATGTTCACCCTTATACTAACAGTCCTTCATAGGGATTATAGTAGCCCCTATGATAATCCTCAGCCAGGACTGCTAGTACAAGGGGGGAGCATCCCAAGCTACAAGGGTCTAGTGGCGATTGTTGTGTCAAATGGCTGTGACCTTCTTGGACACCAGCCCTGTAAGATGGCGAAGCTTGAGTCCCTCACCTCAACCCCTCTGAATCCTAGATCCCAAATCCCCAAGCCCTACGCCCTCAGCTGTCTAAGCACACCCTGTGAACCCCAAACCCTAAACCCTTCCCCCTTAAACCTAAACCCTAAAGCCCAAAACCCTACTACAAAACCCCAAGCCCCAAACCTAACCTCCCAACATAGGCTCGGGCCAGAACGATCCTGCCTACGGCGGCTGCCGGCCGGCCGGGGATGGCCCCTACCCTGTCGAAGACTGCCAGGCTGGGAGCAGGGGGGAGCTGGGAAGTAGGAGCCTCGACAGTTGCCAATATCATCCGTTGATAGCATGTTTTGTATATATATGTATGTATATACGTATATATATGTTTATGAACATACACACACGCACACACACACACACACACACACACATATATATATATATATATGTATACATTATGTATGTATGCATGTATGCATGTATGCATGTATGCATGTATGCATGTATGCATGTATGCATGCATGCATGCATGCATGCATGTATGCATGTATGCATGTATGCATGTATGTATGTATGTATGTATGTATGTATGTATGTATGTATGTATGTATGTATGTATGTATGTATGTTTGTTTTCGCTTAATATTTATATATTTCGATATACATACCTAGACATCCTTGCGCATCCTTAAACACCTTGACTTTGAAACCCTGGACCTTCCAAGCCCCCGATCCATCACGCGAAAAGCCCACATCCCAAGCCTGAAGCCCTAAGCCCCAAATGCCCAAACCCTAAACCCTAAACCCCAATGCCCCAAGTGCCGAAGCGTTCATTTGGAAGGAACAATGCCGGATCGGCCACTGCGCCATCGGAGGCTTCCCTTTCTCACATGGAGGAAAAATGAGGGGACGATTAGAGCTCCCATGGCCTATCTAGGTGTGATTTTGGTTCTTTGGGTATGGGGGCACTTGAAGAGAGGTTATTATACTTTTTCGTGGCTTTGCGTTGCTGGAGTTGAGGCTCCTGGTCTTCTAGGGATTTCAAGAGAGCTCCTAACCCGAAGACTTGCACCTGAGAAGCTCAGAGTCTTCCCGTGGGCTTCTAGCTGCTTTGGGGGGCTTCGCGAAAAAACCCAGGTGCTTTAGTGGTGGTTTAGGGCTTGCTTGGTGCTTGGGATGTCGGGTCCCGAGCTTTAGGGGGGTAGGGGGGTTAGGGCTTTACGGATCTAGGGCTCATGAGCCGTAGAAGCCCTGCCCAAGCAGGTCTTTTGAGGAGTGTCTGGCTCTGGAGGTTTAAAGTCTGCCCTGCTCCAAACTCAGCGGATGTAGTAAGCCTGGTACAGGTGGGATATGACGCGTCCTATCTTCCCGAAGCCCGAACCCTAAGCCCGAAACCCTAAACTCTAAACTCTAAACCCTAAACCCTAAACCCTGAACCCTGAACCCTAAACCCTAAACCCTAAACCCTAAACCCTAAACCCTGAACCCTAAACCCTAAACCCTGAACCCTGAAAAGCCCCCAGCCTTAAACCCCAAGATCCCTGAGCCTTGCAGCGCCCTGCCAGGTCATCATCCGAAGCCGGCCCCTCGCCTCAGCTAAGAGTGGGGCCTGAGGGTTTAGGGTTTAGGGTTTAGGGTTTAGGGTTCAGGGTTTAGGGTTTAGGGTTCCAAAGTCCTCTTGACCTCAAGACCTGACAACCCCCAAAGCCCTTAAACAGCATATGCACCCTAAGGTTTAGGGTTTGGGTTTAGGGCTTAGGGTCTACGGTGGGGTTTAGGGGGTGTGTCTCCGGGTTTAGGGTTTGGGGTTTAGGGTTTAGGGCCTAGAGTAGGGTTTAGGGCTTAGGGTTTTGGGGTTTAGGGTTTAGGGCCGGAAATCCTGAGCCCCAGAAAAACCCAACACCTTCGACCCTGAGCCTCAGGAATTCTGGGACTGCGAGCGGCACCTCCACCGTTGGGCTTGGTGGCCAGAGGATGGACTTGCCTGGGTCGGAATGTCAGGCCTTTAGCCTTAAGCCGTTGGGTGTCTAGGGTTTAGGGTGGGTTTAGGGGGATTCGGGTGAAGGAATTCTGCAAGAGTGAACGAGATCTGTAGGAGATTCCGGGATGGAGGAGGGGCCAGCTAGTCACGGGGGCATAGAGGGATGCGGAGAGGGCCTGAACCCTAAGCCTTCGTAGCTGCAGGAGAAGAAGATCTATTGCTGCGAGAGTGGAAAGACCCATCCATCGTACTGCGGCGACTACATTGACTCTTGGCAGGTTTTTCGTTGGGGAGTGGCAGAACGAACTGCTCACAGCCAACAACCATGAGTCGCCAGCGAACGCATGCGCCCTGAACAGGCGCCTTCAATCGCGGGGGCCTTGACAACTGCGGGCCATGTTAGATAGAATCCCTTACAAGCAGGAACCACCCCCCCCCCTCCTCTCTTCCACAAAAGCAAGCCTTGTTTGGGCCAATCAGGGGTGCTCAAGGAAGAGCGCCAGGTTCATTTTTATCTTTTCTTCCGAATCCAAAGGAGATTCTAGGGAACCGCTGCCATGGCCGACATGGTGTCCGTCCGCCTCTGGGGCTTGTCTGGCGTATGCCATGACTTCTGCATTCATCGAGAGGAGGACCCCTGGAAGCTCTGGAAGAAGGCTGCTGGCACCTTTGGGTTCCACGCTGACCATGTGGCCTTGCTCCATGGCATGGAGACCTTGCACGGAACAGGGGAGCGAACCGTTGACCGCTTGCTGGGCAAGTTCGTTCAGGATGGATCGGTGGATCTCACAGTCATCCAGAAGGTGCCGGAGATCGAATACGACTCGGATGGGGAGCCCTTGCCACCTCTGACTTTGCGCAACTGTAGCTACTACGCCAAAACCGTGACGAGGCGATTTTGGTGTGGGGATTGTGCGCTCTGCTCTGAGCCCATTTTCAATGGTGGCTGCCCATGCTTTGGCTGCACCGGCGAGCGGACGTTTAGCGTGTTGAAGGCGATGGAGGAGGAAGCTGCTAAAGCAGAGCGGGCGGAGGCTAAAGCAGAGAAGGCGGTGAAGCTCGACGCGTTGCAGCAGGAAGACGAACTTGCCGACCTGCGGTACCAGGTCGTCAACTTCAAGGAGCTTCGACAACGCCAGCTTAAGCAGATGCACAAGTTCAAGAAGGCTTATCGCTGGACCTAGGTGGGTGCGCCGATGTCTTGCCAGGCGCCCTTTTCAGCTGCCCAGAAGTTCTCGACATCTCCGCGACGGTCCGTCCAAGACACACAAATCGGAGAAGTGAGATACCCCTTCGGAAAGCCTGAAGCTGGAAGGAGCGACCATCACTTGTATAGCCCGTGGCAGCCACTGAGGCCATGTAAAGAGAGCAGATTCACCAGAGTGCTTGTACAGCCCCCGGCATCCCAGAGCAGCTGGCAGTTGCTCAAATTATGTACAGAAGCGCCGTGGATGTGCTTGAAAACAGAGACGTCTCCGCACCGTTCATCGCTGGCCATCTTTTGCACCCTCTTCTCAAGTGCTGGTTGCAGCATTTGGGGTATTTCCAGATCGGGGTCCCCCTAACTTAGCCCAAAACAGTAATTACCATCCTTTGTATTGGTGTGGTAAGCAACTGACTACATCTTCGACTTCTGGTCACGTAAACCACCAAGCGCCTAAACCCCCAGACTCCACAAACCTTAAAACCCTGAAGCCCCCAGCCTCCCAACTAGTACCCTAAACCCTATACCCTAAACCCTATACCCTAAACCCTATACCCTAAACCCTGAAACTTTAAACTCCTCAAGCCAAGGACAGGGATCACAGCTGGGGCAGCATCTCGCGATGTGGCGAGGACGAGGGAAAAGACTGAGCCCTGCTTGCATGGTGAGGGTCGGGGCTTAGGATTTTAACCCTAAACCCTAAACCCTAAACCCTAAACCCTAAACCCTAAACCCTAAACCCTAAACCCTAAACCCTGAACCCTGAACCCTAAACCCGAAAGCCCCAATGTCAGGGCTGGCTTCGGTTTTGTGGTCTAGGGTCACGTCGTCGAGGATTCGGGGCCCAGATGCTCTCAACTCGAAACTCTAAGCTCCCGACACTAGGCCCTAAACTCTCTAAACTCCCTAAACCGCCTATAAGGTCAAGAAAGGCCAATCCCCCCAAACACCCCTAAACACCTGAACCTTAAACCCGAAACCCTAAACCCTAACCCGCCTGCCTCCCCGACAGAAAAATAGAAAAGAAAGCCTTGCGAGGCCCTCAAAGTTGGCACACAGGCGAATCGGGCGGCTACTTCTGCCCCTTGGCCTGCACCCGGTGGCGGGTTTTATGGATCTAGGACGGCTTGGGGTTTAGGGTTTAGAGTTTAGGGTTTAGGGTCTAGGGTTTAGGCTTGGGGTTTAGGGTTTAGGGTGTCTCAATTGAGGGGGCGCGCTGGTGCTAAAAGCACCCAGGCGTGCGCCCCGACTTGAGCCTTGAGCCCCACCCCCGCTTGCGCTCCACCCTCGCCTTGACCTTGGCCAGTTTCGGGTTTTCTCGCTTTCTGATCTTGCTCATGTATATCACTCTGTGGCACCCTAGCATCCTTGTGAAGCCTATCCGGGAGACCTCGGGTTTCTAAGAGCTTTGGGAGGTAACCCTGGGTCCTGGGTGTGGGAGAGTGGGGCGTTTGTACGCCGCCCAAATGACCAAATGAGAGGTCCCCAAACCCCGAGCACTACAACCTCAGAAGCCCGGACCCTAGTAACCTTTTACAAGCCCTTATGGACCTTGCACAAACCTTATACACGCTTATAAGCCCTAAACTATGCAAGCTGAACACCCTAAACCCCACAAACTCTAAACACCCTAAACCCTAGACACCCTACACACGGCACACCCTACGCACCCTACGCACCCTACATAACCTGCACACCCTACACACTCTAAACCCTAAACAAATCCTCCCCCTTCCCCTCCCCCCGCCCCCCCTGTGCAGAAGCCATCGAGCTCAGGCTCCTCCGGGCAGGCCACGGGCGCGTGTCGCGAGGCGGCCGACGAGCCCTTCCCGCTGGAAGACTGCCAGGCCATTGCGAGCTTAAGGTCTGTGTTGTGTTTTCTTGGGGGGGGATGTTTATTGGGTTCAGGGGTGAGGGTTTCCGGATTTATTTGTGCGTCAATGACATGTGGCATTTCTGCGCATGTTCAGCAGTTCAGACTTTGAGAGGAGTTATGCTTGGGATGTTCCCCTTATACTAACAGTCCTACATAGGGATTATAGTTCCCCCAACCCCGAATAATTAAGGACTGTGAGTATAAGGGGGAACATCCCAAAGTTGCGCCTTTAGGGACTTAGGGTGGCGCTTTTTTCGGGAGAATTGGTAAGTGGTCATGGACTCCTTGTTGGGGAGGGACTCACGGCTGCACAGATCAGAACAGAACGGGGTGAAGACATCCCCTGACACGGGGGGGGGGGGGGGGGGGCGGGGGGGGGGGGGGGGGGGGGGGGGGGGACTTTCTTTCAGTATGTTCCCGATCCGTTGGGATGATTGTTTTTCTTCACCATTTTTTATGAGTCATGATGATGATGATGATGATGATGATGATGATGATGATGATGTTGATGATGATGATGATGATGCTGATAAATGATGATGGGAATGGGTGTGCCACGCCTTGGGACAGATTGCAGATCCTGCCATGTGTCGCGAGATCGATCGCCTGCTGCCAGGAGCAGTGCACCATTGGTCACGTGTCCAACGGAGGAGGAGCTGTGGTTGAGTTTGGGGTTCAGGGTTCAGGGTTTGGGGTTTAGGGTTTAGGGTTTAGGGTTCAGGGTTTAGGGTTTAGGGTTTAGGGTGACATGATTGCAACGGTTCGCTGACGACGCTGCAAACCCTGTGATGAACCCTACAAGCGCCAGAAACCGCACAAGTTGGGATGCTCCCCCTTATACTAACAGTCCTTAACAGGGATTATCATAGGGTGTTTCTCTCATCCCTTTGAAGGACTGTGAGTTTAAGACATAAGCCCTAAAAGCTGACTCTTGGAGGACATCGGCCGATGCCTGCTGCTTGGCTGGAACCACTGAGCAAAGGGTCGAAGCTCCAGTTTGAGAGAACCAGAATGGCGGAAAACTAGTCCAAACCAAACACTTGAGAGTGAACTGGTCTTTTTGTTGGGCCGTTATGTCGAAGACCGGCTGGATTTCACTCGGACTGCAGAGGCTCGTACATACCCAGCCATATGGTCAGTCCAGCCTCATGGACCAGTATGTCTGCGCTTGTGAATGATCCCCGAACCACAGCACATTTTGGGAACCCCTTTGTGTCGGCTCCGCCGCACATCGGGGAAACCACCTTAGAACGCCGTGGCCTGTTCACCATGTTGGCTCAAGTAATCCCTAGAGTGTAGGTCACTCATAGGTTGGAAGTAAGCGCAATAGCGTAACTGGAAACCGCCCGGGTGCACGAGACGGAGACTGAAGGCGAACATCAGTGCAGAAAACAAGTGCGAGACCATTTGGCTGGTGAGGAGCCAAAGCGTAGTGCAAGCAACTACCCGACCTCACGCAGGTTATCAGCCGTATAGCGGTTGCGACTTGCGACTACTGTACGGGCTGAGCTATGGCACTGCCAACCTCGTCGTCGAGTGCCGACACAACCATGACCTTCGGTGATGGTGATGCTATTGCTGCACCTGCATTGGGCGAAAGCACAGGCTGCGCCGACACAGATGCGGTTACATCATCAGATGATGCCGTTGAGCTGGTCGCGGTTGCGAAGGCACCCGCACGAACCAGAAGTGGTTTGAGCGTACTGCGCGAAGATGGAAACTCGAAGATGAGTCAAGTTTCACGCCTCAGATCCACTTCCAGACAATCATCGGAACGAACATCAAAGAGATCCAACACTCCAAGTACTCCACGACGAAGAAGAGGCACTTCTCCACGAATCTCTCCACGATCCTCGCCGGACGCCGGACGACCGGAAACGTCACCGCGAAGAGGGTACGGTGGCCCTCTTTTGGGCACCGGCCTCCCCAGTTCGGAACCTCCGGCTGGCGGTAGGAGCGGGCTCGATTCGGGTCCCCCGGTTGAGTCTGCTAACCCTCTAGCGGAACGAATCCGGGAAGAAGGCGAAAGGCGGGAAATGGGAGAGGTCATTGCCATGTTGCGACTGAAGATCGAGGAGATGCAACAGGAAGACTATGGGGCATCACTCAGGATCGAGCAGCTAGAACGCGAACGTGATCAGAACGCGCAACTGGCTGCTCATATCCATCAACGTCACGAAGCTACACTCGCTGAACGTGAGCAAGTCGTTGGTGCCACGATCGCAACGCTGGAGCAACATGCTGCCGACAATCATCACCAAGCGACGATGACTCAGGAGCAGCTGATGCACCAGCAACGCGAGATGGCGCAGTACATGGTCAACGTGGAAGAAGCGGCCCATGGTGAAGGAAACACGATAGCTCGAGAATATCAGCGACTTACAGAGGAGCTGAACATTCGAGCACATGAAAATCTGAGAAGGCGAGCCGATCTACAACAAGCCGAAATCATTGTGGCCCAGATGGAAGATCAGCTGCGAACCTCCGAGTTTGCACGTGAAGCATCCGAGAAGCAGAAGAGCGAGATGCGAGAATATGCTCATCATGAGAGCGTGGCATTGCAGGATGAACGCGATCAGACCAGGCTCTTGAACGTGAACATTCATGGCGTCATCGTTCAGTACCACGAAGAAGAAGAAAGAGCAGCTGCTTTGAGACAAGCTGTGCACGAAATGGAGCAGCGATTGGAAGGCCAACATGCTTCGTTGCCTAGCATCCATGAGGAGCTGCAAAGGGTACGAGCGGAATGCCAATCTCATGAGGACGTCAATCGACGACTGACATCGGAATTGGATGCTGCGAGACAGGTTCAAATGTACAACCGACCTACGTCAGCCGGAACGTCTGAGTGGGATAATGTTTCTTCAGTGCCTAGGGTAGGTGTGCATAATTCGCGTCCACAAAGCGTTCAATCCCGTTCAGGAATAACCCAAGCTTACAGCAGTCCGGAAGAAGTTGATCGTGATGTGCCAATGTCATCTACGACGGAATCGAGGTTCAAGACATGGGTCCAGAACACCATTCCTGGGGTGGGTTCGGCTTCGCCGGCTCATTCCCAGGGTGGAGATGCCTCAAAGGAGGGTTCGGGTCCTCTGGCTCTTCCCACGAGGCCATCGTTGTTCGGAGGACCACCTATTCCAGTGGCAGAAAGCCGACCGACTTCTACCAGGACATCGTTATTTGGTGGACCTCCCGTTCTCGTTCCAGAAGTACCATCAGTTCCCAACCTGGTTCCGGGAAGGATGTTCACGACAGGTTTGCTGGACTTGCCTCCTGGCTTGGCTACCAGACCACACACCTCACAGTTACTTGCTGATCCACCTACGGCGTCCACGTCCTACCAGTGTGTGCGGCAACCATCGCGTTCGCGGCATACGGGCGAGGTTACGCCTGGAATGGCTTCAGAAATTCCTCCGAATGCTCCCAATCATCCTCAAGATCCTCGCGCAAACGCTTCGACAACTGTTCAGCAAGAAGCTTTACGAAGGCAAATGGATGATCTTCGGGAAGAAATGAGCAGAATGAGAGACACCGAAGCTCGTCTTCGTCGTGAACGAGATCAATGGCGTACAATTGCTGAAGAACAGGAGCAAGAGAAGGAGGGTGAAGAGGGAGAGAACGAGGAGGAAGGCGAACCAGAAGAGGACGGAGACAAAACAGACCCCGGATCCTGGAAGCCAATCAAGAAAGGAGGTGGAGGAGGTGATGGTGGTGGCAATCCAGACTCTTCTCCCCACGGTGGTGGTGGAGGAGGTGGCGGTGGATCTGGACCCGAAGATGGACTTGATTACACCGAAGGGCCAAAGATATCCCGAAGAGAAGCCGACAAGATCAACATTCCTGCGTTTCCCAAGGTCACTCACTTGGACGCTTGGCAGGCAGCAGTCACCACAAACGTCCTGGCCGCGTGTGCGGATACCAATCAAAGCGACTGGATCAAATGGCTGCAAGAGTCTTTCAAGCCGATGCCGGATGTTGAAGGGCTCAATGACTCGGGACATGTCAAGTTCAGAAGCATCGACGTGAAGCTGGCAAGTGCGATGACTCTCATGTTACGGAATGCTGGAGATCAAGCAGCCGATCTGTTCTTGGAAGTGAACCTCAAATCAAACGCGTACATTCGCGGGAACGAGTACAAGGTTCTGAAGGGACGACAGATCATTGCTATGATGATGGAAAGCTTCCGCACACGGGATCGCCTTGACATGGTTTACACGATCGATTACCTGACCAAACTGCAGTATCCTGGGGACAACAAGATTGCCGCATTCAAAGCAACGTGGCTAGAGATCATCTCTCGGATTCGACCTGAAGATGTACCTTCCACGAATGCCCTCCGCGACATCTTGTACCAGAAGATATCAGGATCCTCCGAGATGAACATGGAGCTCAAGCTTTACTATGACATCAAGAGCTATGACGATCCAGAGAGATCACATGATATGCTGCTGAGGATCATGGACCGGGCAGTGCAGAGGAGAAGAGAGAAGAAGAACCTCAACGAGACACAACATGGTCTGAACCAGATGGTTGCTGGGAAGGACCTGCTTGCTGCACCAGCTAGGCCCGATCCCAAAGGGCCTCCCTCATCCGCGCCAGACAAGGACAAGAAGAAGAAGACGAATGAGAGAGGCAAGGACAAAGAAGCTGCGGATGCTGCGCCTGTACTCCCAAAGAGTAAAGCAAAGGCACACGAAAAGGACAAGAAGAAGGGGAAAGGTAAAGGCAAAGAACGATCCCGATCTCCTTCATCATCACGATCGCTGACCGACAAGGAAAAGGCGAAGATTCGTTGCAAATTTCACTTCGGAGGAGGATGCAATGCAGGAAAGAATTGCAAATGGAGTCACAAAGATACGGACAGAGGACGACCGTCTTCACGAGATGATAAGAACCAGAGAGCGCGAAGCCCGTCATCAAGACCATCGGAACGACCTTGCTTTCAGTGGAGCAAGAACGGATCCTGCAGCCGAGAGAATTGCCCTTTCAAGCATGACCCGGCTAAGGCAGCGCCCGCAACTGGGGAAACCGACGCGAATGCGAAGGCAAAGGCAAAGGCGAAGGCGAAGGACAAGAAGAAGAAACCTGAACCTGCCGCACCCGCGATTGCGATTCGAGGTCTGCCTGCAGTACCTGTTCTTCGATCCCTGGATGATGGTGACGGTGATTCTGATGATGAATCAATCGATGGCGACGCGGCGTCAGATTGCTCCACCGGCGATGAGATCGGATCTTATCACAGGGACGTCAAGGACCTCAAGGTTTCCTTTGAACGAGGAACGAAGTTCGTACCATCGAAGCCGAGGCGGTCACACAAAGATAGAGGATTCGCCCCACGACTTTTTACAGAAGCGAACCTGAAGCACGAGAACCACATCTCGGAGGTCGAGTACGAGAAGCACAAAGCAAGAGCTAGGGCTCGACTGATGGAAGATATGTGTCTGGGCAAAGATGGAGGATGCATACCAGTTAGGATTCCAGGAACCGAGAAGGTGATTATGTTCAAGTTCGACAACAAGAAGGGGAAGTTCCATGAAAGAGCCTTGAGCGTTGATGAGAGTCGTAAGGAACTGATGAAGAACCCGAACATGTGTATGGTCCAACCAGAATTTATTCGCAGGAAGCTGAAATTCATCATGGACACAGGATGCGGACATGACCTTATCTCTCTAGAAAAGGTCGCCAAGCACGGCATCGACACTGCAATGGATTGCGAATCTACATCGTTCCAGACGGCGAATGGTGTCACTATGACCAACCAGACGGCGGAATTCTTGACGAAATCCTTCAAGGAGCCCATCAAAGCACATGTATTGGAGAATACACCTTCTGTGCTGTCAGTTGGGAAGAGATGCATGCTTCACGGCTATTCCTTTGTGTGGCCCGCGGGACGTCCACCATTTATGGTGAACGATGCTGGCGAGAGGATACAATTCTTCGTGCAAGGAGACATCCCCTATGTCAGAGTGGGAAGCAAAGGAGCCAAAGCCCATGAGGAACCCGAAGCGATGGAAATGTTCCGCTTGGTGCAGAAGTACAAGGACAAGGTGGACGATGATACCGACGACGATTCGACGTATGTTGCGGTACCAGGTCTTGACGACATCGGCGAGGAGATCCCCGACGTAACTTCCGAAGCTGACGAAGAAGAAGACGGCGAAGTAGTCGAAGGCGATGAAGCTCGTGAAGATGAACCACAAGCCGAACTTCCAGTTGAGGCTGAGGGCGACGCGCAGGAGATCGACGTGGAAGGTGACGAATCTGGTCCAGATAGAAGGGCGAAGGTCGGCACCTTGAAGGCCGAAGCGAACACCCTGGCTCATCTTTGTACCCATCGATTCCGAAATCCCTATTGTGATGCATGCGTGAGAGCAAAGATGAAGCATTTCAGAACCCAAAAGGGAGCATTCAAACGAGAAGTCAATGAGTGGGGTGACTTGGTGACGTTCGACTTTGTGGATATGGGAAAAGCCACGGATAAGGGGGTGGGTCTTGACGACGAGCTCCGTGAAATCCTGGTATTCCGCGACGTGGCCGCGAAGGTGGTTGCAGCATATCCCACAATCTCCAGAGAAGAAGGAGAAGTTGTACGATGTATGAAGAGATTCATGGGAAAGAAGAAAGTGAGGCTGGCATATAGTGACTGCGCAGATGAGTTCATTGCGGCGATGAACAAGCTCAAAATTCCATTGGATCACTCGTTGCCAGGACGTCCTATGAACAACTCTCTGGCGGAAAGGACCAACCAGTTCGTCATCACTGCTACAGCCACGTCGTTGCTGCATGCAGGGCTACCTGCGAACTATTGGCCCTATGCCTTGAATTGCGTCACTCACAATCTCAACGCCGAGGATGTGGATGGTGAGTCGGCGTGGCAGAGAATGTCTGGGAAAGAATTCCCGGGAAAGTTGATTCCGTTTGGAGCAAAGGTTTACTTCAAACCGACCGAGACCCGCGAACCAACATATGGTGGAAAGTTTGACCCGAAGGGAATACCCGGCATTTTCGCAGGATATGTCCTTAATGCGGGGCAAACATGGTCACGAAAGTATCGTGTGTGGGACATGAAGGAGTTCGCGAATGCCAACTTTGCGCATGATGCGAAAGTGCCTCGCAAGCTTCAAATTCCCTACATCACCGAACGGGTCATCATGCCGGATGAAATTGCCTTTCCGCTCAAGCTCGAGTACGAGAGAATGAACGGAACACTTGAAGGACTGAAAGAAGGGAAGGATCTCGGAGGAAAAGAAATCAAGGACAAGCCACCAGGAGAAGGTGACGACGACGATGATGACGACAATGGCGATGATGGTGGTGACCTACCTGATCGCCAAGAACGCGTCAAAGCCATGGAGAAGGAAATGCTCGACTATGTCATGGAGAACGATGACATTGTGCCTGATCTTTCAGAATTTCCAGATGATCAACCCGGTGAACCTCGCGACGGACCAGCATTGGAGTCTGAAGATGCCAAAGCCCTCAGATTGATTGGCGACTCCATTCTCGACAGTGCAGGAAGTGTACCACAGAGCGAAGGAGTACCGGATGTTGCTTCGGATCCTCCGAGCAGCAAAAGGGAAACTAAGCGTGGTACTCCCCCCAAAACCGTTTCGGAACCTCCGGACGGCAAAGGGGAACCTGCATCGTCATCACGCGGTCCAACTGGGCGTTCCATTCCGGACATTGACGAGACCGACCCTGCATTCATCATCGCAAAGCTCAAGGAAGCTGGACTCATCGGACCGGAACCCGAGTTCTGGAAGTTCGGTACTCCCGGCGACGGTCGTGTCTACATCAATGACGACGGCGAACCTTGCAAGATCGACAAGCGGGGGGCTCCGTTCAAGATTGGGAGTGATGGTAGACGATTGCTACCCTCCACACGTCCGAAGGGCAAGTTCACTCCTGAAGAATGGCACAAGCTCGGAAGCGAAGGAAGGAAGATCGAACTTAAGAAGATAAAGAAGGTCGAAGAGAAGGAGGCCAAGAAGGCTCGCAAGAAGGAGGCCAAGGAGAAGAAGAAAGGCAAAGAGCATAAAGACGCACTCGTTGCATCGTTGGAGGCACTACTTCCCAAGGTCGTGCCTGCGGAGAAGATCGATTTGGACTTCAGGGCGGGAACGACTACTGGATGGACATGGTGCGAGGAACAGGTGACGCAGATTGCCACAGAAATGTTTCTGGACGATGTGCTGCCTGCTCTTCCAAGTGAATTGGCAGAGTTCGGATTGAGAGCTCCTCGCATGCCATGTGTGTCATCAACCAAAGAGAAACACAGAGAGAAGCTCGCATGTGCAGCGCCGTGCTTCAACGCCATGGTTACACGTCCAGTCAACCGCAAGGAGATGTACGAGAATCCCAAAGCCATGGAGGCGTTCATGAAAGAATGGAAAGGCTTGTGGGATCAGGAAGTCTTCGACTTTAGCCAAGTGCGGGAGTATGACGACGTGGTCAGAGAAGCCAAGAAGTCCAACGCGAAGGTGCACATGGCAAGAGTGCATGGTCTCATCTATGAGAAGAACTATCAACTCAAAGAAGGGGACCCTGCAAGGAAGTTCAAAGGAAGAGGTGTGCTGCTTGGAGATCAAGTCAAAGATCAGAATATGGAGGCGGCGCTGTTCCAGGACCTCGGAAACTCTCCGGCAACCTTTGATGCGTCTCGTTGGGCCGACTTCTACGGGTGCCTACCCGGGAACGACGTTCAGATGGCGGATGCTATCCAGGCCTACATTCAGGCTAAGTTGACGGGGACTCCGTGCTGGGTTGAACTTCCAGACGAGGCTTGGCATCCTTCGGTGAACCGGAGGAAATTTCGCAGACCAGTCTGCAGGCTCGTGAAAGCACTCTATGGGCATCCGGACGCTGGTACAATGTGGGAACAACATTGTCACACCGCAGTCCAGAAGATGGGTTTTGCACCAGTTGGTGAGGAATGGCCGTCTCTTTACTTCCATGCAGGAATGAAGCTCCTATTGGTCATCTATGTCGACGACCTGAAGCTCGCCGGTCCGGCGGAGAACCTCCCGAAGGGGTGGAACATGCTTCGCAAGGAACTTCGTCTTGAGGAGGAAACTCCGCTTGGTTTGTATTTGGGATGTCGAATCTCAAAGGGAGAGGCTAAACTTCACGACAACACCAAGGTGCGAACTGTCACTTATGACATGGAAACCTATCTCGAAATGACAGTGCAAAAGTACTGTGAAACCACGGGATTTCCTGTGGACAAATTCAAGAAGGTACCATCTCCCAGTCCAGTTGAAGAAACCAAAAATCACCCGGCTAGGGCACCGTGTCATCCAGGTGCTGCAAGCCATCGGTGTCAATGGTGTGGACATACAATGCCTGTCGATAAGGGCGGACGGCTTCTACCTCCACCACCGGTTCCTAAGGGCCCACAGGAAACGGAACTCGATGAGGCAGACAGGGGTACTCTTGCCCCGCATGCGGCGAGCATCCTCATGAAGTTGCTCTATGCTGCAAGAATTTGCAGGTTTGATTTGCTGCGAAGCATAAACAATCTTGCGCGACGCATTACAAAGTGGTCCAAGAAAGAGGATGCGGCTCTGCATCATTTGATGTGCTACGTCCATCAGTCCAAAGGTCATAAGATGATCGGATGGGTCGGCGATTCCATGGATGCTACTTCCATAGGGTTGTATGCGGATGCGGATTACGCTGGTTGTGGCGAGAGTTTGCGTTCTACTTCGGGGGCTCACATGCATATTCAGGGACCGCACACACGGTTCCCGTTGGCAGGTGTCAGTAAGCGACAGGGTTGCGCCAGCCACTCTACTCCCGAAGCGGAAATTGTGGCTGCGGACTATGCGATGTCGCGTATTGGCATTCCGGCCATCACATTGTGGCGTTTGATTGGGGGCAAAGATCCTAATTTCGTGTTCTACGATGACAATCAAACGATGATCGGCGTGGTCCGCACAGGCAAGAACCCGACGATGCGCCATTTGGAACGCTCACACGGGATCTGCATTGCGTGGATGCACGAGGTGTTCCAGGAGGGGTACGTGTCTCTGGCTTACGAGGTCACCGCCAAAATGGCGGCCGATATCCATACGAAGGCCTTTAAAGACCACGTCTCCTGGGCTCACGCGTGTCAGCTAATTAACATCATGCCTCCCACGATGCTTTCGAGCGTTGAGGTCATGGACATGATGAAGGCTACACACCAACAATCGGCTGATGAGAAAGGTCATCAGCACTACTCGTTTAAGAACGAGGTTCCATGTTTTCCTTACACGCAAACACCTATCTTGCCCCAGGAGCTGTATAGGGCCGGTTTGTCCAGTAAGGAGGGTGTCCAGGAAACGGACAGTACTGATCCGATCTTGGTGGTGAAGTTCCCGCGCATGCTCCGCGGCGTCCCCAGTGCTTTGCGACCGGGGAAGTATTTGCGGTCCACGTGGATTCTGCGTGAAGGGCAATGGCATCGTATCGAGGATGAGGTCCCTATCCCGTCGGAACCTCAGAAATTCGATCGGTATGTCGAGCGCGCTGTGTTTCAATATCACTTCCAACGGGGCTCGGCGGCGACGACGCGTGTGCACCGCACCGCGTCGCCTGCCGTGTCTGCGTCCTCGCTGCCCGACTGTTCGCGCTGTCGCGTTCGCGATTCGCCCGCGCTCTGTAGGCAAGTGTGCGACTTAGTGGTCCGCGCCGCCCATGGGGGGTATGGGGGTGTTTTTCGCGCTGGGTCTGAAGGCATGGGGGGTGATATCAACGAAATTCCTGCGCTCGAATCTACCGTCGTCGCTGTTGCGCGCGCCGCAAAAGAAGCAGATTTTCCTCAATCTACATTCGTGCCCGAATTCATCGAGGTGACTCGTGCTGGGACTGGTAATCATGAAGTCGCTTTCCAAGACAAGCACGGGAAAGAGATGTTTAAGGCACGGAGTGACTCGCTCAGCGGGGCTATAGGGTTTTCCATGACGATCAAAGCTTCGGATGTCGAAAACAGTAGCCCTCGCGTGTGGTTGCTCGTAGGTCTGGAAGAGGATAACTGGTGGCAGACGTATGCACCGCCGGACGTCAACGTCATCTGCGTGCCGGAAGCGGATGCACGCGGCGCCTACCAGTACTGCAAAGACATCATTAAATGGTCGTTCAAGGATCTTCGGAACGTTCTGTTCATAGGAGCAGGGGCGCTGAATCGAGCTTCTTGGCTTGATGTTGATCCTAGAGAACGCTTTTATGAGGACCGAGGCGTCGTAGATTACCCCTGGGGGGAGGTCATTGATTTAGTCTTTGAGGCCCGGAAGAAAGGGGCGACTACTATCGTCGAGGTTCCTGACAAGCCGAAGTTTCGAAAGTCGGCACAGTACAAAAACATAGTTGATTGCATGAAGTGGGAGAGATTCACAATTGCTGATTGCTGCCACGGTCGGAGGATCTGCGTTCCACAGGGAAGCGGGGCCCCGAACATCGTGTATGTCAACGAAGCTACTGAGTTTCTCATTCATGGACTCAAAGCCCCTGAAAACGTGAAGGGTGTGTGCGGCATGCAACATCATCATGCATCACGTGAAGCTGTCGAGACTCACGGGGATGGGTGTGGAAAGAGAACCAGTAAAGTGTCACGCCTCTTGTTGAAAATGCTTTCTGAACGGGACACCAAGGTTGGGGACCCCAAGGCCTGCAGTTCTGTTGAGAAGTTACCGTCGGGTAAGGACAGGATGATCATTGAATTCTGTTGCTCTAAGGACAGTAGCCTGGGCAAATCCTCGAGTGCTACAAGGGGAGCTCACGTCATGCGCGTGCATGAAGCTCTCCAAGCCCAAACCAAGGCATGTGAAAGCAACATCCTCAAGGAGGCGGAACGATTCCGAAAATCCAATCCCAAATGTCCGATTCTTGTTTTCGCTTCTCTTCCGTGCACTGGGGGGTCCAACTGGATCAAGGTGAACGAAATGGGGGGTGAAACTGAGAAGGGAAAGGAGCATCGGAAGAAATTCAGGGACTTACTGAAAGCTCTCAAACGCCTGTTGCGAAGGCTGGCGGTATTTTCCCCCAAAATTGCTTTTGAGTTGCCGAAAACCTGTTTGTATTGGAGTTGGCCCGAAGTTCAAGCCATAATAAAGCAGCATTCATTGCGTGTTGCACGAATTGACGGTTGCATGATGGGTGTTGTTGACAAAGACGGCATTCCTTTACTCAAAGCATGGTGTATCGCCACGAATGTGTCAACCATGTTGAACCTCAAAGGGGTCACGTGCGATAACACACATGAACATGGCACACCAAGAGGTCAGGCGCTCAAGGAGGCAGGAAACTACACACCACACATGGCAAAGCTGTTGCACAACGCATGGCGTGATGAAGCTCGCAATATCCGCAGGGGCTCTGCTCAGAGTGTTCATGTGGCAGCTTCATGTGTACTTGTTCATGTCAGTTTGCGTTGCAGTAAAAGCCAGGTGCAACATGAGTTCCAAGGTACTTGCATAATCGTTTGTCCTACACCAGGAATAGGGTTCGGATCCTCCGACCCTAATCCAAAGTGCAGTGAGGGGTTCGGCTCCGCCGGCTCGGATCTGCATCTGGGGAAGGGACTCGGCTCCGCCGGTCCTAGAACCAGCATGGACGGACAACAGCAGAGGCCCATTCCTCCGCATGTTCCATGGTCGCGACCTCAAGACCTCTTCTCCCTGCCGTACCAGAGATCGGGCATCAACATCCCCGTTGGCAATGGGATGACTGCTTTGCGCACGACATGTCATGCGCTGCGATCATTGAGAGGGCAACCTCTTCCTGGACGATTGGAGCAAGGCATGGTCGCCACGAATGTGAACATTGCTGCGTGGGTGGAATTTGGAGTGCCAGCTATCCTTTTGGCGGCAGTTGCGGCACCATCCAGCCCATATGGTTTTCCTGAAGTCAGAGTTCGGGAGCTGTTTCGAGGTGTGGTGGAAAGCCTATGCCAGCAAGGAGTGCGGAGAGCTACAAGACAGTCCTTAGCCATGTCACAACGTTTATCAAGGTTGTCAAGACTGCGATAAGCACTGATTCGACTCGACAGGTGCTGCAGGAGCTTCTGGACCACGTCATTGAGATTGACCTCTTCAAGAACATTGACATGTTCGTCGACGTTTTGGTTCAAGATGCTGAACAAGGGCGTTTGGATCCTCAATATCCATGTTTGACGGTGGTCACTATGGACGGATATCTTGATCCGAATGTCATTTGCAGAACAGTCGTTACCAAGAGTCCGTGGATCTATGTGACTAGGTACAACGACTGGATGCGGCTTAATTCCTACTTTCGCGAGAACCTCCCCAACCGTCGTGAAGGGCTACCATGCATGCTTCTCACCCAGGACTTCTGGGATTTGCTGGAGCTGATTTGGTCAATGGCGAAGCAAGTGGGTTACTGTTTGAGAAGTCACAATCAGGTCGCCGAGCACACGCAGATGAATGTGTGGGATCTGATCGAGATCGTGGTCGATCCCCCGGAGAACGTGTCCGCGGCGGTCGCTCATGCAGTCAACAGCCTCCAAGGGTTGTCGGTCGCCTTGCATACAGCCCACGAATACCTCAACGACAGTCGGACGGTGTGGCCATCGGAACCATCGAGAACGACCGGAGCCGAGCTCAGGGAGTCGTTGGTGAATGCGACAACTGTCGTCATGGCCCCGCCACCAACCGGTCTCGGGTTACCAGCTTCCTTTTCACACAGCTCGTGGAACCAGCTGGCTGCCGAGCAGAACGTCTTGAGGGCGGTCCACGACATGTACAGGACTCACAGGTCTTGGATGTCCGAGATCACGAACCTGCGAGCCGAGTGTTACTCCGAAGGACGTGAACAGCCGCCGTACCTGAAGCCCGATCCAACAGGCACGGTGTTTCCTCCGGCATTGAATTCGCACCCGCCTTGGGTGAATGTTCAACGTCAACATCCCGCAGGGCCTGCGTCCCCATCCGTTCCGGAAGGGCCGGCTCCTTTCGTGGAAGAGGATCATCCTGCCAACAGATCGACGTCTACGCCATCACCAGGACAGGCAACGGGCGCATCCTTTGTCGAAGCAAGAGGTGAATCCGCCAAGAGGCAGCGGGGACCGGAGGATGTCCGCTCCGCGGCATCTCAACCGGGAACCGCGGCCAGTTCTTCCGATCCTCGGGGAGCTGAGCCAACTGCCCAACCAGAAGGAGAACCCGATGAAGTTCGCTGGTATCTGGATCCTACTCCCGATGGGTACATGGAGAAGTTCGTCAAGTTCCAATCCAGACATCGCGTGCAGCTGGGTACAACCATCATCGTACACAAAGATGATCCTACAGATGTCCTACCCGCACGTGATCAGACACCCAAGATCAACGGGAAATTTGGAACCAGCAGCGAGCAAGTTTACCTTCGGCGCGTCACCACACACCTTGCCAAGCTCTACGGGATGAGCCAGTCGAATCGCGCAGGTGCGTTTCACATGGCAACATTCATGAAGAAAGGGGATGTGGAGTGGCTACGACTTTACAAGGTGCTGTACGAGAAGGTTTTCTTGTGCACAATCCGTCAGCTACCAACTCCTGGCACAATGTTTGCGGCGGTCATGCAATCCACGGCTACGGGAGAGCTGGGAATTTTCCACTTCAACAGCAGCCCGGAGCAGAGAGCCTTGTTGACGGCTGGACTGAGAAAGTTCAGCGCTTCCATTCGTCAGGCAAGTACCCCCGATGTCACAGCGGTGCGATCCAGCAAAACAATCATCCTGGCTGACTTCGAGGTGTGGACGAAAACCAAGAACCGCTTGACCTACACGATGGCCAGCAAGCTCCAAGAAAAGGGATGGTATGATGCCCATTCGTACTGCCAGACCGTTGATGAAAGCCTCGATCCACTCCTACCTGAAGGATTCCAAGTCGTTGCCACCAAAGCCAGAGATGCAGTCCGAGAATGGAGAGGTCCCGGGCAGAGCATCGACGTCACCGCGCACGTCTACTTGTCGTTCAGAGCCATCAACGATCTCCTGGTTTGGGAGCATGGCAATGCGACTCCCGAGAACATGCGAAAGTGGTTCGTCGATCCAATCATGGACTTGTCAGACCTTCTGCAACGTGCCGTGATTGTGACCCTCAACGACGATCCCCGTTTCATCGGGAAGGACGTTGGTGCAGCGATGCCATGGGCTGCCATCGATTGGATCGCAGTGGAGCTCCGAGCAAGGGGATGCATTGTTTTCACGTCATCACTGCTGTGGGCTCGAATTGCTGTGACTCTCCACAAGGGCAGCGACAATTTCCGGATCAATCCGGAGGAGATGCATTTGGCGGTGGCGGCATTCGACAAACATTTGCTGCAAGAAAAGATCATCACGCTTTGCATGGCACCCCCAGAGAGCATGGGCGATTGCGAACCTCATTTGGATTCCGTGAACATGGAGACTGCGGATGCGAAGGCGGTCTTTGCACCGTCGAGCAGCGACGACGTTCGGACCGCGTCGGCCAATGATGACACGCAAGAACGACATCAACGAGTCGTGGAGAGGGCATCGGAGCTTGAGGGCATCCGCGGAGGCGTGGACATGACTTGGGTGGATGCGGACATCGCCATGGTCAGCCCAGAACCGTTCTACGACGGTGAAACCTACTGGATTGACATCGAGGGCCTCATCAGCAAGCATCCCACTGCCCCGAGTGGCCAATTCCATGTGTGTCAGGCATGCGTCGACGAGTTCAACAAGCTGAAGAACTCCTTCCAAGGCGAGTTCGGACCAATCCAATCTCCAGCGTATTGTCCCTTCTGTTCGCTCAAAGCAATGTGGGACAAGGACTATGGCGTCAACAAATGGGAGGAGGTTCGGAAGTCAGAACGCCATGCTGCAGGGTGCGCCATATTTGCTCAGAAACATGACTTTGTGTACCAGGATGGATCCCCAGTGATTCCCAAAGAGGATCTCAAATCGTACATCTTTGCATGCTCGAAGGTCGCGTACACCAACTATGGCAAAATCGTCTCGTCCTCGGCTGGGTTGCGCTTGAACACCAAACAAGCCAGCGAATACACCAGATGGGCGAAGGGGAGACGGTTGTCGTGGGACTTCGGGTACACGGTGGACGGCATGGCCTGCCTCTTGCCCTTGTACGATGCAGGCAACGCAGCCTATGCAGGCTTCCTCCATAGCATCTTCGATCAGGACGAGGTCAAAGGCATGTACAATGGCAATGCCGACCCGGCCGCCGAGCTCATGGGAGACACCCTGGAGGTTGCGCTCGGCATCCTGACAATCGCATGCAGGTATCCTTCGGCATTCGAAGCCTGGGGATCGTACGAAGATCATCTCGCTTGTCTTCGAGGAATCGAACGGTCTTTCTATCGGTTTGCTGCAGCGGAGGCGGTGCGAATTACTGCCGTGGAGAATCGAAAACGTCGTCCTCCCCGGGCAAATGATGCAGAGACGATTCAGCAGATCATGGAGTACGAGAACACTGTACTCCAAGGAGAATGGCATGCGGTCCTTGTCGATCGAGTCCTGCCAATTGAGGAGCCAGTCCTCGGAACCCTTTCTCCGGAAGATCAACGACCTGAAGAGTTCTCCGCAGCACCCGTCCCCAGTGCAGAACCTCGTGGTGGAGAACCAGAAGGTGAAGATCAAGCCCATGAAGGGGAAGCGCTCGGATCCTCCGGCGTGGAACCTGAGGGGCAGGAAGATGATGATATGGGCGTGCCCGAGGCAAGCTCTATCCCCACCATGCAAGAACCGAACGAGACCGAGCTGGGTGAGATATCGCGTCCTTGTGAAGGTTACGTCCGAGCACTCAATGCCCTACGCATAACCGCTGGTATGCAACCACCCAGCATGTGCCTTGCTTGCGGCAACTATGGCCACAACACCCGAAATTGCGAAGCAAATGGGGGGTACAACGCTCTGGTGGTGAACGAAGCATTCAGCATCATTGGGAAAAGCCTGGCTAAGATGCACAAGTCAAGCAGTACGCCACCAACAGAGATCTTCCAGAGATGGGCAGAGAAGAATTTGCGAGATGCCGCTCGCGCTCCGCAAGTACCAGGAACCGCTTCGGAT
Source organism: Symbiodinium natans (assembly GCA_905221605.1). Taxonomy (NCBI): domain Eukaryota; class Dinophyceae; order Suessiales; family Symbiodiniaceae; genus Symbiodinium; species Symbiodinium natans. The sequence continues at coordinate 244,245 of CAJNDS010002639.1, forward strand.
ACTCCGGGTGGGGATGGGGAAAGCGTTGAGCCTGGAGCTGCAGCGTCTTCGGAGGATTCCAGAGGCCCGCTGCCAAGACGGCGTCAAGCATCAATCTCAGTTGAGGATCCTACAGTGGTCGTGATCGAAGTCGATGAAGAACCAGAAGAAACTGCGACAAGAACGCTTCGACCCAAACGCAGGCCCCAACCGAGACCTGATCTTCCAGAGCCCAAAGCTGCGCCAGCTCCTAGGCGGTGGATTGCGATCAACGCCGGCAATGCTCGTTCATTCGTCGAGATTCGCTACCACGAGCCGAAGTCTTGCCTTGACATCATCAAGTCCATCGAGGACGTATCGTGGGTCGGCGGGCAGAGCATCTACGAGATCGGATTACAATCGCAGGATGCAACGCGCCGATTGATTGAGCAGGAGGTTGGAGGAGACGTTGCAACACACCCTCTCCGAAGCGACATCGATGAGTATCCTTCCTCGAACGTGGGGTACGTGAACATCGGCAAGCTGGTCATCGGAGGGGACCTCCGGCTCCTACCGATCAAGGGTGCAAGATTCGCTCACAGGCATTTCTCAGCCCTGGTTCCCGCGACTTCCTCCAATGACAACCATCGCAATCGGGATTATCATCGCAGGATCAAATCCCTGGGCTATGATGTGCAACGTTTGCTTAGGCACCGCCTAGCAAACAGAGAGACGAACTACATGCACAACCAGCTCCCGACAATCCCGTGCGACACCGGAGGATGGGTGATGCTCAAAGACTTCATCCACTTGGAGAACTTCTGGCAAAGCGGGAGGTATTACGCAAGGAGTTCAGCTCGAGACGACAACTCGGAGTATCAGAGAAGAATTCAAATGCTGATCGACTACGCGTACTACGAGTACCGCACCAATGGGAGAATTAGACTCCAATTCCTGGGCATCAAGATCGTGGCGCCCAAACCTGGACAAAGAGCGTCTGATACGCCGTGGGACGGCACTCCGGGCGTCGGCGCAACCCAGCGTGCCCAACTTGAAGAACTCGGAGGGCACAGGTTGACGCATGACATCACGTCCGGTACCCTTCGCCGGTGCGACAATTGGGTGCAGCCGTGGGCGATCAGGGCCACAAGTGGACACTCCAGCAACTCCAATTCACTGGTGCGGGTGAATGACGACAGGGTCGCATGTCACTTGACTACAAGCTTGGTCAACCAGATTGGTGGGGGGTATCACACCACGGCCCCAGAGCTTCTCGCCAACATCGTGGCGAAAGGACTTCTTCCAGGTGGAGGGGCGTCAGGCGGTCGAGTCCAAAGCCATTTCGGGACGTTCCCGCCATGGGATCCGAGAAATCAGACGGTGAGGACAAGGATTCCCGGAAGGCCGAGGTCACCAATTGCAGTATTGTACGTTCCAGCCTATGAACTCATGCGCTACAACGCAGTGATCACGATCAATGGAATGTTTCTCGTCCAGCGGCAAATTCCATTCGAGGCCGTCAAGCACGTTTGGATCTGCATGCCAAGCCAAGGAAGGTACTTCGAGTTCAGCGAAGTCTTCAAGGTGTACTCCAAAGAGCTGTCCAAGGAGATGGTCGAAGGGTACGGGGACGCACGCATCAATCCAGATCGTGAACCACCAAAACCTTCGGTGGAAGACCTCGTCAGCACCATGGAAGGCACCGACGCTGGCCCGCATGAAGGCGAGAGGCGCGAGATCTTGCAAGCAATTGAGCAGGCGGGCGACACCGTTCCTGGAAACATCATCAAGCGTGCTTTCCAGTTTCTCTCAAGGACATTCCGGCGAGTGACGACTCACACCACCACAAGCGATCCGCTGATCTTGAGGGTTTGCCCCTGCTGCGGCAGGCATACCCCTGCGAGCTTCGCAATTTGCCTCACGTGTGGGAGAGTTTTCCTGTCCATGGGGAGGATCCAGCATGTGCGTGCCAATCCGGAACCCGAAAGGATTGATCCGGAAGTGGTCCGCCAGGCACTCAACCAGGCCGCCGCCGTCGTCAACAACGAAGTTGTGGAGATTGACGTGGAAGAGGAGCCAACTTCAGAACCTGTCCAGGAGGATGCGCTTCCGCTCCGCGGGGTGCAGAATCCGGCAGGGGATGTGGAGGCAAACAGTCCTCGAGAAAGCGTGGCGGAACCTGAGGCCGAGGAGATCCCCGACGAGATTCGCGACATGTACCGCGATGTGGAGATGGAGACTCCCAACCAAGAGGAAGTGGAGATGGATGCGCAGAACCAGCGAGCATTCGTTTTGGTTGGAGACAGGGAAGGCGATACGTTGGACGATCGAAACGAGAGGAAAGCTCGCCTTGCGCTGGAGTGCAACGTCAACATCGACACGGACTATGCAGCGTGCGTGGACCACAACTTCAGGTTGTACTGTCACCTCGACGCCTTCTTTGCGTACGTGTTGGTCCATAAATGGAATCTGTTCGAGAAGATCATCATGACTCCATACAAGAAGATGAAGGACCAGTTCGCCTCAGGCATGAGACACGACGCATCTGGGACATGGCCAATTGTCCCCATCGATGAGGACACGGCGTTGCCGAGAGACCTCATGGAAGACGAGGTAAGGCAGTATGCCAGCTCTGTGGAGAACCAGCAGTTCATGATTGAGCGTTATTACGCCAACAAGTTCGTCTTCTACGTCATGCGTGGGGCGATCCAGCTGGGGTACAACAAGGAGAGCTTTAACCTCCCCATGATTCCGGATGAGGCCGAGGACCCGAAAGCATTTGCTGAAGCCGGGCAAAGGGTCCACATGTTCATGGCCAAAATCATCTATCAGGTGTTGAACGTGAGGCTTTACTCCTACACGAAACCCAACGCTGAGAGCCCGTACCACGCGGCATTCAAATACATCAACCCGATCCAGCTGCTCAGTTTGATGGACTCGCAGAAGGTGAGCGTTAACAACCTTCTGGTGATGAGGGATTCGGGGTGCGCTTTACCCAACCAGTACAGCAAGAAGCTGGACAGATGGTTGAGTGATCAAAAGAAGGACATGAGCATCCTGAAGTTGAAGCCCACACAGTATTTGGAGAATCCAAAGGCGTCGGCTTTGTACCTTGCCTATGACCCTTCAGCATCCGCACCTTCGGTTACTTCGTCGGGAGGATCTCGTCATCCTGAAGCAGACGAGACGGACATGCCGGCACGTGCGAAGGCCCGCATGAGTCAGCCGAAGCCCAAGACTTCTCATCCTGGGACACCTCAAGCTGCTCCCAAAGATCCTCGCGGTCATTCGAGAAAGGGATCGGGAAAGAAAGGGTGAATGATGCACTCGGATCCTCCGGTATGTCATCCCCTGGAATCCATGGTATTCCTGAAATCTGGTTGTGGCTCAGCATTTTGCGTTCTCAGTTTTGATTCCTCTTTTCCCTATGGATGCAACAGATGATACGATGGAGTACGTCATTATATCCACCGATGCTATTTCTCTTTTTGGCCACTGCATAGCAGCAGCGGGGCAATGTGCCAATGCGCTCGCTGGAGGGAAATGTGCGATTCTTCGCAGCTCGTGTGGTAGCCGAGTGGGTATGGGTTATGCTCTGCTAACTTGGCCGATGCTACTGCTTTTCAGTCATGCATTCTGGAGACGCAATGTGATGGATCAGCAATTTGCTGACATGTTTTCAGGGCCTTTCGCGCCCATGATTCCGCAACCGTGAGCAGCAAGTCTTTGTACAGACAAAGGATGGGATTGAACGCTTCAGTAGCTGAGAGTCTGTCTCACATCTATCAATTCGGGCAAAGAGAGCAAAACAGTGGAGAACGGCCAGACTTTAAGTCGCTTTTAACTGGGACCATTGTATGTTCGTGACGCAAGTTCGTCTAGCATTTTTGCAAATCCCAGCCGTGGGGGGTGTGAATGATCCCCGAACCACAGCACATTTTGGGAACCCCTTTGTGTCGGCTCCGCCGCACATCGGGGAAACCACCTTAGAACGCCGTGGCCTGTTCACCATGTTGGCTCAAGTAATCCCTAGAGTGTAGGTCACTCATAGGTTGGAAGTAAGCGCAATAGCGTAACTGGAAACCGCCCGGGTGCACGAGACGGAGACTGAAGGCGAACATCAGTGCAGAAAACAAGTGCGAGACCATTTGGCTGGTGAGGAGCCAAAGCGTAGTGCAAGCAACTACCCGACCTCACGCAGCGCTCCCTAAACCCTTAACCTTAAGCCCTAAACCCCAAACCCTAAACCCTAAACCCTGCTGCAGCAAAGGGAATCTGGGACTGCGGCCGTGGCCTCTACCACTGGATGCAGTGGCCGGAGGAGCGTAGTTCCGAGTGCAGGGTCCATCACAGGTTCAGTGCCGAGGTTTCAGGGACCCGTTTAACCCATTTAACCCTAAACCCTAAACCCTAAACCCTAAGCTGGAACATGTTTTGCCCGGAACGCCGGTCGGAATTTCCGCACCGCGCTTGTATACCCCATAGCTGCCGGCACGAGAAATCGCCCTGTGTTGAGGAGAAGAAGATTTGGTGTTGCGCGCATTCTCCGCGTGCGAGGGCCGTCTGCGGACACTATGCAGATTCTTGGCCTCACATGTCAAGCCCAGATTGAGTGATGCCAGCAAGGGCTTGTGGGACCGTCCATAGGCGTGGGATTGATCTCTGAAGATCTGGGGGTTTCCTATATTAGGGGTACCTTATTTGGGGTTCTCATCCTACTATTTGGGAATTTATATTGGGGGGTTTAGGGTTTAGGGTTTAGGGTTTAGGGTTTAGGGTTTAGGGTTTAGGGTTTAGGCGTTATCGGATGTACCTCTTGGCACCTGAACCTCCCACGCTCTTGCTCCTCCTCTGCTCTTATCACTGCCACGTAGCTACTGCCACTACTACTACTACTACCACCACGACGACCACCACGACGGCCACCACGACGACAACCACGACCATGACGATGTTACAAATAAAAAATAAACAAATAAACAATAAACAAATAAGCAAATAAACAAATAAACAAATATAGCTCCCTCCGTAAACCGCAAACCTCAAACACCAAGCCCTAGAATAGACCTTATGAGCCCTAAGCCACTTCACCTGTGAGCGCACTCTGCTGTGCAAGCCCCTGTAGTCCCTGAACCTGGAACCCTACAGGGCCCTTCAACCCTGAACCCCAAGCCCCAAACTCTAAACCTTGAACCCTTAAACCCTAAACTCCAAACCCTAATCCTGAAATCCCCAACCCCAAACCCTAAACCCTAAGCAACGTGGTCCTGAGGCTTCGCACTCCTCGATCAGCTGCAACGCGGACACGGCCGGGGGGGTGAAGTGCGACTTCCCATTTCTGTGGCAAGGAGAGATGCAGCCTGCCCTTGGAATTAGTGTTGGAGCTTATGGACTTTAGGGAGTTTGGGAGAGTTGGGGGCCAGGGAGTTTGGGGAGTTTAACAGGGTTTGTGCTTAGAGCGTCGGTTCAGGGTTTAGGGTTTAGGGTTTAAGGGGTTTGGGGTTTGGGGTTTCAGGTTTGGGGTTTGGACGTGGAGTTTGGAGTTTAGGCAGAGTTGTGGGCTGACGGGGTTGGAGGGCTTGGGGTTGTGGGGTCGTGGGGTTTCAGAAGGTCTGAGACGGCTTAGAGTCTGGTATGCGCCCCGGAAGTTCGAGCTAGACCGCCAAGCCCCAGACACAAAACCTGCAAGATTCAGAGTTTAGGGTTTAAGGCCCTAAACGTTTAGGGTTTAGGGTTTAGGGTTTAGGGTTTAGGGAATCCCTACTGGTTTGGGTGGATGACAGAGATTTCGAAGCCGTTTCAAACAGTTGTCCCTGAGCCCCATGCAGGAAATGGGGGATACATACAGCACGCAGACACACATGGGCCCACTTGAGTAGCTGGAATTTCAACCGTCCTAAACCATAAATCCCCTAAATCCCTAAACCCCAAACCCCTCGGTTTAGAGTTCCGGACTGAGGTGCCGGGCTCACGGGGTTTAGGCAGAGTTTTGTTTGGGGGCAGATGGGGTGTCGGACACTTGGCAAAGACAGTTTAGGATCCAGTGCGTTAGCGGGTGTAGGATCAGCGTAGGGTTTTAGGGTTTTGGGGTTTGAAGAACTGATGGTTTGTGGATCAGGGAATTGGGAAGTAGAGGTTGAGATATTGATTTCGATGCCTGAATCCTAAACCCTAAACCCTAAACCCTAAACCCCAAACCCCCATATAAGCCATGAAAGGCGCTTGGGGCGTAGGCGAACAAGACCCAACTAAGCTCCAAACATTGGAGTGCCCAGGCACCATTCGCGCCGAGCTCGGCAATCGAGTAGAGCAGGGGAGCCTTTCAGGGCTGTTTCGGGGGTTTAGGGTTTAGGGTTTAGGGTTTAGGGTTTAGGATGTTGGATGTAGGGGGTAGGGTGTCGGGTTTCAGGTTTAGGTGAACCTCGCGTAAGACCCTCAGCCGGTTGAGGTCGCGTCCCATCAAGATCGAAGACCACCTGAACATCCTAAACCCTAAGCCCTTCTCCCTGAACCCTAAACCCTAAACCCTAAACCCTAAACCCTAAACCCTAAACCCTGAACCCTAAACCCTAAACCCTAGCCCCGAAGCCTGCAAGCCCAAGCCCTGCAGAATAGCTCGGTTTCCCACGATGCTTCATCTAAGCTGGCGGAATTAAGGGGCAAGAAGTCAGCAAGATGGTTTCTTCATCCTGGCAGCCTAAACCCTAAACCCTAAGCCCTAAGCCCTCAACCCTAAACCCTAAACCCTAAACCCTAAACCCTAAGCCCTAAACCTTAAACCCTAAAGCCTAAACCCTAAACCCTAAACCCTAAACCCTAAACCCTAAACCCTAAACCCTAAACCCTGTCGCAAAGAGGTGTTAGCTCCCGAAACCCGGCACCGGCGAGCTGATATCTTTTTGAGACCCGACGATCACCACACTTTAAGCTCGGGGGGTTAGGAATTTTAGGAAGGATGGGTCTAGGGTTTAGGGTTTAGGGTTTAGGGTTTAGGGTTTAGGGTTTAGGGCTTAGGGTAAGTTCTGCAGTGCTCAAGACAGGTGCTTCATCGAGTCCAACAAGTTTGGAGGCAGATGAAAACCTGAAAAGCCCCAGACCCCAAACCCTAAACCCCAAACCCCAAACCCAAAACCCTAAAACCGAAACCCCAAACCCTAAACCTAAACCCGCCTGAAACCCGACTCTGGACTCCTCTACCCTCCCAGAGGGCGGGTTCAGAGTAGGAACTTCGCCGCCTTGCATGGGATTGAGGCTTTAGGGGGGGTTAAGTTTAGGCTGAGGGTTTAGGGTGTAGGGTTTAGGTTTAGGGTTTACGGTTGGTTTATGTAACAACTATTCATCATTCGTGAGTTTTCACTCTGGCAGGCAGGTGGCTTTTGTAGCAATCATGAGTCCGCATTGTTCGCCGATGCCCACGTCGCAAGGGCTTAAAACTTTCTGAAATCAAAACTCTAAGAACTAAATCCTCCCCTCAACCCTAAACCCTAAACCCTAAACCCTAAACCCTAAACCCTAAACCCTAAACCCTAAACCCGAAACCCTAGTCCCTAAAACCTAAACTTCCCTTCGAATAGGCATGCCGGCTACATCTCGCCTCCATGCCTCATTCCGGCTTCTATAGGAGAGGTCCATGGTGGTGCCTTAGACAACCCGGGGCAGTATGGGTTTAGGGTTTAGGGTTTGGGGTTTATTCTGCACGCTCTCTCAGGGGTTTAGGGTTCAGGGTTCAGGGAGGGGGAACCCTAAACCTTGAGAACCCCAACAGCTTTCCGGTATGGGGAGGGGCTCAGAACTCCCCCCAATAAAACGCCCCCCCCCCACCCAGCCCAAGAGCAAGCCAACACCCCGCAACTCGACGGAGTTCATCGTAAAACCTGAACCCCTAAACCCTGGACCCTTTAATGCCCTAAGCCCTTTACCCCCCCAGGCCCTTTAAGCCTTTTAAACCCTAAAAGCCCTAAACCCTAAACCCTAAACCCCAAACCCCAAAACCACAAAACCCAATCCCGACCTTTGCTGGCTTCCCTTGGCGAGGCGAGCCTTGGTGCGTCCGCGTGGACGGCACTTGGGCGTCATGCGATTGCGGTCAGGCCGTCTTTGTCAGGGCTCTGGCCTTCAAGTTTAGGGTTTAGGGTCTAGGGTTTAGGGTTTAGGGTTAGGGTTTAGGGATTAGGGTTCCAGAGTTTAGGGTGCCAGAGTTTTTAGGGCGTTCCAGAGTTTCAGGGCTTTAGGGTTGAGGGTTTCAGGGTTTGACGTTTTCGGGCTTAGGGTTCTAGAGTTTTAGGGCTTTAGGGCCGGGCTCAGGAGTTTGGGACAAAACCCTAACCCTAAACCCTAAACCCTAAACCCTAGACCCTCAACCCTCAACCCTCAACCCTCAACCCTCAACCCTCAACCCTCAACCCTCAACCCTCAACCCTCAACCCCAAACCCCAAACCCTAAACCCCAAACCCCAAACCCCAGACCCCCGACCCCAAACCCCAAACCCCAAACCCTATGGGAGACTGAGGGAGGCGAAGGCTCTCAGGAGTCACAAGCCCTGAGCAATTTGAGGATTAGTGTGCTTTCGAGTTTAATTTGGTTTTGGGGTTTAGGGTTTAGGGTTTAGGGCTTAGAGTTTGACAGTTTCACGAATCAAATTCGGGTTCAGGGGTCTGGTTGCGCATTTCCGGCGGATGTCTCGGACCTAGCTAGGGCCGAACGACTACGAATGCCCAAGCCCCGAAAACGCCAAGCCGCTGAAGCCCTACGCCCTTGCCCCTCCATAGCCCAAGCTTGCCCTTCGCAGCATTTCTTTGGCCCAGCAGAGCGTCAATTCCCCCCCGCTCCCAAGTGCTGCAGCTCCTGCAACATGCGAGGTGGCCTGGCATGTCGGTGTTTTTTTTTGTTTTTCTCGCTTTTTTGGTTTAGGGTTTAGTGTGCAACGCCCTGGAAATATGCGAACTGAACCCCCTGAACCCCAAACCCTAAGACCCCAAACGCAACCAGCCTAAGCACTGAACCCTGGAGTGACTTCGAAGCCATTCATCTTTAAGAGCTCACCGTCCGTTGTGCCCTGAACCCTAAACCCTAAACCTTAGGCCTTAAACCCTAACCCCTAAACCCTAAACCCTATACCCTAAACCCCAAACCCCAAACCCTAAACCCTAAACCCGAAACCCTAAACTCTAAACCCTACACCAAATACACTGAAGCCTGAACCTTGCCACCGAGAGCTATAGCTTGAATACCTCACGCCCTGAAGGGTGTTGGGCTAAGGAGTTTTTCAGACAAGAGCGAACGCCAGCGAGTTCGTAAACTAGGAGAGTGGGCCCTTATTTTCCCCTTTGTTTGGGGGGTGTTTAGGTTCCCTGACACGCCCCGTTAAACCACAAGGGTGACCTTTCGATTCCTGGGTTACTCTTGGGTCTAGTAAAGCGGTGGAGATTCCGAGCCGAACAAAGCAGGTGCTTAAGGTGGTGGTGATTGCTGCCGCTTCAGCTGTTGGTTCTGCTGGTTTCCTTGCTCTGCCTGTTTCCCCTCATTTCATTGGTCTATTTCTTGTTAATATTCCTGTTCACCATTGAAATATTGGCGGTGTCGTTCATGTATGTTTCCTGCTTTCGTTTCTGTCGTTCGCGGAACTCCGGTCTTTCCCCTTGTCCCTCCTGTTGTTTCGATCTGCTTTGCAGATTCCTCCGTCCCGACCTTCAGGGTTTGAGATCCGGGGCTCAGGGTTTGTTTATCATATTTGGTTTCCTTAAGAGAAGCAGTTTCCGAATACATAGTCAGGAGAGTTGACAACAGAATCGTAGAGCCAGAATGTAAACGAAAACGAAAAGACAAAGCTCCATGAGCAAGGGCCTGGCGGTGGGGGTGTTAGGACCGCGAAGCCGCGAGGTGTTTTGAAGAGCTTGCTACTTGTCTCCGGACCCTGGGCAGCACTCATCGTCCCTCTAACCCTAAACCCAAAGCCCTAAACCCTAAACCCTAAACCCTAAACCCTAAACCCTAAAGCGCCTAAACCCCCGTGTCCGCTGGAGCAAGAATCACAAATCGACAAGCTCGAGTCCAAGCCCCCTCGAAGTCACTGGCTTTGCAAGTAGCCCTGAACCCTAAACCCCAAACCCCAAACCCTAAACCCTAAACCCTAAACCCCAAACCCCAAAGCCTAAACCCCTAAGCCCTAAGCCCTAAGCCCTAGGCCCTAGGCCCTAGGCCCTAAACCCTAAAAACCCTAAAAACCCTAAACCCTAAACCCTAAACCCTATCGGAGGACTGACTGCTGCTTCTGTGCCTGGGCTGCAGGTCGTCTAGGATGGAGAGTTTCCTGGCACTGGCTGCCCCAAACCCCCAAACCCGACACCCTGAGATGCGGTGCTGGCTGCCTGCGTGTTTGGCTGAAGCCCTAAACCCTAAACCCTAAACCCTAAACCCTAAACCCTAAACCCTAAACCCTAAACCCTAAACCCTAAACCCTAAGCCCTAAGCCCTAAGCCCTAAGCCCCAAGCCCTAAGCCCTAAAGAAGTATGGACCCTTTGCGATCTCGACTCCAGGGTGCGTGGTCTGGGTTTCTGAAGCAGATTGGGGTGTAGGGCTTAGGGCTTAGGGTTCACAGGGTTTGGGAGTCGTAGATGGCTCTGCAGGGCCAACCTTTGCTTAAGTGCACAACTTCGGCAAGCCTGGCATCTTTGAGATGACCTGGTTTTGCATTTCTGCAACCCAAACCCCGCAACTGCGCGCCTCTCTGGGCGAAGAGAACCCGGCACATGGATCTCACCATGCTACGTACAGCTCCAAGCTTCCATGTCTCAGCTGAGTTCGGCCTTGTCATCTTCCCTTCGCCTTCCCCCTCCTCCCTACAGGCCCGAAAGCCCCCTTGAACCGAGGGTTTAGGGTTTAGGGTTTAGCCTCTCTAAGGGCTACTGCAACACCAGCAACGTCTTGCTGAGAGCCCCATGGTCTCAGCATTGGTTCAGGTTTCAAGGGTCAAGGGCCTTTGGCATTCCGGGGGTTTTGCGGTTTTGGGTTTAGGGTTTAGGGGTGCAGCAGGCGCAAAGCCGCCAGCGATCCTCAATTGTTGCGGGGCCTTCAAAGAAAGGGGGACGTAGCAGGGATCCTACTTTAGAGAACTACCCGCAATACCAAAGCCCTAAACCCGAACCCCTGAACCCTAACCCCACACCCCGAACCCCAAACCCCCAAAGCCCACACCCTGAACCCTGAACCCTGAACCCTGAACCCTGAACCGTAAACCCTAAACCCTAAACCCTACAACCTTCCACCCGAAGCCCTGAACCCCCAAACGCCGAGACGGTGTCGACCCTGTTCGCCGATTGCTACGAGCAGTGCGGCACCTGCGACTCCGCAGAAGGCCGCCCTGGCCTTCTTGGCGGCCTGTTGACTCTAGGGTTTAGGGTTTAGGGTGTTTAGGGTTTAGGGTTTAGGGTGGGCTTTGGGGTTCAAGGGTTTTGGGGGTTGAGGGCGTCCTTTGCGTCTATTGGCCTTGGGGGAGTCAAGCGCTGAGCCCTAAACCCTAAACCCTAAACCCTAAACCCTAAACCCTAAGCCCTAAACCCTAAACCCTAAACCCAAAACCACAATGAGCCATCTCTGGCACACTCTGGCACCGGTTCTGCGTGGTTGGACCTTGACATCGCCTGTCTCGTAGGGTTTAGGGTTTAGGGTTTAGGGTTTAGGGTTTAGGGTTTACCTAAACCCTGAACCCTAAACCCTAAATCCTAAACCCTAAACCCTAAACCCTCTTTGGCCTTCTCCTGCCCTCCTCCTCTTGCCCGATGCCAGGTGTCTTCGCGGCCTACCTCCTTGGCGTGGGCGAGGCTGCGAGGGCACTTTGCCAGGACGTCGAGGCGAGGAGAGGGGCCTCTGGAGCCATCCTAAGCTTCTTAGGGTTTAGGGTTTAGGGTTTAGGGTTTGGGGTTTGGGGTTTGGGGTTTGGGGTTTGGGGTTTAGGGAAGCCCCTATTTTACTTCGGGCTTTGTGGGCCGTCTATTGGCATGCGGGATTGCAGCTCTCGCGCGATATGGGGGTTGGTGGATGGCGGGTCTCCTTTTACAATTATCCTTGGGGCTTTTGTGAGGGTAGTCTAGTGACTAATTTTAACGCTACGCGACCCGCCTCGGCCCGGCCCAGCGCATCCGCGTGAGCATGGTGATTCCGCAGCGCCCAAGTCGCTGGACCCCAAGCAATAAGGGTTGGGTTGAGGGTTGAGGGTTGAGGGTTGAGGGTTGAGGGTTCCGGGTTTATGGTTTATGGTTTGGGGTTTGGGGTTGAGGGTTAGTTTAGGGCTCAAGGTTCACGCTTTGGGGTTGAGGGTTTTTTTGGGTTTAGGGTTCGGCTTGGAGTGATCGTAGGGGCGACTCTTCGGCAGGGTGGAGGGGGGGGAGGTGGGGTGGGGGAGGTGGGGTGGGGGGAGGGGGGGGGGGGGGGGGAGGGGGGGGTAAGGGGGGGGGGGGGTGTGGGGGGGGGGGGGTGGGGGGGGGGGCGTGGGGGGGGGGGGGGTGGGGGGGGGGGGTGGACGGGGGGGGGGTGGGACGGGGGGGGGGTGGGGGTGCCCTGCTGGGAGGGGCTTCAACTGCCTCTGGTCCTGGCGAAGCGTCCGCTTGCGGACCCCGGTTTCCCAGGGGGGGTACCCATTTGAGGCCAAAAAAAAGGGGTCCCAAAAAAGGGCTTCGGGGGAGGAGCCTGTTCTGACAACCTATACACCTCCGGCCCGAGGCCTCGGCGGATCACACTAACCCACCAAAACCCTGTTCTTTTTGTTAAGGCCCTTTGATTAGTCTGTGGGATCCAGGGTCCCACACTTCTCCCCAGGTGTGGCGGTGCACCATCGTCCCCCCGCACAACGGGACCTGCGCGGGCATGATTCGGGAGGCTACGCAGCTTCTTCCCTTCTTGTGAGTTTGTCTCATCCCCATCGTGGCTGGTGCTTGCATGTTCATGCATGATTATGTAGACCAAAATGGATGCTCTGCAATGATGCAGTATCCGATGAGACAAGAGCATCATCGAACGTAGGGTGCCTTGTGACGCGCAAAACGGTCCAACGGCTCGGGCAACTGCCAGCATCGAAACAGTTACTGTTATTTTCACGGTTTTCCACGTGTTGTGATTTGTTTGTATTGTGGTGAGTGTGCCTGTCCTGACATGATTCGTGAACATTCCGGTGTGGTCGTCTCGCATAGTTCGTGTCAGAGGGCGTTCAAGATAGCATGAGCTAGTGCGATTGCGACATTGCGTGGGAACCCTCGGCCGTTGAACTCATTCAAGCATTATCTGGCTCTTTGCCGAGGCTACTGTTGCCCTGTCGTAGCCGGAACAGTTTCAGAATACTTTCGCCGTCCGGGTTTGATTCCCATCTGAAGAGCACCGCTGATCTCAGGCTCTGGGCGCTGGGTTGCCAGTGGCCACCAAAGAGGACTTGCAAGACAAGAAAAGTGTTTTGGATTTTCGGGGGGGGGGGGGGGGGGGGGGGGGGGAGAGAGGATGCTGTCCTAGACCCATCGTCTGTTTTCCGGCGTTTCGGACTGCGTTGGTCGTGGAGTTTCAGGTTTGCCTCCAGGTCTCAGCCTTGCAACTAGCTATCTATCCCCAGCGGGGGTGTGCTTCCAAAAGGACGAGATTGACGTCATGTGCCACCCCAACGCGACGTTCACCACAACAGTACCACCCACGACCACGACCACGACCACCACCGTGGAAACGACGACGACGACCACACTCGAGCAGCTTGCTGCACTTCTACTAACTATTTTGCTTGAGAGCTGCCCTAGACCCTAAACTCCAAGTCCTATACCCTGAGCCCAAAATAACTAACTAATCGCCTTCCTTATAAGGGGAATGCAGGGATTATTGTCGACTTGTAGACCCTTTGAGTTCGGCAAGAAATGGGCCCTCTTTACACAAGCCACCCTTCAGCCAGAAAGCTCCCCCAGCCAGAAAGCCCCCCCCACCCCCTAAACAGTCGACTTCCGGAACCCCGAAATCCTGAAAACTCTACAAGTCCCAAGTCCCAAACGTCTAAGTCCAGAAGATGATCTTGGGGCTTGGGATGCGGCAGGCCTTATTGTCTAGACAGGTGGAGACACGGCCAAGAGACCAGGTGGGTTTATCATGGGTTCCCCTAGGGTTCCCCTACTACCCCCTCTATACGAGCATAATTAAGGCTAGTTTTGGGATAGCTAAGCCTAGTATTTCGTAGGGAAACTGATGGGTTTAGGGTTTGGGTCTTGGGGTGTAGGGCTTCGGGCTCGCACGCAATCTGCTCGGTTTTTCGGCTGTTGCCTCTGACTGAGGTCTCTCAGCAGTGGCGTCGCCTCAAGCGTTGCGGGTTCGGTGTGGACGGTGCAGGCTCCGGGGCTGAGTTTGCGGGGTTTAGGGTGTAGGGTTTAGGGTTTAGGGTTTAGGTCTTTCAGGGTTTAGGGTTTAGGGTTTATTAGGGATATTCGGGCCTTTTGATGGCCTTGATTGACCGCCCCTTTCCAAGGAGTTCGCGGAGTCCCGAGCTGTTTTAACTTATTTAGGGTTTAGGGTTTAGGGTTTGGGGTTTGGGGTTTAGGGCTTCAAAAAGGGGTATAAGGAGGACCCCTACAAGGGACCCTTAATCTTATTGCCCTTTTTCACCCCTACGTTTACCTTATAGTCCCTATATGCCGAAGTAGCCCCTAAAGAACCCCTAAGTAACCCCTACGGTGCCTTATAAGGGTCCTCCCTCTAGTCCCTTGATTCTTAGTTAGGCAGCCTTCGTAGTCCTTTTTTGTTTAAGGCTTTAGGGTTTGTGGGTTGCCATCAGGAGGGGGTACAGGGTGCCTAATTCCCAAATTTCCTGGAAAGAGCCGCTAAGTGTGTGGAGGTGATGCTTGCGTCCATGGTGGCCCTGGGCTGCAACGTGGCGAGGTGATGTAGACACAAGGGCTCAAGTGAAAACAGCTCTTGTAGTACTTTTTTCCGGATCAGGGTGACGCGTCCAACACTCTTGAAATACTCTGAAGCTTATATGGCTAGGGTTGAGAGTTTGTGATTTAGGGTTCCGGACGTCTTGACGTCGAAGCGGCGTTGCTTCATTCAGGATCTCAAGTTCGACACCTTCCAAAACCCTTCGAAGCCCCCACACTCCCCATGAAAGGAGCCTAAACCCTAAACCCTCAACCCTAAACCCTAAACCCTAACCCTAAACCCTAAACCCTAAACCCTAAACCCTAAACCCTAAACCCTAAACCCTAAACCCTAAACCCTAAACCCTAAACCCTAAACCCCAGACCCCAAACCCTAAACCCTAAACCCTAAACCCTAAACCCTAAACCCTAAACCGAAGCCTGTGGGAGCAAGGATCTCCCGCGGGGTTTTCAGTGGCGTAATTTCCCGCTCCAGCGCGCGCGGCCTTGATGTTCGGGGCTTTTTGTTTTGGGGCTTGGGGCGAGGGGTACCAGTTCGTAGATATCTTTCTATTGCTTAATTGCAGATCACCGCAAGGTATGCCTGATAGTGTAAGTTTGGGGTTTACGCAGGTATGGTGAAATCTTGAAACGTGGCTAGCAAGCTCAAGTGGCACACTCACCTCTACATCCTTAACCTTCACCCGTCTGATCACGATCATTTCCAGATGTTGGCCATTGGTGCGAGCTGACCCAGCTGTTACTTCCGACTGATCTGGTTTTTGTGTTTTTTTTCGGGTGTCGTACATGAGTAGGAGACCCTAAACCCTAAACCCTAAAACCCTAAACCCTAAACCCTAAACCCTAAACCCTAAACCCTAAACCCTAAACCCTAAACCCTAAACCCCAAACCTAAACCCAACCCCAAACCTTAAACCCTAAACCCTAAACCCTAACCCTAAACCCTAAACCCTGGAGGGCCAATCCCTCCACTTGAGGATAGAGTCCTAAACCTTTCGGGTTCCCACTTCTTTCTCCGGAAGGAGGGGGCTGGTGTTATCTTGGGCGGGAGGGGGGGGGGGGGTGCCCTATTTTTAAGGGAGCCTGAGGGAGTAGTGGGGAGTATTCGGGAGGGGTTGCGTACCCACCTTGCACCTCCTTCTCTTAAGAACCCCATAAAAACCTTAAACCCTGTAGTATAGTGTCAGGCACTGAAGCCAGGAAAGTCCCGAAACAGCCAAAGCCCCTAGGAATCAAGCCTTCAGTGAGTGACTCAGGGTTTCCAGATTCCCCTAAACCCTAAACCCTAAAGCCGAAACCCTAAGCCCCAAAACCTCTCGCTCTCGGGCCTGAAATTCTGCGTGGCCTGGACCGGTCGCACGGCTCTGGCTCCGCTGCTCGTGGTGTGGGGATTTTACGGATTTCGGGATTTCGGGGGAATTTGGGGATGTTGGGGAGGTGTTGGGGGATTTTTTGGGATGTTGGGGGATTTAGGGGATTTTGGGGGATCTAGGAGATTTCGGGGATGTTGGGATTTGGGGGCTTAGGGGGGCTTACGGGGATTTGGGGGCTTAGGGGATTTGGGGTTTAGGAGGGGATTTTGGGGGGCTATGGTAGGGGGTTTAGAGGATTCAGGGGAGTTAGGAGATTTTAGGGGATTTTCAGAAGTAATTGCTCACAAACGCCGGTGCCGATGGGCACGACACAGTGTCTCGCGCAGTCCAAAAAAAAGTTTCATGTGGTAGATAGGACAGCGCCCTTCATTGTGGGAGCTGAAGTATCAGAATTCCTGAACAAGAGCCCAGTCTAAGCCCAAGCCCTGAACTGTCGGTGCTTTGGTGCTTGAGGGGTGTAGTGCCCCGAAACCGCTATGTAGATCATTGCATTGTGTGTATACATATGCAAATACATACATACTTAGTTAGTTAGTTTTTTTTTTTGGGGGGGGGGGAGGGGCTTGTAGGGTGTTGGAGTTTTTGTTCAGTGCTTTGTAGCTTAAGGGGGTAGTCGGGTTGATGGCCGCCCAGAGGCGGGGCTGGAAAAGCAGGGAGCGGCCCGATCCCCGCAAATCTGGCGGGAGTCTATCTCGGAATTCTCGCCAAAGGGGGAAGCTGCAGTCTTTTGACTTGAGTTTGAGCGCTGGGATGTTCCCCAACTTAGCTTAGTAGTAGAGAGGTAGCCTTTAACCTTTTTGGGGCTATTCTAGTTCTAGTCCTTATAAAATCCCCAAGGTTAACCTTTAATTCCCCCAGGTTACTGGAGTCCTTAATAGGGATTATACAGTAACCTCTATAATCATCCCCATTAAGGGCTGTCAGTATAAGGGGGAACATCCGAACCCGAAACCTAAGTGGAGGATAAGACTCTCACCAAGGAAGCTGTGGATGTGTTTCTGAACCTGATCCGTTTACGTCAAAACTCTCAGTTAAACCCTTGGCCCTAAAGACATAGAACCCGTAAACTTGTAGAGCCTAATCTCTTTGGCCATTCCTAAACTTTAAACCGCAAACCCCTGAACTTACATTAACCCTAAGACATCCTCAAACCCTCAAATTAAACTCCGCTAGAACCTTCGACGCTCCTATAAAAGCCTTCTCGAGCCCGTAGGTTGCCAGTCGGGTGGACTTGGGGTAGGGGTTGACCGTTAGGATGCCCTAAACCCTAAACCCTAAAACCTAAACCCTAAACCCTAAACCCTAAACCCTGAACCCTGAACCCTGAACCCTAAACCCTAAACCCTAAACCTTAAACCTTAAACCGCTCAGTTTAGGCCAGGGGCTTGGAGGATCGTTTAGGGCTGAAGGTTCCGAACTTTGGGATGCAGGAGCTCCAGAGGTTTTCTAGTTTGGGGTTTAAGGTGTAGGGGTCTAGGGTTTTAGGGTTCAGAGGTTTAGGGTTTAGGGTTTAGGGTTTTGGGTTTAGGGTTCAGAGGTTTAGGGTTTAGGGTTTAGGGTTTAGGGGCCTTCGTTTCTGGCCTCCGGCTCATCCGGTGTTCCCGGGTTCTGGGGTTTATGGGTTAGCATGCAACATCCACGCAGCCAGCGCATCTGGTGACATCAAAACCAGGCTCGCCAAAGGGCGGCCTGGAACCACGGAGGACGTCCTGTTGCTGCACTCCTGCGCTCGAAAAGCAGAAGTCACCGCAATCGCACCTCGGGCGCAGCATCTCGGCCTCCTAGACCCTAAACCCTAAACCCTAAACCCTAAACCCTAAACTCGACACCCTCAACCCCAAACCCTAAACCCTAAACCCTAAACCCTAAACCCTAAACCCCAAACCCTAAACCCTAAGCCACTCTGCAGCCCACTTCGGCGCACTGGTGCGGCAAGCGTGGGCGATGGGCCCACCTTAGGGATACTAGGGCGGGGCCTCAACCAGACAGCTGCCCCAAAGCCTGACACCCGGAACCCTAAACCCTAAACCCTAAACCCTAAACCCTAAACCCTAAACCCTAAACCCTAAACCCTAAACCCTAAACCCTAAACCCTAAACCCTAAACCCTAAACCCCTAAATCCTGTACCCCTAAACCCTAAACCCTAAACGCCAAAACCCCAAACCCCGACAATGTCAAAACCGAAGCCGGGAGGTGCCTGGTTCGCCAGAGCCCAAGCTCGGCTCAGGATGAGGAGGGTTTAGGGTTTAGGGTTTAGGGTTTAGGGTTTCGGGTTGTAGGGTTGTGGGGTTTGAGCGCGCACTCCTCAAGATCCCCCCCAAGCCCTGAAGCTCCGAAACCCTCAAGTCCTTGCACCCCTCGATAGCATTTCGGATGTAGGGTGTCAGCGTGGTGTCGGGGCTGGTGGGTGTTGAGGGTTCTAAGCCCGAAGCGCTTCAACAATAAGCCCCAAGCCCCTAAACCCCTAAAGCCCCGGAGTTCCCGACCCCTGCACCCTCAATCCCCTAAGCCGCAAAACCCCAAAACCACGAAACCCCAAAACCCCAAAACCCCAAAACCCCAAAACCACAAAACCCCTAAAGCCCCCCTTAAGCCCCCCCAAGCCCCTCAAGCCCCTTAAGACCTCTTAAGCCCCCAAAGCCCCTTAAAACCCTGAAGCCCGCTAACATCCTGAGCGCTACAGGCATACCCACATCAACCACGTGACCCACGTGCATCCCGGACACTGGCACCACTCTGGGGTGCTCCTGGCATCTCGCTTTCTGGAGAGGGTTTAGGGTTTAGGGGTTTCGGGGTTGAGGGTTTAGGGTTTAGGGTTCAGGGTTTAGGGTTGAGAGTTTAGCGTTTAGTGTTTCGGGTTTAGGGTTCAGGGTTTGAAGTCGAAGAATAAGGTTACAGTTACAGCCCAACTAGCGTAAATGATCCCAGTTACGACTCCGAGTTTTGGTACCCCCCAAACTGTAGGAATATTCTCTCGTAACGCTATATGCGTCCCAAAGCCATGAAGTTGATGAATGACACGCTGACAGAGCAGGTAGCAAGCTCTTTGCGTGTACTGGCGCCCGAGGGTTTTACCCATGTGCAAAGTCACTGCTGAAGAGCTTCAAAAAGCTCCCTAAACCCTAAATCCTAAACCCGAAACCCAAAACCCTAAACACCAAACCCTAAACCCCAAACCCGAAACCCTCAACCCTAAGCTCTGCGCCTTCTGAGAACTTCACGTGCAAAGCGCAAATGTGAGGGAGACCTCGCGGGCAGAGCCACAGCACTCGCTTTCCCCCCCACCCTCAACGGAACCCTGAAGCTTAGAACCCACAATCCCGAAGAAGCCTGAAAAGCCTCCTACGTCCCCCCTAAACCCTAAACCCTAAACCCAAAACCCTAAACCCTGAACCCTGAACCCTGAACCCTAAACCCTAAACCCTAAACCCTAAACCCTAAACCCTAAACCCTAACCCCTAAACCCTAAACCCCTAAACCCTAAAACCCTACAACCCTAAAACCCTACAACCCTAAACCCCTAAGCCGAAACCTTCAACTGTTCGCCACCCTCAGGCCCCTAAACCCTGAGCCCTAAACAAGCCGTCAACGGTTCAAGGATTAGGGGTCTAGGGGTTTAGGGTTTAGGGTTTAGGGTTTGGGGTTTAGGGTTTAGGGTTTAGGGTTTAGGGTTTAGGGTTTAGAACCCTCGAACCCTCCCTCCGACAGCACTGTGTGACCCTGCCAGGATGGTGGGCCCCCTTACACCTGCACGGATACGGACCGGGGGCCTTGCAAAACAGTTGGGGTTTAGGGTTTAGGGTTTAGGGTTTGGGGTTTAGGGTTTAGGGTTTAGGGTTTGGGGTTTAGGGTTTAGGGTTTAGGGTCTAGGGTTTAGGGCAGCTTGTTGATCAGATGAAGCCCGCTTCAAAGGTCTCGGGAGGATGCCTAAGGAAGTTCGATCCGATGAGCCCGACAAGGTCTTTAGAGTTTAGGGTTCAGGTTTCAGGGACAGACCTAAACCCCGAACCCCAAACCCCAAAGGGCCTAATCCCCCAACCCTAAACCCCAAACCCTAAACCCTAAACCCTAAACCCTGAACCCAAAGCCCCGAACCCCAAGCGCAGAGCTCTTGTTTTGGGGAGGAGACGCCTTGGAGCAACACCAAGCGACAGTGGCCGGAGTCCCGGGAAGAGGGCTGACAAAAGTAGAACAGGAGACTCGTGGATGTTTAGGGTTTAGGGTTTAGGGTTTAGGGTTGCATGGAATCTTAGGGCATTGTAGGGTTTCGGGGTTTGGGGTTTCCTGGTTTGGGGTTTGGGGTTTGGGGTTTGGGTATTCTTTGGCACTAAGTCTGGTCAAAGGAAGTGGCAATCAGAAAACATACAACTTCTTGGTTCCTTTTCAGTGTAGTTACTTCCTCTCCTTTCCATCTACTCGCGTACAAGCAAAGGTGGCGAATCAACTGATTCTTGAGTGCTTTTGCCTATAGTACCAAGAGGTTTAGGATGGAAGTGCCTATAAGGTTGGGACGCAAGACTCAGAGAACTTGAATGCTGTACCCAAAACTTTGGTAGCAGCCTGGTGTCCTTGCAGAAGTATTCCAAATTGAGTCAGAAAAACGCAGTTTCACGCCCGATGTCCTTCAGCTCATCACATGAGTTTGTGGGGCTATGTTGCGAACACAGTAATGTCTTACGAATGCTCAGGGGAAAGAGCCTGATGACTTTGTATTGATATTGTCTGTTTGGGGGAACTGTGGGAGCGAAGTGAGGGTGTCATCGGAGGTTTGGCTTGTTGGCAAGACACAGAGCTTCAGGTACTGTAGGCCCCCTAAACCCTAAAGTCTAAACCCTAAATCCTAAACCCTAAACCCTAAATCCTAAACCCTAAACCCTAAACCCTAAACCTCTAACCCCTACACCCTTCCCTGAGGTGCTGCGCCCAGACACAGTGCAACGCGACAGCGTCGGAGCCCTTCGACTGTCTGGCCGACCTGACTTCCTGGGTCGGGAGCCCCGCTTAGGGTTTAGGGTTTAGGGTTCAGCATCTCAAGTCCAAGCATTCGCAAGTCAAGAAATTACTCCAGGAAAATACCCACCCGCCCAAAATCCCACAACATTAAGAAAATGTTTCACTTATGGAACGACCTTGCCCCGTAAAAAATGACCTTGCCCAGTAAAAAATGACCTTGCCCAATAAAAAATGACCTTGCCCAGTAGGAAAATGACCTTGCCCAGTAAAAACATGACCTTGCCCAGTAACTCCTTAACATTTAAATTATGTATGAAAGAGAGGTTTAGGGTTTAGGGTTTAGGGTCCAGGGTTTAGGGCTCAAGGGCTCAGGGGGGCTGAAGCTCAAGGGCGCAAGGGGCTTAAGGGTTTAGGGTTTCGGGTTTAGGGTTTAGGGTTTAGGGTTCAGCGGGGGTAAGGGCTTCCGTACATAAACGCGGCTTCGGGTGAGGGTTCTGGAATCTTGAGGGCCTGGAGTCGTAGGGTTTCAGGATTTAGAGTTTAGGGTTTAGGGCTCAGGTTTTGTTTTGGGAGTTGGGCATAAGTTCCGTTGGAGGAAATTTGGGAAGGGAGATTTCGATGGGTTTGGCGCTGAGGTCGTCGTTTCAGTGGCTTTGAGGATTGCTTGGCTTGAGGGACTTTAATTGGGATGTTCCCCCATATACTAACAGTTGCTAGTACCCCCGATTAGGATCCCTATTAAGGGTTAGTATAGGGGGATCCCCAGACTCTAGGGTTGCAGGGGGTGGTCGTAACGGAAGCGACTGGATCTTTTCGCTTCAGCAGAGGCACGTCTGATCACAACAGTCTTCTCGGAAGGGTGTGATAAAGCACGGGTGTTGTTCGCAAAAGGAAACTCATTCTCCCCGGAAGTGACACTAGTCGCTAGGTGCGATAGACTAGAGTTTCCAGGGTTTCGGAGGGCCTATCACAGTTGTCACAGTTGCTCAGTTGATCTTCTTCCGGCCATGGGCAGCTTCGACAGGTTGAAGAAATATCATGGGAGGGACAAGGCTCCAGCCAAGGAGAAGGAGAAGGAGAAGCCCCAGAAGACGGAAGAGGAGCTGGAGGAGGAACGGAAGCGCAAGGAGCAGGAGGAGAAGGAGGAGGAGGAGCTGGAGAAGGCTTGCGAGAAGTGGTGCGGCATCATCTGCAAGATCCTGATCCTTGTCCCCATCGTGGTGACCTACGTCCTCCTGCCCCTAAGGGAGCTGGCGGTGAGACCCGAGATGGTCGTGGAGAGCCGCAACCTCCCCCACAAGCGGGTGGTGGTGACCGGCGGCTGCTCGGGCATGGGTCTCCAAGCAGCCACGTCCCTGGCACAGGCGGGGGCCTCCGTGATCCTGGGCTGTCGCTCCGAGGAGAGCCCTCAGGCCTCCGCTGCCTTGCAGCAGCTGAGGAAGGTGGGGAAGACCAAGGCGCAGCGCCTCGGACTTACTTTTGAGATGCGTTCTTTTGTTGTCTTTGTGTCAGCACTTTCAACTTTCTTTCTTGCAAGACACTTTAGCCTGCTGTAGCACATGCGTACTGGAACTTCTCTCATGATTTTTGTCGGTTTCGAAAGCAGATGCTGCTCTCATTGCCCTCAGATCCCTAACCCTAAGCCCTCAACCCTCAACCCTCAACCCTCAACCCTCAACCCTCAACCCTCAACCCTCAACCCTCAACCCTCAACCCTCAACCCTCAACCCTAAACCCTCAGGCACGAGGTGTGGAGCCTGGAGCTGGAGTCCTTGGAGTCCGTGCGCTCCTTCGCGCAGCGCTACCTGGAGTCGGTGGGGAAGTTGCACGTGTTCCTTGGGAGCCAAATGAGCCTTAAAATAGGGGTTTAGGGTTTAGGGTTTAGGGTTTAGGGTTTAGGGTTTAGGTATTATGAACTTTAAAACTGGGGGGTCATGTACCCCAGGCTACTATAATTCCTATCAAGCTAGATGAACCATAAACCCTTTTAGGGTTCATCTGGTCCCAAGGCTGATCAACAATGCTGGCACGACGCAGGGCTGCAGGCTGACCGACGATGGGATCGAGGCCTCCTTTCAGGTCAACTACCTCAGCCCCTTTCTGCTGACCAACCTCCTCCTGCCTGCGCTCCAGGCCTCAAGCCCTTCGCGCGTCGTGCACGTGGTGTGCAGGGAGGGCTACCTCCGCCCTGCGCGGGGGTGGCAGCAGCGCTTCCCCGAAGGGATCGTGCAGGGCTGGCTGGGCTTGCCGGTGCCCATCCAGGAGGCCCTTCGTGTGGGCTCCCGGCGCATCAGCGCCTCCAGCCCTGGCGGCACCGGCAGTGCGGGCGCCAGCACCGGTGCCGGCGCCGGTGGCCCAGCCAGCCACGAGCTGGACGAGGAGAGCGAAGCGAGCGAAGTGAACGAGAGCGGCATCGAGTGGAACCTGGACCGCTGCCGGGTCAGCGACGCCTACGGCAACGCCAAGTTGGCCAGCCTCACCTTCGCGCTGGAGCTGGAGAGGCGCCTCCGCAACGCGGCCGAGTACGACGGCGTCACCTCCCACGCCATCAACCCGAACACCGTCCACACCGACTTCCAGAAGCTTGCGCTTTTTTGTTCTAGCCCAGTGGCGCCCTTCTCCCCTTTTTTTGGGGTTCAAGGTTCCCTGATGAGGTAAGCAACCCTAAGCCCTAAGCCCTAAGCCCTAAGCCCTAAGCCCCAAACCCTAAACCCTAAGCCCTAAGCCCTGAGCCCTAAGCCCTAAGCCCTAAGCCCTAAGCCCTAAACCCTAAACCCTACTGCAAGATGGCTCCTGGGCTACCAAGGAAGCAGCTCGGGGCCAGCTCGGAGCGCTCCGCCATGTCCTACTTCCCCCCGGTCTGGATCGCCGGGAAGGTTCGGGGGATTCAGGGCGCGGGGTTTAGAGGTTAGGGTTTCCGATATTAGGGGGACCTTATCGGGGTCCTATAGCGTAAGCCCTAAACCCTAAACCCTAATCCCGAAACCCGAAACCCTAAACCCTAAACCCTAATCTCCTTCCAAGCCTCCCCTCCTCTCCAGGTCTTTGGCTTCCTAGGGACCCGGTTCCGGGAGTTTACGATGCGGTCTGTGCAGCTTCGCCCTGATCTTCTAGCAGTCGTTTTCAGGTTGTGATCTAAGGGTTTAGGGTTTAGGGTTTAGGGTTTGGGCTTGAGGGCTTAGGGCTTCGGGTTTAGGAGTTGAAGGTTGTACTGCAGGGTTTGAGGGTCTTGGAGCCTTGGTTTTTGAGCCCAAATCCCGTGAGGAGCGAACACCCTAAAGCTCTAGGAATCCTAGGCAGCACGGTGCTGCTGCCATCTTCCATGTGGCCACAAGCCCGGCGCTGGAGGCGAGGGCAGGTGGTTAAGTTCAGGACTTGAGGGTTTTACAATTTGGGGTTGAGGGTTGGGGGGTGCGTGGGTTTCACACCCTATAGATCACTAGGTCCCGGGATTGGGACCCTCGGAGTTTTTGGGCAACACCAACACCGCACACATGAAACCCCAAACCTCAAACTCTATGTACCCCAAACCCTGTGCACTCTCTTAACGCCACAAACCCAGCCCGACGGCATTTTTGCGTCACGGGAATCTCTAGAATGTGTTGGGTCCCCTAAGCTCTTCGAAACGCACGGTAAGGACTCGCGACCCAAGAAGGCGCCCATAATTGCTGCCTTAAAGCATAAAGACCCTCTAAGAAGCATCGCGTAATGGAGACACAGAAATCCCTGAAACCCGAAACCCAAAACCCTAAACCCTTTTAACCCCTGAACCCCTAAACGCCTAAACCCTAAAACCCTAAACCCTAAACCCTAAACCCTAAACCCTAAACCCTAAACCCTAAACCCTAAACCCTGAACCCTGAACCCTGAACCCTGAGTCTATCGGTGGGGGCCTCTTCGACGACATGGAGACGGCAGCTCGGCTTGTTGGTGGGGTATCGCATTTTTTGGTTTCTCGAACTTGTGTATATCCTGAACCCCAAAAAATTCGCAGTTTTCGGCGCAGTTGGGGTTAAGGTTTAGGGTTGGGGTTCAGGGTTTGGGGATAGGGTTTAGGGTTTAGGGTTTGGGGTTTAGGGTTTAGGGTTTAGGGTTTGGGGTTTAGGGTTTAGGGTTTAGGCCAGGCAAACTTCCTGCGCAGGGTCTTGAGGGTCTGGAGGCGCTTGGAGGTTTTTAGGGGGAAGCTTCGAAGCAAGAAACTATAAACCCCTAAACCCTAAAAGCCTAAAACCCTGAAACACTGAGACCCTAAAACCCTAAAGCCCAAAAGCCCCAAAGCCCTAAAACCCTAGAACCTTAAACCCTGAAACCCTAAAACCCCAAGCCCCGAACCGTATACCCTGCACCTTAGGCTGGACCCTGACACTGCAACACTCCCAACCCTGAACCACAAAACGGGAGAAAACCAAACACCAAAAACACTAAACGCCCAAACCCTGCACCCTAAACCCTCAACCCTAAACCCTAAACCCCAAACCCTAAACCCTAAACCCCAAACCCTAAATAAACTCCCAACCCCGAGGCCTTCACCAAGTGCGGGCGCAGCCCAGCCTTCTGCGGGCGGGTTCCCGCCGACTGGCTTCCGGCTGTGAGCCTGGACGAGCAGGCCTGTCTTGGTGCTCTGTTGAGGGCTTGGGCTTGGGATCTTGGGTTTGGGGTTTAGGGTTTGGGGTTTAGGGTTTGGGGTTTAGGGTTTGGGGTTTGGGGTTGAGGGCTCAGGGTTTAGGGCGACAATGGGGGCCTTAATGATTAAGACTAGGGTTTTAGGAGACCATAAGGTTTAAGGGCATAGGGTTCCAGGTTTAGGGTTTTAGGGTTTTAGGGTTTTGGGGTTTAGGGTTGAGGGTTTCAAGGTTTGTGGCTTCAGTTTTCTAGGCAGACATTGTTTTAGGTTTGTGGCTCGGGATAGGTGTTTGCGTGTTATCTTGTTTGTTTGGCATGGTTTGGTGCTTCTGCTGCTGAGCGGCTTCTCTTACACCCGAAGCTCAACAAGAAGTGGCAGCGCCCAACTTGTGACTAACGCAACCTTTGAATCCTTCAACAAAAGCCGGGTGATAAGTCGGGCCTTTAAACCCTAAATTCTAAACCCTAAACCCCTAACCCTAAGCCCCTAAACCCCTAAACCCTAAACTCCTAACCCCCTAAACCCCAAACCATGCTTCTCGCATGGATCGTCCGCAGGACCACTTGCATAAACTCCTAACTCCTAACCCCCTAAACCCCAAATCCTGGAACCCCTAAGCCCTAAATGCAACCCGAACGATTGAGGCTGCGAAGCAGCTGTGGAAGGCCAGCGAGGAGTTGGTGGGCCTCGAGGTTGGGTCTCTGCTGGATTGTCCGGTTGGGGTTTGGGGTTTAGGGTTTGGGGTTTAGGGTTTAGGGTTTGGGGTTTCGGGTTTAGGGTTGGGGGGCTTTGCGTGCTTTCCCCACCCGACAAGTGGGGCAGTTGGATTTTAAGGACAAAGTGGCACGCATCGTGTGACGCGATGCAGTCAGGACAGTACAAGGACAGCAGGTAGGACAGTTGTAAGGCAGGACAACCGATACAAGATTCCGGACATTACAAGGACTGCAGGACAGGGAGACCCTAAACCTAAAACCCTAAACCCTAAACCCTACACAATACAAACAAATAAAATGCGAATACCGCAAGTATTAAACAGAGCTCTAAACCCTAAACCCTCAACTTTAAGCCCTA
Source organism: Symbiodinium natans (assembly GCA_905221605.1). Classification (NCBI taxonomy): domain Eukaryota; class Dinophyceae; order Suessiales; family Symbiodiniaceae; genus Symbiodinium; species Symbiodinium natans. The sequence goes on from CAJNDS010002639.1 coordinate 271,124, forward strand.
ACCCTAAACCCTATTAGGGTTCGGGGTTTAGTTTAGGCTTTTAGCCTGAGCCCTAAAAATCCCTGAAGCCTCAGCTCTCAAAAAACAAACCCTGAAAGTAAACCCGGACGCAGTCCCTGAGCAAGAAATCAGCTTCAAATCAGATGAGGACCCCGAATGCAGTTCCCGGAGTTCAGCCTCAACCCTAAAACCCTTCTTTTGCCTCAAGTCCAGGCTGCGCCCAGAAGCTGCGCCGAGGACGACGGAGAGACATGTGAGCTCGAGTGAGAGACCAGCGTGGGTTGAGGGCTTGGATGACTGTCAGGGTTTAGGGTTTAGGGTTTAGGGGTTGTAGGGTTTCAAGGTTTTGGGGCTCCAGCCAGGGTTCTGGGTCATCCCGAGCAGCCTAAGAGGGCATGCAGGGTCTGCAATTCCCAGAGCATTCAGGGGGGACCCTTAATCTTATTCCCCTACGTTATATAAGCCCTAGATATACCTCCTATAGTCCCTAGATACTTAAGTAGAACTCCCCTATATCATATAACCCCTAGACATACCTTCTATAGTCCCTGATACTTAAGTAGAACCCAAAAAAACCCTCAAGTGGCCCTAAGGTCCCTTATAAGGGTCCCTCCTTTAGCCCCTGGAAAAAGCGCAGCCATTCGGATTCCGAATTTCCAGACCACCCTGCCGGACGCAGATGAACTCCGGCGGTCGTCTCAAGGCTCTGCTGCCGTTTAGCTTAGGGCTTAGGGCTTAGGGCTTCGGGCTTAGGGTTTAGGGTTTAGGGTTTAGGGTTTAGGGTTTAGGCTTTAGGGTATCTGTCATCCCGGAACTTGAGCCCTTGATGCCACAACCCTGGACCCTCACTTCTAAGTTTTGCCTCCAAACCCAGTGCCTGAATTCGACTCATGACGCAAAAACAGAATCTCGATTGCAGGTGCACAGAACGCGTGGTTTCACCTGTAGACTTGCATGCTTCGCGGAAGCCCAGGAAAACTGCCTCCAGCAAGCTCCAAACTCCTTGGCTTGCAGTCCTGAAATCATCGTGCGTTTAGACATAGCGTGGCAGGTTGCGGGTATAGGGCTTAGGGTTTAGTGTCTAAAGGCATGAGATTTATTCCTCTTGGAGCCCTAGCGGTGACTGGTGCGAGACAAGAATCCAGCTGAAGTCTATTCTCGTCTACCCGGCAGAAGTCTTTGCAAAGCCCAAAACCCTTTCTCCCTCTACACCCAAACCCTCAACCCTAGGACCCTCACTGAATGCCAAGGCAAATGACTGGAGCCTTCAGAAGAAGAGCTGGCGCCGTCCTGAAGACATTTCTGCGTTGGGTGCGGGAAGGGTTGTAGGGTCTCGATGCAACGAAGATCTACCAGAGTCACAGTTTTTTCTTTCTCCGCGGTTTGTGGCTTACGGGCTTCGTTGGCCCAGGTTCGTAGGCCCTGTGGATGTAATCCCCGCCCGAGGTGTTGGGACTCGGATGAGGCGGTGGATGAGGACCTCTTCGACTGCGACAAGGGGCTGGCCAACGCCGCCGTAGCCCGAGAGGGATCAGGGTTTAGGGACTCCAGGGTGGCTTTTTGTTGGGATTGGGATGTTTCTCCGAAAATTAACCGTCCTTAATAGGGATGATTGTACCCCCCTACTATGATCCCCATTCAGGACTGTTAGTATAAGGGAGAACATCCCAAGTTGAGGAGTCTTAAGTAGATCTGCCAGACCACTTCCCCACCCTATGGCCTGCTTCCACCAATCCTAGCATGGCCGGGGTCGAGCGTGGGTGGAGCCAAAATGCGGAACCCTAAGCCTAGACCCCTGAACCCCCAAACCCCAGAACCCCTAAACCCTAAACCCTAGACCCCTGAACCCCCATGAACCCCAGAACCCCTAGACCCTAAACCCCTGAAACCCCCAAACCCCTGAACCCCTAAACCCTAAACCCTTAAGGGTGTGGTGTGACGCTTGAGGGATCACGGTCCGCGGCCAAGGATCGGGGCTGGTCCACGGAGAAGAAGAATTGGCCGGGACCCAAGGGTTTAGGGCTTTTTTGAGGGTTATCATAGGGGTTTAGGGTTTGGGGTTTAGGGTTTAGGGGGTTAAGGGTTTAAGGGTTAGAGTATAGGGCGGAGGGGTGTAAGGTTTGGAATCGTGGTTTGTGGTTTTTGGGGCTGCTTAGAGTCTAGGGGTTTAAGGTTTTGGGTGGAAGGGTTTAAGGGTTTGGGGTGGAAGGGTTCGAGGAATTTCGGGGGTTTAGGGGTTTAAGGCGTGAAGGGTCTGGGGTTAGGGTTGTTTTCGGATCTCTTATAGGCTCTTTTTAGGAATCTTCGTCGCAGGGCTTTAAAGGCCCACCTCGCTCAGTCTTGCTGGGGCTTCGGAGTTTAGGGTCTATGGTGGAGGGTTGAGGGTGCATAGCATGGATACCAGTACAAGAGTTTCTGACATCCTTGTAGGCTTCGGAAATGGTGGGGGGGTTCCGACGACGGGGGGGGGGGGGTACCTTTTTGGGGGGTCCCCTTTACAGGGTGCTGTTCTTTTTGGGGGTATGAACGGGGTACCCCTCTGTTGGGAAATACCAAAATGTTGGGAAATACCAAAATCCTCCCTAAACCCTAAACCCTAAACCCTAAACCCTAAACCCTAAACCCTAAACCCTAAACCCTAAACCCTAAACCCTAAACCCTAAACCCTAAATACACAAAGAATGGTCAGGGTGAAGAGTGTGGGTTCTGGGTTCTGGAGGGTGGAGGTATGGGGGTGTAGGGATGGAGGTGCTTTGAGGCTTGGGCCAGCTGCCAGCTTGCGCAAGCCCTACATCCTAAACCCTAAACCCTGAACCCTAAACCCTAAACCCTAAACCCCTAAAACCCTAACCCTAAACCCTAAACCCTAAACCCTTGTGAGGTGCTGCCGTACAAAGAAGAAGGGGTGCCAGCAGTTCTTCGACTGCGACCTGGACCTCGACAACTGGGCCCCCTGAGCTCCGTTAGGGATGCGGGCGGTCAGGGTTTCGGGCATGCCCCCTGAACCCTGAAGCATCCTGAAGTCCTGAAGCCTTAAACTCTAAACCCTAAACCCCAAACCCTAAACCCTAAACCCTAAACCCCTGAACCCCTGAAGCCTAAACCCTGAACCCTGAACCCCTGAACCCTAAATCTTGAACCCCTAAACCCTGATTCCTTGAAACCGTTAACCCCAAAAGGTTTAGGCTTCCGGCTGACTGAGCGCTGGGTTCGTGTATGGTCTTGCGCCATCGGTATCATGACTATCATGTTTGCCGCTACTTCAGCATCATCATTACCAAAACATCAGTGTTGTAACCCTCAACCCTAAACCCTCAACCCTAAACCCTAAACCCTAAACCCTAAACCCTAAACCCTAAACCCTCAACCCTAAACCAAGTTGTTGTGCTTCGTCCACGAAGAGCGAAGCTCGCGAGCCTCAGCCTTCGAAGCCGAAGTTCGCGAGCTTCATGTAAGTGCGCTCATCCTAACTGGGGGTTTACGAAATAGGGGACCCCTAACATACACTCCAGAATCGTAGGAATTGCTTCAAAGAAGGACCCAGAATAAGGAACCCCCGTCATCGGACAACCCCAAGTGTTAGTTAGGTATCTTTATCACCATTTTAAATCGTTCTGATCATCCTGACCATGGTTATCTGTCTATCGGCCTATGCTATCATGAACACAATTGTTGGAGTTTAGGCTTTGTGGTTTAGGGTTTGGGGGGTCTGGCGTTTGAGACATGCCTGGAGGGCTCAGAGCTCACAACGTTGAGGGATATACACGGTAAGTTTTCAGAACGAACAGATTTGAGTTGGAGTTTAGGCTTCACAGGGCTTCAGACTTCAACCCTTCCCAGCTGGCCAGCAGATGCCAGGAAACGGCGTGGAATTCAACAAAGAAGAAATGGCCGCTGACCCAGTCGGATTGCCGGGCTTTCAACCCCAAGCCTTAGAGAGCACAAACAACGAACCGCAAACCCCGCTGAGCCCCCTCAACCTCCCAGACCCTCCAACCTCCAGCAACCCTACGCCCCAAAACCCCATACCCTAACAAACCATCCAACCCTAAAAGCCCCCGCAGACCCCAAAAACAATTAAGTACCCGTAAGAGCCCTTAAAAGCCCGAAATTCTAACTAAAGAACCCTACTAAAGATCCTACAAAAACCCCGAAAGCTCGTCCTCTCGAGGTGCTGGGACCACGAGCAAAAGGGTGGCAGCGCACCCTACAACTGCGAGGACCCGGCTCCTCATGGGTTTAGGGTTTATAGGGTCTTCAGGGTTTTTACTTTTTTTTGGGGTTTAGGGTTTGTAGGCTTCAGGGGTTTTAGGGGCCTTTCAGGGGGCGCCAAGGAGAGGGTTCGTAAGGGAGGGGGGTTCAAGGGGGGTAGGTGCCTAGGGAACTTTAGGGAAGCTTAGGGAGCCTTAGGGAGTAGTGGGGGGTATTAGGCAACCTTGGATTACATACCCCTTGGGTTACATACCCCCCTTGAACACCCCCCGCTAAAGAACATTATAGGAGTGGCACAATTACGCAACGACCCAAGAAGGCCTAAACCCCAACAGCCCTGAATGAAGCCTTAACAAACCCTGCAAGCAACAACTAGCTAGATCCTAAACAAAAGACCCTAAGTACCCTAACAACCCTAAAAAACCTAAAGGGTTTAAAGCCCTAAAGCCCTAAATCCCTAGTTAAAGACCCTGAAACCCTAAACACCCCCGGAACACACCAAACAACCCTAGGCCGGGGCATCATGAATACCCTACCTGAACATCATAAAAACACCCTAGAACGCAGCTTCCCTAGACCCCTAAAGCTCCAATCTCCCGAAACCCTAAAAGCCTAAAGCCTAAAGCCTAAAGCCTAAAGCCTAAAGCCTAAAACCTAAAGCCTAAAGCCTAAAGCCTAAAGCCTAAAGCCTAAAGCCTAAAGCCTAAAGCCTAAAGCCTAAACCCTAAACCCTAAACTCTGAACTCTGAACCCTGAACCCTGAACCCTGAACCCTAAACCCTCAACCCTCAACCCTCAACCCTCAACCCTAAACCCTAACCCCCTAAACCCCAAGCCCCAAAAACTTGAAAAGCCGGAAGCTCCCGTCAGGATCATCTCGCGGATTACGCCGAGGCCTGGACCCCGCCGAAGAAGGCCCGAGCCTGTCAGGGCTGAGATTGTTTAGGGTTAAGGCTTATACAAGGTTTGTACAAGGCTTATACAAGGGTTATACAAGGGTTTAGGGTTTAGGGTTTAGGGTTTAGGGTTTAGGGCTTGGATTTAGGGTGAAGGCTTACGTAAGGGTTTAGGGTTTAGGGGTTCAGGGTGCTTGATGTAGGCTTTAACGTTTGTGTCCGTTTTGGGGTGCCTCGGGTTTTGGTTTTGGTTTTGGGGCTCCGGTGCTTCGGGTTTAGGGATTCAATGGTTTAAGAGGGGACTTGAGGGGCACAGGAGGGTTCTTTCGGATCGTGTTGCTGCGGTTAACCCCACCCCACCCCCCTCTCATGAGCCCCCAAGGCTCCACAACTCTGGTTTTGCTGCTAGAGATCGTACTGAAGTCTGATCACCCTAAGCCCTGAGCCCTACCTAAACCCCCAAACCCTAAACCCCAAACCCTAAACCCCAAACCCAAAACCCCAAAACCCCAAACCCCCTGAAGCGTCCGCCTCCGTGTGGCTGTTGCCAGGAGTGGTGCTGCGCGAACGAAAACCTGGGCTGTGGTGAGACCTACGACTGCGAGGCTTTGCTTTCTGCGACCTTTTGGATGTGGCTCCAGGGTTTGAAGGGTTTACGAGAAAAGGTCGGCATCAAGGTGTAAGGCCCTGTCCCTCATGGTTTCCATATTGCAAGTTCTTAGTCGGAAATTGGGGACTTCGGTAGGGTGCCTGATATCTTCGTATGGAACCCTAAAAGGATTCTACAGGGGGATGGATTCCCGAACAGAGCCAGCAAGCTACGCCTGCTGATTTCAGGAAGAGAATGAGGGAATTCGGCACCTGATACGCCGCAATGTAAACCTCAAAGGGGTTCTATTGGCTACTTAAGTCCTTCAATTCCCTTCTACGAACCAGTAAGCTCTAAAACCTAAACCCTAAACCCGAAACCCTAAACCCTAAACCCTAACTCCCTGGGCTGGTTGCCCCCGAGGAGCTGACACTTTGTAGCATCAGCTTCCAGGTTCAGCGCCTTGGGGGCCCCACCAACGCAGGCCCTCAACGCCCAAACCTTAAGCTTTGAGGGCTAATGGGCCCTAGACCCGAAACCCGAACCCTAAACCCTGAATCCTAAACCCTAAGCCCTCAAGCCCCCTGTAACTTGAAATTATTCAAGAAAGCCAAAAAGCGCAACTTTCCTCGAAACTTTACCCGTACCTGAACCCTGAATAATTTCAATAAATCCTGAACCCTAGACCGCTAGGGTTTCGGGCGTTTGGGGAATGTGGCCCTGCCACCGTAAAACGCCTTCAGACCGGCTTCGAGAACTGGGAGACCGAGTGGACAACCCCGCAGACTCTTGGCCCTGCGGGGTTCAGGGCGTAGGGTTTAGGGCTAGGGTTAGGGTTTGGGGTTTGGGGTTTAGGGTTTAGGGTTTAGGGTTTAGGGTTTAGGGTTTAGGGCTAGGGTTTAGGGTTTGGTGTTCGGGATATGTAGTTTTATATCATCTTCTGCTACATCTTATGCTATGTTATATCTTTTAGGATGTTGCTCTCTATGTATAGGGTTTCGGGTCCAGGTCTTCCGGTTGACGGAAGTTCAGGGGGCTTTCCTTCAGTCTGTTGCGCTTCGGCTCTGAGGAAGCACTTCTGCTGCAAGACGGCCCAGAAAGCCTGTCGGGCGCCTCGGGATCGGCAGCTCTCAGTGTGCCCCCCCTGCAAGGACTGCAACATTCTCTATAGTAGAGGCCAGAAAGGTTGGAAACTCAATAGCCGCAACCCCTGAGAGTAAAGTATATGGAATCCCAGCACTATGTGTCCCTTAAAAGGTTTCCAACTTTTTGGGGTTTACTGTAGTGACACTGAGGCTACGACTGCGCGGCTGGCTTTGCGAACTGGGAGAGGCCCCCTTAAAAAAACTCTCGGGTCCTTAAGGGACGGGGGGTTCAAGGGGGGTCTGCAACGCAAGGTTCCCTAGTACTCCCCACTACTCCCTAAGCTATCAAAGGAGAGAGAGGGAGCTACGAATAGGAAGACGAGGCAGGAAAGAAAGTCAGGGACCGAGCTCACAAGAGAAGGAGAGACCCTCAAGCTTGCAAAGCCACAAGTACCCAGCTGAACCTCAAGAGATTGTGTGGGCTGAGGGTCAGTATTCTCTTCGCATTCACTTCGCTTCCTCGTTCACTTCTGTTGCCCCTATAGTCCGCACGCGGCTGTTTCAGCAATTTCTCAGGCTGAGTGTGTTCTAATTTGTTTTCGCGCCGCCCTCCGAAGTAGGAAGGTGCATGGACAGTCCCGATATGAACGCATGCTTCACTTCTGTTTCATTGGGAGCAAGAAAAGGGTGAGAGAGATGAATGGTACATCCTAAAGGTGATCATAAGGGCTAGAAATGTGCGGTCATCTAGACCCTTCTTGCGGTACCCTAATGAACCGAACTAGGTGTCCGCGAGTGATGAACAGGACCAAGGTATGAGAGTTAGGGTCTCAACGGTCAGTGCGAGTATCCTATTCTCAGGGGCGGTTGACCTTTCCCTTAAAACAGTTACCGCCTTGAGGATGAACACGGTGAACAAGAGTGAAGGGGTGACGTCCCAACAGACCTGTTGAACGACCCCAGCTACTACTAGCAGAGCTAAGTCACTGGTTCTTTGCGTTTGGAGGGGTCGTCGGGGTTGTGGGGTGCCCAAACCAGAAAACACACTGTCAACTTTCAGTCCCAACACGAGAACTGTTGAAAACCAGGGCCGACTTCCAGAATTGGACTCCTTCAAACGCAAGATCCTTCTAGCCCCAAGGTTAGGGTTTGGGGTTTAGGGTATAGGGTTTAGGGTCTAGGGTTCAGGGTTTAGGGTTTAGGGCAGCTCTCTTTCGCGACAGGGGCTGGTCTGCAGCCAAGAAGAAGTACTGCTGCCAGAAGGAGCAGAAGGCCACCCCCTTAGGGACGTGCCCCGGGAGGTTAGGGTTTCAGGTTGAGCCCAACTGCTCAACATACTTTTGCCATCAAGTTAGATACCGATCTACCCGCTTTATGTAAGCTCAAAACTCTGTCCTGCGAACTGAGCTCCGGATGGGTTTAGGGTTTAGGGTTTAGGGTTTAGGGTTTAGGGTTTAGGGTTTAGGGTTTAGGGTTTAGGGTTTTCGGGTTTAGGGTTTAGGCTTTCCGGGTTTAGGCCCCAACCTGCAGCCCGAGTGAAGGTGTGTAGGGGTTAAAAGTTTGGGTCGCCGGACCTGATGCTTAGTAGCTGAGTAGAGAACCTTTAACCTTGGGTTTAGGGTTTAGGGTTTAGGGTTTAGGGTTTAGGGTTCAGGGTTTCGGGTTGGTACTCAGCAACTAGGGGTGTCCCAGGCGTGCCACAGCTGTCTGGCAGTCAATGAGATGACCAGCTGGTCCGATGAGCACAGGGCGTGCCCCTGGGGCAGGGGGGGACGACGAGGGGTCTACGCTCCAAAGCCCTTAACCTTAAACCCTAAAGCCTTAACCCCTAACCCCTAACCCCTAACCCCTAACCCCTAACCCCTAAACCCTAAACCCTAAACCCTAAACCCTAAACCCTAAACCCTAAACCCTAAACCCTTAACCCTTAACCCTTAACCCTTACACAATTCCAGACTCCATGTTCCGACCCCATGCTCCACTTAGGGCTCCAGCTTTGTGGGTCACCTTTCGCCTCTCTTCGGTGGTCGGTCAGTTGCTGGAACCCTTCTTGGAGCCCCTTGTTCCCCAAAGGAGTGGGCGTTTAGGGTGTAGGGCTTTCCCTAAACCGTAAGCCCTGAGCCCGAAACCCTAAACCCTAGATCCTAAGCCGTTTGGGGGCGGAGGTATTGCTGCAACGCCCACAACGTCGCGTGCCACGACTGCTCGGGAGACGCCCGGGATCCAAGTCGAACCCCCTGGACCACCAACCTCCCCGGCAAGAAGACTTAAACCCCAAACCCCAAACCCCAAACCCCAAGCCCCAAGCCCCAAGCCCCAAGCCCCAAGCCCCAAGCCCCAAGCCCCAAGCCCCAAGCCCCAAGCCCCAAGCCCCAAGCCCCAAGCCCCAGCCCCAAGCCCCAAGCCCCAAGCCCCAAGCCCCAAGCCCCAAACCCCAAACCCCAAGCCCAAAGCCCCAAGCCCTAACCCTAAACCCCAAACCCCAAACCCTGAACCCCAAACCCCAAGCCCTAACCCTAAACCTGAACCCCAAACCCTGAACCCTAAACCCTAAACCCCAAACCCCAAACCCAACCCTAACCCCAAACCCAAACCCTTAACCCCCCAAACGCCCCAAACCCTAAACCCCAAACCCCCCAAACCCTAAACCCCAAGCACCTTAAACCCGAAACCCCAAACCCTAAACCCCAAGCCCCCGAAACCCTAAACCCGAACCCCCCCCCCCCCCCCCCAAACCCTAACCCTAAACCTTAGAGAATGCTGAGGTTCATACGTTCGATGCAGTCAAGGAGGACTGTGGGGCAGAGCCATGCCGAAGCCCCCAAGTCCCCCCCCCCCCCCCCCCCCACCACGCGAAGCCTTGACCCCCAAGACCCTCAATACCTTAGGGCCCCAGTTGGGGTTTAGGGTTGAGGATTTTTTAGGGTTTAGGGTGTAGGGTGTAGGGTTTAGGGTGTCGGGTTTAGGGTTTAGGGTTTAGGGTTCAGGGTTTAGGGAATAGGGAAGCCCCACAAGCCATGCGCTTGAAAGTGGACACCCCGCAAAGCTTGAAAGCTCCATCGCAGGACCCATCTTAAGACTTTTGGTGCCCTGTATCACCGAAGAAGATCCTTTCTTTTCATGGTTTGTATAGGGAACCTAGTCCCCAACTCCTTTACAACAAGATTCAGCAGGCGTGGTGCTGCGCGAACGAGGGCCACTGTGTGAAGCAAGGGGCCGAGCAGTTCAGACCTCGACCCGAAGCCCGGAAACCGTAACATAGGGGCCTTAGTAGTTAGAATGCAGGGTTTTGGGGGGTTATTATTAGTACATATATATATATATATATATATGCATATGAAGGGACCAGAAGTGCACGACTAGCAATCTTTTCCGACCCCTGCTGTGCGTTCTGCAAGCCCTGCGTAGTTCTCCCAAAACCACAGAGCCCTAACACTGAAACCTGAGCCAGGGAACCCTAAGCCCACTTAGGGTTTAGGGTTTAGGGTTTGGGGTTTAGGGTTTAGGGTTTAGGGTTTCGGGTTTAGGGTTTAGGGTTTAGAGCTGTCCCCTGTTCCTTGAGACCCTTTAGGGCCTTCCAGGGATCACGGGGGCTTTGGGGGTCGGAGGGCCGACCCCTTACCCCCAAATTGTTGAGCCCAAGTGCAGATGCAGATCACCCCAAGCCACTAAACCCATAAACCCCAAACCCCCGAAACCCACAGCAAACCTTGAAGCCCCAACGAAGTACCCTTAAACCCTGAACCTTATGGAACCTACAACCCTGGACCCTGAGGCCCCTGCAGCCCGAAACCCCAAGCCCTAAACCGTGACCTCAAGGCCGCTCACCCTACGAACCCCAAAACCTCTGACAGTGCCACTACGACGACGCCCACCCCTTGCCCGGACGCGGGCTTCGATGAGCTCTGAGCCCAGAGTTGAGTTTTGTTTCTGAGAGGTTGGGGGTGGGGCGCTCTTGGAAGTTAGGGTATGGCAGGAGGGGGAAGATGGAGGGCCTTCAGTGCGCTCCAAGGAAAACGAGAGAGGAGCCCTGTCTTTCGGTCATGGCCTTTAGTTACCCAGCAAACCCGAGATTGCTTTGACTTATAGAACCCGAAGCCCCTAAACCCTGAACCCGCCAGCGTATCATGAAGCCGGGTGTCGCGCGCGAGCTCCAGCTTCACTGAGATCTCCCCGCAAAGGAGCCCCTCCCGCCCCAAAACCCAAAACCCAAAACCCAAAACCCAAAACCCAAAACCCAAAACCCCAAAACCCAAAACCCAAAACCCAAAGCCCTAAACCTAAACCCATAAACCCCAAACTCCGTAAACCCCGTAACCCCTAAACCTTGGGATGTTCCCCAAAAACTAGCAGTTCCTTAGTAGGGATCATCGTGCCCCCTACTATAATCCCTACTTCTATGGGGGAACATCCAACCTAAACGCCACAAACTGCATAAGCCCCATAAACCCTAGACCCTATCCATGCCCGCCAGGGATGATCCGGAATATTGCGCGCGGCCCCTGGTACATGGCGTCGAGGGTTGGTAGGGTGCAGGGCTTTAGGGTGTAGGGTTTCAGGCCTAAGGATCTAGGGCTCAGAGTTTGGGGTTTCAGGGTCTCGGGTTTCAGGCATTAGGGTTCCGCTGTGCCCCCCCGACCCAGTTGAGAGCTCTGGTATCGATCTCCAGCTGCCCTTCCCTTGCCATCTAACTCTACACACCTTAGATCTGAAACCCTAAGCCGTAAACTTTTGAAAGCCAAGCCGAAGTCCTCAACCCTAAACCCTGTACCCTACCTACAACATTAGGCACAGGCGAGGTTGCCTCACCATGCACAAGGCTTCAGGGTTAAGGTGATTAGGTTTTCGGGGTTGAAGGCTTAACTTTACCTAAACCCTACACTCTAAACCTAAGCCCTAAACCCGAAATCCTAATCCCTAAGCCCTAGTTAAACCCTAGGGCTTAGGTGCTTCATGAATTGTTTATGAACGATGTCAAAAGTCGATTGATACCGATCCCCAGCCCGATGTCACCTGCACTCACTGCTCCAAGAGGGCCATGTCGGAAGCCTGAAGCACCAAAGCAACCACAGTTGAGGGCTGAAACTCGGGGGTTTTGTTGTTGGGGGTTTAGGGTTTAGGGTTTAGGGTTTAGGGTTTAGGGCCTCTTGCAATCCCACCTCGGGAAGTGTCGTGGAAGCTGCTCAGAACACGCCCATCGGGACCTGGACCACAGAGAAGAAAGCCAGGGCCTTGGTCGCGGGCTCTTGCCACGGGGCTTTGAGGCTTTCAGAGACCTCGGTTTTTGTGGACCCGAGATGCCCCTCAGGGTGAAGGGTTCAGGGATTCCCCTCCTACTAAACGTCCTTAGTAGGGATTACAATAGGGGGTATCATAGTACCTATGGAGGCCTGTTCGTATCAGGCGGAACCTCCCAAGGTTCAGGGGCTGAAGGGTTCCAGGCCTCGCTATGAAAGCAGGGCCGGCTCCAGCACATTTTTCGGATCCCAGCGCATGTGGTGAGTCCTCTCAGCTCTGGTTCCCTTCTTGGGTACCTGTCATGAAGGGATAGGGCATATTTGGGATAAGCAAGAAAGGGCCATCATGTAGATGACTGCCCACATCCCTGGCCCGCATGCGCCTGGCGCTGATAAGGACTTTTGCTGCAAGACCTTCGGCAGGGGATGCCCCGGAGTCCATTACGACTGCCTGGGCCTCGAGGGGCTGAAGTGGTGCCGTGGCTTGAGGGATTCCTGGCTTGGGGGGTTTAGGGTTTGGGGTTTGGGGTTTGGGGTTTAGGGTTCTACAACCTTGCATGCAGACGAGAATACCCACGCGCGCAATGGAGTGAAGAACCCATTCCGAATTTGCACCATGAGCCCGCATGCTGCCAGGTGATATCGACGCCCACATTTGGCAGTACGCCTGGTCTCTGACGAAGAAGGACCCGTCAAATTCAGGTCATTGCTTGTTTCGCAGCTTACCCCTCCACCTCTTAAACATCCCCCCCCCAACATCGATCCTACCCCAGACTGACAGAGGTTGCCAGGTCAGGCTTTGCTTTTTCGGGGTCCTGCCAGCAGTGCGCTCTGACATGGTCCCTCACCACCCCCTTCCCCCCCCCCCCCCCGACCCCGAAGCCTATCTCCGAAGGGCTTGAGCAACGGTCTTGCCAGGCGTGGTGCTGCCTGCATCATCATGTTGGATGCTATCCACACTACGACTGCGACACGGCTGGGTGCTTACACACGTCAGGTTTATGTACACTCGCTGAAAGGCGGAGGATTGCCACGCAGTGAAGAAAGTCGTACCTTGAAGGGTTGTTGTGAATCGGGGCCTTCGGCCCCGAGCCCTCCACTCATCTTTGCCGGTGAAGGGGGCAACAGTGGTTGGTTTAGGGTTTAGGGTATCAGGGTTTGTATGCCCTCCTCAATCTTCAGTTCTTTTTGACTCGGCGGGCGCTCCAATGAAGGCCTTAGTAGGCCCAGAACTCCAAGCGTAAACCTGCGAACGAGGCCGTGACGTCTTGGTCACCCGAGAAGCAGGTCTGGTGCTGTCTGGCTTCCCAGCAGCTGTCGGCTGATTGAGGTTTCGGGGACTAGGGAATGATTGGGTTTCGGGTGTTTCGGCTTGCACTTCAGATATAGGGTGTATTGCCATAGCTTACATAGCTTGACTTTCAAAACCTGCTCCGAGGCCACCATGAGAAGAAGGGCTGTGAGCTCTACGACTGCTACGGGGCGCGACTAACCCTAAACCCTAAACCCTAAACCCTAAACCCTAAACCCTAAACCCTAAACCCTAAACCCTAAACCCTAAACCCTAAACCCAAAACCCAAAGCCCTAAACCCTTGACCCTAAACCCTAACCCTAAACTTGGTTCACTTGTTGAGGGTGCTTCCTTTGCAGGGGGGCTCCGGTCCAAACTCATGCATGGCTTTAGCCGGCAGCTTGCTGAACTCCGAAACTCTGACCTTGGAGGCAGTTTCGATTGTCAGTCCTGGCAGCTGGATGTGCAATCTCTTTACGCCCATCTTCCTCGACTGCCCGCGCAGCTTGTGTCTTAATGGCCCCTTGCTACATGCAGATGGCCCTTTTTCTGTCGGTTTCTCTGGAGCTCGCAAGAGATTTCGAACCACTTGGTTGACTTTTACGAAGGGGTCGTTGCAGATTCGGGGTCGCCTTTGGGGGTTTGAAGCACGGGGCTTAGGGAATTTCGGGCCTTAGCCCCGACACCCAAATGGGGGTTTGCGAAAATGGGGCGACCCCCAATATAGATCCCCAAGTAGTAGGATTCCTTCATACTAAGGACCCCAATCCCTAATTTCGTAAACCCCCAAATCCCCTCCCCCACATTGGTAGTTGTCTAAATTAGGGTCCCTTTTGGGGATCCCTTTTTAAAGAGTGCCGCCTAAACATAGGAACCCAAAAACAGACCCTAATTTAGAGAACTACCCACATGATCCTTGTCCGCAGTCTCCGACACTGTGGTCAAAGCAGCACAAAGACTGGTGCTGCAGGCCGGAGAGTCTTCCCCCTGGCTCTCAGTAGGGACTCAGGGAATGGGGGCCGTCATTGCAGAGGTCGAGAGACAGGGAGGGTGCAGGGTTCATGGGAGGCAGAGGAGTTTTAGTGTTTCGGGAGGGAAAGAGGGAAGTTCGGCAAGCGAAGTTTGAGATAGACGGCGGGGGCTTAGAGCTTAATTAGGGTTTAGGGTGTAGGGGGGAGTGCGAGGGGCCTGGAGAGAAGGGCGGGATCAGAGGAGTGGCAGCCCACAGAAGGCGTCCACCATCGCGCAGAAGTGTAAAACCTTGAAACCCTGCACCCCAAAGCCGCAAACACCCCCAAACAATAAACCCTAAACTGCCCTAAACCCTGAACCTTAAACCCCAAACCCTCAACCCTAAACCCTTGAAAGCAGCCAAGAAGCTTAAAGAGCCCTAAGACCCGGAGAGATCCTACTATTTGGGGTCTAATTTAGGGGTCCCCACTAAACCCTAAACCCTAAACCCTAAACCCTAAACCCTAAACCCTAAACCCTAAACCCTAAACCCTAAACCCTAAACCCTAAACCCTAAACCCTAAACCCTAAACCCTAAACCCTAAACCCTAAACCCTAAACCCTAAACCACCATGTGCTTCTCCTTCCGGTCAGGCAACATGGTCAGGGTTGCTCGTGCCGGCCCCAGGGCTTCGGGGTTTAGGGTGTAAGGCTTTAGGCTGAGGGTGCAGGTTTAGGTTGAGGGCTTGGGGGAAAGGTCGGCGGACTGTCAGAAGTCCTCAGAAGCTTAGGCTCAGGAGTGGATCTTGAGGGGTTTTGACCTAAACCCTGAGCCCCAAGCCCTAAGCCCTAAGCCCTAAGCCCTAAACCGCAAACCCTAAAACGCCCGAAGCCCTGAACCCTCAGTCTTCACCGAAAGCTCCTTCAGCCCTCGCTCTTGCCGAGGGAACTGGAGCCGCCCGAAGCCCAGCTGCTCCTGTCTGCTCCTGCCCTGGCCAAGAGTTGCTTTTCGAGGTTTAGGGTTTAGGGTTTGGGTTTCGGGTTTCGGGTTTAAGGTTTAGGGTTTCGGGTTTCGGGTTTAGGGTTTAGGGTTGGAGGGCGTTCCCTCAACATGACGCTTTCTTTCTGAAGGTACCACTGTCAAGGAGGCGACGGCCAGAACATCTACTGGCCCAGCTCTGAGTGCGATTCAATGGAAACCTCTTGCTAAGACCCCAAACCCTAAACCCGATAAACCCGACAAACCCGACAAACCCGATAAACCCGATAAACCCGATAAACCCGATAAACCCGATAAGCCCTAAACTCTAAACCCCAAACCCCAAACCCCAAACCCCAAACCCCAAACCCTAAACCCTAAACCCTAAACCCTAAACCCTAAACCCTAAACCCTAAACCCTAAACCCTAAACCCCAGCTGAGAGAGCCTCTGTCGCGATGGCACTAGTCCTGCTTCTCAGGCCTCCTTAGGAATCCCAGGTGCTTAGGGTTTAAGGACTTATGATTTTAGGGGTTGAGGGTTGAGGGTTGAGGGTTGAGGGTTGAGGGTTGAGGGTTGAGGGTTGAGGGTTGGGGGTTTAGGGTTTTAGGGTTTTAGGGTTTTAGGGTTTTAGGGTTTTAGGGTTTTAGGGATTTAGGGATTTGGGGTTGTAGGGTGTCAGGGTTTGAAGGTTTAGGGTTCGGGACTCAGGGTGTGGCCCCTGGCAGCGGAAGCCACGGTTCAACGACATCCTGAATCCTCGATCAAGGGTTTAGGGTTTAGGGTTTAGGGTTTAGGGTTTAGGGTTTAGGGTTTAGGGAAACTCCCCTCAACTCTTCCCGAAATCTTCGCCCCTCAACGCCACACCCTTGATTCAAAAAGAAACGAAACTTTTCGAAGCTGAGTCATTCGCTCTGACCCCTATTCCCTGCGTCCCGCCACGAAACACCCTAATCAGTAGCAACGTCATTCCCCAACCCCTATCTTGCTCTTACTATCACATAAGCCCTGAACCCTAAACCCTAAGCCCAGGAGCCCTGAGAAGAAGGATTGGTGCTGCGAGGCTCTCGGACTGAGAGCCCTGGGCTTTGACGGCTTTTTTCGGGGGTGTAGGGTTTCGGGTTTAGGGTTAGGGGCTTAGGGTTTAGAGTTTAGGGTTTGGGGTTTAGGGTTAGGGGTTTAGGGTTTAGAGTTTGGGTGGGTGAGGCTTGTGGCTCAGGGGCTTCAAAGGCCCTTAACCTTGCAGGGCCTGGGAGTGCCCGACTCATCCTCCAATTTTTTTCAAGAACATCCGCTCTCAGGATGAAGGGCTCAGGGTCTCAGGTCTTCGGATTCGGGGTTTAGGGTTTAGGGGTTTAGGGTTTAGGGCTTAGGGTTTAGGGTTTAGGGTTTAGGGTTTAGGGGGTACTGGGCTCGGGTCCTGGGCCTCTGAAAGCAGCGACTGTGGACCCACCGAGGCGAGCACAAGAAGATCGGCTGTTCCGAGCCGCTCGGCCGAAGGACAGCTGTGCAGTGAACGCGCCTCCCCAAACCCTAAACCCTAAACCCTAAACCCTAAACCCTAAACCCTAAACCCTAAACCCTAAACCCTAAACCCTAAACCCTACACCCTGAAACCTGAACCCTAGACCCCAAAACCCGAAAACCTTAAGCCCCAAAGCCAAAACCTTAAACCCAACACCTGAAAGCCCCAAACCCCAAAACCTGAAGCCCTAAACCCCTAAACCCCTAAACCATAAAACCCCCAAAACCCCAAAACCCCAAAAACCCTAAAACCCTAAAACCCTAAAACCCTAGAACCCTAAAGCCCTGAAACCCTAAAACCCTAAAACCCTAAAGCCCTAAAACCCTAAAACCCTAAAACCCTAAAACCCTAAAACCCTAAAAGCCTAAAAGCCTAAAAGCCTAAAAGCCTAAAAGCCTAAAAGCCTAAAAGCCTAAAAGCCTAAAAGCCTAAAAGCCTAAAACCCTAAAACCCTAAAACCCTAAACCCTAAAACCCTAAACCCTAAAACCCTAAATTCCTAAAACCCTAAACCCTAAACCCTAAACCCTAAAACCCTAAACCCTAAACCCTAAAACCCTAAACCCTAAACCCTAAACCCTAAACCCTAAACCCTAAACCCTGAACCCTAAACCCTAAGCCCTAGCTAAATCCTAAATCCCAATCCTCCAGCCCTCTTGGCTCTCTTCTTAGGCCCGACTTCGGCGGCGGTCATCACCACCATCATGAGCAGCATGAAGGCCTTTGGGTGTTTAGGGCTTGGGTTGGGGGTTCTCCTTTCGAGAATTGGGTTTCAGGGTTTCAGGGTTTCAGGGTTTCAGGGTTTCAGGGTTTTAGGGTCCAGGGCCTGAAGCCCTGAGTAAACCTAAGCTCCAAACTCTACAGTCGGCACTAGGCTCAAACGCTCAGTTCCGCCCCCTTTAAACCTTGAACCCTAACCCTAAACCCTAAACCCTAAACCCAACTCACAAGGGGCTCTGAGGGGCAGGTGTGTTCGTGGGAACAGATCGATGCGCTTCTTGATCGTAGAGATTGGCCGACATTCGGGAGGGCTTTCGGGGTTTAGGGTTTACATTAAGTCAAACCCTAACCCAAAAAACTAAAAACCCTGAAGCCTTAAAAATCTACAAACCCTGAACCCAACAAAGCCAACCATGTGAGGGTTTTAGTTTTTGGGAACCGACTGCCCTAAACCCTAACATCAAAACCCTAAACCTTAAACCCTACACCCTAGACCCTAAACCCTAAACCAACAACCCCAAAGCGAGAGGCTGCAAGAAAGCCTGCCATTGGGATGGCCAGAGTCACACCTGCCAAGACCGGATCAAGTATGCCGGGGCCTTGGGCAAGGGGCGCCAGTTCGTCGGGCTCTAGGGTTTAGGGTTTAGGGTTTCGGGTTTAGGGTTTAGGGTTTAGGGTTTAGGCGGAGCTAGAACCCCAAACCCTAAATCCTAGCCCTAAACCCTAAACTCCAAACTTCAGGCTATAGGGTGTAAGATTTGGGGCTTCAAGTTTCGGAGTGGGAGGTCGGTGCTCTGGCCAGCCGAAAGCGCCGAACGGCAAAATTTGTTTCCACGACCCTCTGGGCGAACAGCGTTGGGTGTTTAGGTTTAGGGTTTAGGGTTTGGGGTTTAGGGTTTAGGGTTTAGGGTTTAGGAACCCTAAACCCTAAGCTTTCAAACCTTAAACCTTAAACCCCGGGGTTCGTGCCACCGCCAACTTATAACCCCCTCTTCCCCCCTTCATACCCCCCCCCCCCTCTCCCCTGGCCCAGGCAGCATCGCACCGATTTCAGAACCAGCAGCACGCCTGTGCCCAGCGCTCGGGTTTAGGGGACTTGGGGGCTAAGGCTTGAACCCTAAACCCTAAACCCGAAGCCCGAAACCCTAAAACCTAAACCCTAAACCCTAAGCCCTAAACCCTAAACCCTATCTCCTCACCCCTGGAGGCAGGGGAGGAGAACCCAAGCGCGCTCCCACAACCCGCCCGACCTTTGGCGAAGTCAGTCTCATCTCAGCTACCCTGAGCCCTGTGCAGGACTTAGGGTTTCGGGTTTCGGGTTTGAGGTTTGGGGTTTGGGGTTTAGGGTTTAGGGTTTCGGGTTTAGGGTTTAGGGTTTCGGGTTTAGGGTTTGGGGTTTAGGGTTTAGGATGTACGTTGTTCGTGACCCAGACCGCGGCGGTTCACCTCGTGGCTGGGGAGTGCGACTTCTGCTGGGCGCCCAGTCGCAGCCACGGTGCAGCTCCAGAGATCTCCTAAACCCTAAACCCGAATCCCTAAACCCTAAGCCCTAAACCCTAGACCCTAAACCCTAGACCCTAACCCTAAACCCGGGAGACTAAACAAGCCTGCAAGTCACAAGGTGGCGAGTGCACCGTGGAGAGGTCTGGCTGTCGGAAGCCTAGACGGCACGGGTTGGCGCCAGAGATCATCTGGGAATCAGGTTTCGGGTTTAGGGTTTCGGGTTCAGGGTTCAGGTGCTACATCAGGGTTCAGGGTTTAGGGTTTCGGGTTTATTGGTTAAGGGGTTTTCGGGTTGAGACGTCTAGGATCTAGGAGTTCAGGGCCGCACGGTGCCCTAGAGCCGTTTAAAGCCCTAAACAACCCGACGCCCTAATTAGGGTTTAGGGTTTAGGGTTGCTAGCGAGGGTAACGGGAGTATCTCGTAGTTTCTGGGGGGTCCCCCCCCCCCACCCCCCCAACCTCCCTTGCCACAAAGCTTATACACGGCAATGCTAAAGGATTTTAGCAAAAGTTAGCTCGGGCACTCGAGCCTTATGTCTTCGCCCTGCGGCTCAGACATTTCAGGAAGCGGCTCAGAAAGCAACATTTCACCCAACCTGCCGGCCAGGGGGCCGTCAGATCTTCGCCTCGGTATATCTTACCCTTGGGGGAAAACAGATTCAGCGGCAGCTTCGCATCTTCCTTCAAGTAGGACTAACCGAAATGCTAACAACCCTAAATGCTAAGAAGCCTCCCACCCCTCCCCTCCCCTCCCTTTGAGGCCACGTCTGAACCCTAAACCCTAAACCTGAAACCCTAAACCCTAAACCCTAAACCCTAAACCCTAAACCCTAAACCCTAAACCCTAAACCTTGAAACCTAACCCCTAAACCCGAAACCCTAAACCCTAAAAACCCTAAACCCTAAACCTAAACCCCTAAACCCCTAAATCCCTAAATCCCTAGACCCCTAAACCCTAAACCCTATAAACCCCCTAAACCCTAAACCCTCAACCCCTACTAAACCCTAAACCCTGCACCCGAAACCTCTGAGGCTACGTCTACTGGCACAAGGAGGATTCGCACTTTTCCACCCACCACGTCGTGACCACCGTGACGTTCAGACCCCAGAGTCGACACAGGGGTTTAGGGGCTTTGGGATTTAGGGGTTTTAGGGTTTAGGGGTTTAGGGGTTTAGGGGTTTAGGGGTTTAGGGGTTTAGGGGTTAGAGGGTTTAGGGGTTTAGGGTTTAGGGTTTAGGGTTTAGGGCTACCAGGGAGGTTTTAGGGGCGTTAGGGGGGGTTTAGGGGTTTGGGGTAGAACCGGGGTTTAGGGTTCAGGTTTTTGGGGGGTTTTCGGTCCAGTGCTGCAACTTTGGAAGCCCCTAAACCGAACCCCCGCTTACAACGCTGCCAGAAGTGCTGGCCCTGCTACCCCGAAGTCTTCATATGAGTTGGCAGCCCTACACCCTAAACCCTAAACCCTAAAACCCTAAACCCTAAACCCTAAACCCTAAACCCTAAACCCTAAACCAGAAACCTAAACCCTAAACCCTAAACCCTAAGTTTGATTAACTGGGTATTTCTATTTTGCAAAGTCGGGGTTTGTCAATCTCCCCCAATCTAGAATCATGACTATAGGCACTTTGTTTTTCAAACTCCCAAGCCCTAAGCCCTAAACGTCTACCCTAAGCCCAAGCATGTCCGTGGGTTTCAGGCTTGCGATTTAGGCTGGGGGTTGCGCCATGAATGGGCTAAGGCATCTTGGCTCCAGCTACCACTGCCACGCGCGGAGCCCGGCAGGTATTTCCTTCAGTTCCAGAAAGGGCCCGCAGTCTGTTGCTCAGATCAACTCCACCTGGGTAGACTGGTGTAGGGTTTGTCGGGTTTGTAGGGTTTACCTTGCACCCCCGCATGCACGCCGAGGATGGCATGGACGAAATGTGGGCGCAGGAGCAGAAAGACTTCTGCTGCTGGCCGCGTGCTCGGCCGTTGTTTCATCTGCTCTGCTCGCGCTTGGTCGTTTTGAGCCCCCCAAGACGCTAAACCCTACACCCCACACCCCACACCCTAAACCCTAAACCCGAAACCCAAAACCAGAAAAACTAAAGCCTCAAACCTAGCCCTAAACCCTAACACAGAAGCAACACCTAACCCCACCTTCGCCACCGCGCCGAGGAAGTATCGCAAGGGGTGCCCCGCCCCAGTCGTTCCTGCGGCCAGCTACGACTGTGCTGTCCTCGGAGCCAACTTGGCGGGGAAATGGGGTATAGGGTTTAGGGTATAGGGAAAAGGGTTTAGGGTTCAGAGTATAGGGTTGAATTAGGGAATTAGGTAGGAGGGCTTAGGGTTTAGGGTTTAGGGTCTGGGGATTTAGGGTCTCTAGTCTCTAGGCCCTTAAAGGGTTTAGGGTTTGGGGTTTAGGGTCTGGGGATTTAGGGTCTCTGGTCTCCAGTCGCTTGAAGGTCTATACATGCTAAGATGGGTACCTAATGCTTCCATCCCCTGCGAGGAACTCGTCAGGATGTTTAGGGTTCAGGATGTTGGAGAGCTAGAGGACACAGGGTTGGTCTCTAGGATGTAAGCGATGTGAGGGCTTACAGGCTTCAGGGAGGTTTGGGCCAGGGTTCAGGGTTCAGGGTTCAGGTTTCAGGGTTCAGGGTTTAGGGTTTAGGGTTCAGGGTTCAGGGTTCAGGGTTTAGGGTTTAGGGTTTAGGGTTCAGGGTTCAGGGTTCAGGGTTTAGGGTTTAGGGTTCTGACTCGGATCCCAGATGTTGAGCTGCAGGGTGTTTGGGGATGTGTGGGGTGGCTTGTCCCTGAGACCTGGAACCCTCGGCCTCAAGCCTATCTGGAAACCCTTAAACAGTAGAAGCGCTAGACCCCAAGCCCCAAACCACGAACCCTAGACTTGAAATTTGGCTCCTCTGCCTCGTGTAGGTAGAGCTGAGAGTACATCACAAGCCTACGAAGCGAAGGTTCAGCTTCTTGGGAGGGCCAGAGTTGCTGGAAACCTAAATACAAGAGCCCTAAACCCTGAACCCCGAAACCCTAGAACACCCCTTCAGGATTCAGTCCCTTTAGGACTTTAGGGTTTGCGACTTTCCTTGGGGCGGAGGTGATGCTGGCTTCGATCAGTGGGAGACGGCCCTCGCCTCAGTTGACTTGGGAGAGTTTGGGGTGACTGGGGTTGGGGGCGATCGCGATCTGGAAGTGTTGATAGGCAGCCAAAGAGACGGCGGGCAGGAGAGGGACAGGGAGGGTTTCTTGCCAACAGAGAGTTTCGGCTGCCAGTACTCCTGAGTTTCTTGATCCTTCTCCAGCAGTCTCATGAACTTGGCAGGTCAGAGATTTTTGACCCTTCCTAACTCCTTGTACTCCTTGTGCTGATGGGGTTAGGTTTTGGGGGCTCGGAGGCTGGAGTCTGCAGACATGGACTCTCTTGCGTTGCTGTTCATGTCTTCACCAGGAAGTCTTAAACCCAAATAGTCCTCCAACACACACCCAAAAAGTACCCCAGCAAAAGCCCAGAGATCTGACGCTATCGGGCCAATCCGGGCCGCAAACCCAGTGCCCAAGCCACTGAACCCTCCCAAAACGCTAAGCTGTCGGACTCCTACACCCCTACGGGTTTAGGGAGCAGGGCTCCGAATTTTGGGCTTAGGGCTTCGGGCTTAGGGTTCTGGATTTTGGGTTTGGGGTTTCGGGCTGAAGGTTCTGGATTTCGGGGGATTTTGGGTTTAAGCCCCTAAGCCCCAAGCCCTAAGCCCTAAGCCCCAAGCCCTAAGCCCTAAGCCCTAAGCCCTAAGCCCTAAGCCCTAAGCCCTAAACCCTAAACCCCAAACCCTAAACCCTAAACCCTAAACCCTAAACCCTAAACCCTAAACCCTAAACCCTAACCCTAAACCCTAAACCCTAAACCCTAAACCCTAAACCCTACACCCTAAACCCTAAACCCTAGGGCTGCCGGTTCGGGGTTGATTTTAGACGCGCTTGGTTGGCGGAGGCATGGGAGGCCGTGCGCAAGGAATGGTGCTGCAAGCCGCTTCCTTGGGTTTGTGTAGCTTTGAGCTTGGGGATGGGCCCCTTTGCGGTTTAGGGTTTAGGGTTTAGGGTTTAGTGTTTAGGGTTTAGGGTTTGGGGTTTGGGGTTTAGGGTTTGTAGGGTTCAGGGCCCCAAACCCCAAATTTTTTGTATGCTGTATCCTTCGCGTCTCTCCCAAGTAATTAGGCGACGACGACCCGCTTTGCGTTGCAGAGTCCTCCCCCTTGAGAATACGTTCCCCATGCCGGCTCCGTGGCTGTTGTAAGCCAGACCCTAAAACCCTAAGCCCTCTGCCGCCAAACCCTATTTGGGTTTTTTTAGGGCGCTGGAGTGTTCATGTTAAGGCTTTGGGATGCTGTTCAGTTTTAAAGCAAAGCCTAAGGCCTTGCGCAGCTTTGGGGTCTGGGGTTTTCTCCTCGTAAGCCTTCAGCCGCTTAGAGTCTAGGTTTGCCATGAAGGCTTAACCCCTACATGCCCGAGCCCCTAAGCGCTAAACCCTATATATGCCCCAAACTCGAGCCGCCCAAAAGGCTCCTACCCGGCCCCCTCTCCAAACGCTAAACCCTTAAACCCTTACTTAAACCCTTAAACCCTTAAACCCTTAAACCCTTAAACCCTTAAACCCTTAAACCCTTAAACCCTTAAACCCTTAAACCCTTAAACCCTTAAACCCCTAAACCCTTAAACCCTTAAACCTTAAACCCTAAGCCCTCAACCCTAAGCCCTAAACCCCAAAAGCCCTAAGCCCTGGTGCTTCAGGCACCGCTCCCGCGCCTGCCAGCGGTTCCAGTGCGACCTGGGCTGGGGTCTGAGCAGTTTGGGTTTGTAGGGTTTAGGGTTTCTAGGGTTCAGGGTTTAGGGTTTCTAGGGTTTAGGATTTCTAGGGTTTAGGGTTCAGGGTTTCTAGGGTTTAGGCTTTAGGGCTTGGGGCTGAGAGCTGCCTAAGTCGCTTTGACCCCTTAAAGCCTTAAGCTGTCAACTAAATCCAAGCTTTGAGGAGGGCTGGCGTAGGAACCTCCATGTTCACAGCATGCTCCTGGCGTCAGTGACTTGAGAGTCAACGGGGTCATTCTTCCTAAAGCCCTAAGGCCCTGAACCCTCCAACGCCCCAAAACTCCTACAGACCTCTCCAACATTCCGAAACCCCACACCACGAAAACTGCCCAAACCTTAGACTCCAAAGGCCCAAAGCTGCCAGATCCTACAGCCCTGGAACCCTACCCTAACCAGCGCGACGCTCGCTGTTTTCCAAAGGTGTAGGGCTTCCACACCTGCACGAGTAGCCCATCGTCGGCGATGACAGACACGCCTTTTACCAAATAAGTCCCCGACAACCCTGAACCCCTAAAACCCCAAATGCTAAGCACCGAAGCTCTAAGCCCCCCCAACCCTCAACCCGAAGCCCTTGAAGCCCGAAGCTTCCATTGCGGCCGCGTTCCGCGACTCCTTTTTGTGGTGCGAGCATTCCAAGTACATTTGCTTTTGGGCCATGAGCAGCGTTGAGACAAGCGAGAGCGTCTGCCTGCCCTGGCATGTGCCCGGACTCCACTACACAGGTACGCTGTTCTGCCCGAAGCCGTTCACATCTACACTGGAAAATACATACGTCATGCGCTGTGATACCCGGTCATACCTGGTCTTGACCCGTCACCTCCGGTCACGCCCGGTCACGTCAGTCATACCCGGTCATACCCGGGCATACTCGGTCATACCCGGTCATACTCGGGCATACCCGGGCATCCCGGTCATACCCGGGCATACCCGGTCAGACCTTGTCATGCTCGGTCATACTGTCCCGTGGTTGTTTGGCAGTCGCTGTTTCCCGTCACAGTGCTTTAACCCTAAACTTACCCCGAAGACCCGCTAAACCCTAAGCCCTAAGCCCTGAACCCTGAACCCTGAACCCTGAACCCTAAACCCTAAACCCTAAACCCTAAACCCTAAACCCTAAACCCCAAACCCCAAACCCTAAACCCTAAACCCTAAACCCTAAACCCTAAACCCTAAACCCTAAACCCTAAACCCTAAACCCTAAACCCTAAACCCTAAACCCTAAACCCTAAACCCTAAACCCTAAACCCTAAACCCTAAACCCTAACCTAAACCCTAAACCCTAAACCCTAAACCCTAAACCCTAAACCCTAAACCCTAAACCCTAAACCCTAAACCCTAAACCCTAAACCCTAAACCTTCAAACTGAGGCCTGCAGAACTTCCAGGGCCTCTGGGGGCCACCGAAAAAGGCCTGGTGCTGCAAGCTGGGGAGCCAAGAGCTGCCAAGGCCAAGGGCTGAAGGGCTGAAGGGCTGAAGGGCTGAAGGGTTTAGGGTAGGGTTTAGGGTTTTGGGGTTTAGGGTTTAGGGATTTAGGTTTTAGGGTTCAGGGTTGAGGCTTCAGGGTTGAGGGTTTGGGTTGAAGCGGTTTGGGGTTTAGGGTTGAGGGTTTGGCTTGAAGCGGTTGGGGGTTTGGGGCTGAGGGTTTGGGTTTAGGATTTGGGTTCTGGTGGAGGGTTCAGGGGTTTTGGTTGAGCGTAAGGAGAAGTTTTTTGTTTTTTTTGCCGGCCTTTGGGTGGCTCCGTGAGTTTGGAGTGGCTAGCCTCATCGAGGGCGCAAGGCATATAGAAGCACACCTGAAACTGCTCCAGCAGGATTAGTTGAGAGTGTCCCTAAATCCGGAACCCTAAGCCCTAAGCCCCATAAGCCCTGCAAGCCCGATAAGCTCTGTAAGCCCTCTAAGGCCATACAAGCCCTAGAAGCCCTAGAAGCCCTATAAGCCAAGCCCTTTCAGCCCTTTAAGCCCTATAAGCTCTATGAGCCCGATAAAACCCTGAAAGCCCTACGAACCCCTACAAGCTCTAAGCTCGTCTCATGGACCTCAGAGTCGCATCGCACACCGAGGCACGAAAGCAAAGGCTGCATTGCCGGTTTCCAGTGGTTCGACCCTTGCCTGCATAGACTTCCGCAAGCCCAAGCCCAGGACTTTTTGGGAGGCTCTAGAAGTTCATGACGTAATGTGTACTCTCTCTCTCTCTATAGTGTATGTAGACCTGGGTATGTACATATGCTTATGCACAATTGAGGCTCCTAACAATTTCTCAATAGTACCAGGCACACAATTTAGGGAGGGAAGCCCGCAGCATCGGATCGCCCATGTACATTGCCAGTTCTCCCAACAGGGTTTAGGGTTTAGGGTTTAGGGTTTCGGGTACTTTCCTGGTCCCTAACCACATAGGGCCGAGCCTTTGGGTGTCAGGTGTTGCGCGTGTAGAGTTTCAGGTTCAGGGTTCAACGGCTTAGGGCTCAGGGTTTAGAGCTTTAGAGGTCTCAATGAGTTTAAGGGTTTAGGGTTTAGGGTTTAGGGCTCCGCACCCAAGGATTGCACGGAGAAAGCCGAGCGTTGGGTGTGGCGCCTCAGACCTCTGTGGGCTTGTGCGTGAACCAGGTTTGAGAGGTTCGGTTTGGGATGTTCCCCCTTCTACTAACAATCCATAAAAGAGGGATTATAGTAGGGGTGCTGTAGTCCCGATTGGGGACTGTTAGTGTAAGGGGGAACATCCCAAGGTTTGGGTTTTGGAGTTTACGTTGGGGGGGTGGCAGGTGTCGGGTTTGATTGGGATTTGCCTGGGGTTGGTTTGCGGGTTGGTCAGGGAACAATACCAGCTCTTCAGTGCCTGCACCCCAACCCCAAGAACCTGAACCCTAAGCCCAGACCCTGCATGCTTCCGTATGGTTTTCTTGGCCTTGAACCCATGAACAAAAAGCTGGTTACACCCCACAGCTATACTCGCTGAGGAGACGGATTGGACCCCTGAGAAGAAGGGCTGGTGCTGCTCGCCGGGGACTCAGTTGCTTGTGAGGTTTCGGGTTCAGGAAATTCTGCGTTTTTATGCACCCGAGTGCACCCACCCCTTTAGCCGGACTGTCATGTCTGGCCTTATGAAACCACTTCAACCACACTTTAGCCACACTAGTGCGCTAGTTGCAATCCAGGCAAGTGCAACAAGCAGACATACACACAGGACACAACGACCTTTCGTTTGTTTGTGCCTCCACTTTGTAAGGCACCTCATTCCCGAATTCCAGAGCACCTTTCGAGAAATCTAAACATCCTTGTGGTTATCCTTACCCCCCTGAACCCTAGATCCCGAGGAACAAGAAGATGGGGTGTCCTGGCTGGCATTGGCATCCAGGCTTCGCGGGGCGGTTGGGGACGGAGGGTTGTGGGTTTCGGGGGGGGGGGGGGGGGGGGGGGGGGGCGAGGGGTTTAGGGCGGGGGTGTCTCCCGTTCTCGGGGTCTGTTAAGCAGGTTCGGGTTCGTGGTGACTCTTAATGGTTCGGGTTTTGGGGGGTTTAGGGCCATTTTGGGGAGGGCGGCGGTCAGAAAGACTCGGGGCTGAATGAACGTTCCTTTCAGACCCTGAACCCCAAGCGCCCTGGCCACCTTCAACCCCAAACCCCAAACCCCAAAACCCCAAACCCCAAACCCCAAACCCCAAACCCCAAACCCTAAGCCCTAAACCCTAAACCCCCCCATGTGGATGCGCAGGCGGCGTGACGCACGTGACCCACACCACCTACACCACGCACCACCACTCCTCGGGAGGGCGCTGGGCCGTGAGCCGAGAATGCACCTGTCAAGGGGGCAAAAGAGCTCCAAGGTTTAGGGTTTAGGGTTTGGGGTTTAGGGTTTAGGGCGTAGGGCTAAGGGCTAAGGGCTTAGGGCTTAGGGCTTAGGGCTTAGGGTTTAGGTTTAGGGTTTAGGTTTAGGGTTTGGGTTTAGGGTTTGGGGTGGCTGCCGCCAGCAGGTTTTTGCTTGAAGCATGAGTTGCTGAGATTCGTGAGCTGCGAGCGACGTGTTTGGATCAAAGCTGCAAGCGTCCTGTGCATCGCCCTCAGCTTCAGCCCCAACACCAGAACCCTAGACCCTGAATCCTAACTCCTAGGTTCAGCCTACCCCCAAACCCTAAACCCTAAACCCTAAACCCTAAACCCTAAACCCCAAACCCTAAACCCTAAACCCTAAACCCTAAACCCTAAACCCTAAACCCTAAACCCTTGGAAGCAGACATCGGCTGCTGAATGACGTGGGGCATCGGCGCGTGGAGTTGGCAACCCAGGCCTGCGAACCCTAGACCTTAAACCCTAAACCCTAAACCCTGAGCCCTAAACCTAAGCCCTAAACCCTAAACCCTAAACCCTAAACCTAAACCCTAAACCCGAAACCCGAAACCCTAAACCCCAAACCCCAAACCCCAAACCCTAAACCCTAAACCCGAATTCCGAAATTCCGAAACCCTAAACCCTCAAGTTTCTCAACCCCTAAGCCCTAAACCCTAAACCCTAAACCCTAAATTCCCAGTTTCCTAAACCCTAAACTCCCTAAACCCTAACCCCTCAAATTCCTAAACCCCCCTGAAACCCTAAACCCTAAACCCTAAACCCTAAACCCTAAACCCTAAACCCTAAACCCAGGCCTGTGCAAAGACGAGGCCTCGTTCCATGCTGCGCCGGGAAACTGCCATCGCGCATACTTGCCGCTTGGGTTGGGCACTGACTTGGGAGGTTTTGTTGGCTTGGGGTTTAGGGTTTGGGCTTTGTGGTTTAGGGTTTAGGGTTTGGGGTAAGGGTTTAAGGTTTGTATATTTTTCCTTTTGTCCCTCCTCCTGTGGTTGCAGAGACTAGTTTGCGAGGAGATCTATTTCTGCTGGTTTTGGCCCGCTAAGGCCCTGCTCACGGACCTGGCCCCCTCTTTGGCCGTGGCTGCGGGCCACGAGCACACGTGCGTTGTGAGGGCCGACGGCCAGCTGGTTTGCTTTGGGCGGAACGAGTGGGGGCAGTCTGACGTGCCTGGCGACCTCGGCCGCGTGCGAAGCGTCTCTGTGGGTAGGTTCCACACATGTGCAGTCAAGGCCGATGGCCACCTGACGTGCTTTGGATGCAACGACTATGGTCAGTGCGACGTACCGGATGATCTGGGACCAGTGCATGCTGCTTCCGCAGGCAGTTTTCACACATGTGCAGTAAGGTCAGACGGCCAGTTGGTTTGCTTTGGAACGAACACTCAGGGCAAATGCGATGTTCCAGACGAGTTGGGACCCGTTCTGGACGTTTCGGCTGGTCTTCAGCACACTTGTGCATTGACGCGGGATGGTGAGTTAGTCTGTTTTGGATCGGACCATGATGGTGAGTGTAATGTGCCGAGTGGTTTGGGGCCATTTGTACAAGTCTCAGCAGGCAGATTTCGTACATGTGCGGTGAAGGCAGATGGTGAGTTAGTATGCTTCGGTATAGGCCAGAATGGCAATGGCGACGTGCCTGATGCTTTGGGACCTGTCATCGCAGTCTCTACGGGCCACGAGCACACTTGTGCAATCAAAACGACTGGCCAACTTGCATGCTTCGGATCGAGCGATGACGAGCAGTGTGATGTGCCCAGTGATCTGGGGCCAGTGCTGGAAGTTTCAGCCGGTGTGCGCCACACATGCGCAGTGACGACTGATGGCCAGCTGGTTTGTTTCGGATTGAATGATTATGGACAGTGCGACGTGGCAGACTTCGGCCCCGTGCTGGCATAGCCGACCGCTTTCAAAAGGCACCTGCTGTGAAAAAGACGGAACTCCAAGCGCGAGTCGAACTCCCGGGCTCTAGCCGAGGGCTAGCAGTTGGATCAAGAAGTCTTCGGTTCTCGATTGCATAGGAAGCCTCCCCATGTTTGGGTTCAGGGTTCTTTGTGGCGAAACTGACCAGCGGCAAAAAGGATCACTGTCTTGTTACATGGTTACTGGGCTATCTCGTTTGGGTTTCTTGGAGCATTGAAGTGCGATGTACTCGGTGCTTTCCGTTTTTGTCAAAGCTGGCGCAAGGAGGAGCCATGTAAGCCACTGATGGAGGAACCATAAGCCAGAAGCCAAACAAATCAAAGAGGGATCAACAAGCAATCGGGGACTAATAGCGAATCAGACAGGAAGACAGGAAGACAGGAAGACAGGAAGGAGGGAAGGAGGGAAGGAGGGAAGGAGGGAAGGAGGGAAGGAGGGAAGGAGGGAAGGAGGGAAGGAGGGAAGGAGGGAAGGAAAGAAGGAAGGCCAATCTTACAGGGGGGCGGGGGGGAAAAATTGCAAGCTCCAAATATTGCAAAATTAAAGCATTTCTCCGCCAATGCGCAGACTCCAAATACGGTAAACATTACACCTACTCGCATGCTGCAAATATGCGGAAAAAATGGGCGCTTTGCGCATTCACAGGTTCCGAGATACAGGAAATTCTAGCATCTTTAATGTATTCGCCGGCTGCAAGAATGTGAGGGTTTACGATACTAGGAGTACCTTTCTGGCATCCTCATTTTCAGGGGATCCTACTATTTGGGGCTCTATTTCATAAATCCACATGTGGAAAGCCACAGCATTTCTGCCACTTCAATTCAAAGACGTCGAATGCGGCGAAACTTCCTATCCCATCTGCAACGGTGCCAGTGCAGCCCTCACTTAACTTCAGCAGAACATAAGGATAGAGGGAAGAGAATGCAGAAAGGAAGGAAGGAAGGAAGGAAAGAAGGAAAGAAGGAAGGAAGGAAGGCTTTGGGGTATGGCACTGTACGGACAAGTCTGGTAAGCGTACAAAGCTGGAACCGCCCTCAGCCCCCGAAAGCCAAACCACCAGAACATGAATTGAGTACTTGGCCGACACCCTAAACCCTAAACCCTAAACCCTAAACCCTAAACCCTAAACCCTAAACCCTAAACCCTAAACCCTAAACCCTAAACCCTAAACCCTAAACCCTAAACCCTAAACACTAAAACCCTAAACCCTAAACCCT
This sequence comes from Symbiodinium natans, assembly GCA_905221605.1. Classification (NCBI taxonomy): domain Eukaryota; class Dinophyceae; order Suessiales; family Symbiodiniaceae; genus Symbiodinium; species Symbiodinium natans. Next base: position 301,942 of record CAJNDS010002639.1, read on the forward strand.
AAACCCTAAACCCTAAACCCTAAACCCTAAACCCTAAACCCTAAACCCTAAACCCTAAACCCTAAACCCTAAACCCCAACCCCCAACCCCCAACCCCCAACCCCCAACCCCCAAGCCCCAAAACCCCCAACCCCTCCATCTGGTGCATCGGCTCCGAGGTTGTTGGCTGGCATGGCGGGGGTGGTGTACACCACGGCCACGGATGGCACAGCGGAGGTGGCGGTGGTGTGGCGGGTGGCGGTGGTGTTGTGGGTGGCGGTGGCGTTGTGGGTGGCGGTGGTGTGGCGGGTGGCGGTGGTGTGGCGGGTGGCGGTGGCGTGGTGGGTGGTGGTGGCGTGCATCACACCAGTTCGCGCCGACCTCATTCTGGAGTGTTCTGTTCAGGACTTGCCGCGGTTCCTTTTAGATGCACCCTGAAAACCTAACACCCTGCAATGAAACTCAGGCACGGCCCTAACCCCTAAACCCAAAACCCCTAAACCCCTAAACCCCTAAACCCCTGAACCCCTAAACCCCTAAACCCCTAAACCCCTAAACCCCTAAACCCCTAAACCCCTAAACCCCTAAACCCCTAAACCCCTAAACCCCTAAACCCCCTAAACCCCCCCTAAACCCCGTAAACCCCCTAAACCCCCTAAACCCCCGAAACCCTAAACCCCTAAACCCCTAAACCCTAAACCCTAAACCCTAAACCCCAAACCCCAAACCCCAAACCCCAAACCCTAAACCCTAAACCCTAAACCCTAAACCCTAAACCCTAAACCCTAAACCCGAAAGAGCGAGGCTACACTTCGACTGCCAAGCGGCTTTGCAAAACTGGGTGGGGACCTCTCAGCAGCTGGGGGCCTTCGGGTAGTTTAGGGTTTAGGGTTTAGGGTTTAGGGCTTAGGGTTTAGGAGTTAGGGTTTAGGGTTCGGAATCAGGGTGTTGGGTTTTAGGTTTCGGTTTTAGGGCGAGTCTTCTCTGAAGGGTTGGCGGTTCTGGGTTTAAGTGCTCCAAGGTGTTAGCCTCATGGTCGAAAGTTTAGGGTCTGGGGCTTAAGTTCTTTGTTTCTGGTTCTTCTAGCTTCAGTTTCTTACGCCGTATGTATATGTATACACACATGTATACTCATAGTAAACTGGCATGTAAAAAAATTCTAAGCCAATACGCAAGTTTCATGCAGAAAATGTATACATATACAGTCATATTCGTTTTTTGTACTGACATTGTGTATATGAATATATACGTATTCCTCACCCTTTGTGACAGTGTATTACTTGTTGGGAGGACGTGTGGGGTTGCGAGAGTGACTGGCTGACAGCTTATCAGGCAGAAAGCCCTTATAGGGTTTAGGAATTAGGGGTTCCCAAATCCTAAACCCGAAACCCTAAACCCTAAACCGACGACTTCGACTCACAGCTCGCTTGACTTCACTGGTGTACCATCAGAGTTGCTGGTTGTTGCAGATCTTTGTTTTGGGGAATCTGATGGTGCAAGGCAGAGGGTCCATATTAGATTTGGGGTTTCCTGAAACCCTGAACCCGGAACCCTACACTCTAAACCCTAAGCCCACAACTCTAAACCCTAAGCCCTCAGCGATAGATGAACTCCAGCGCCTCAGGGAGTAAACTCTACAAGCCCTAAATCCAAGCCGTCTAAACTCCAAGCCCCTAAATCCACAAAGCCTGCAAGCCCCCTGCAAGCCCTATAAAACCTGTGAACCCTAAACCCTAAACCCTAAACCCGAAACCCGAAACCCTAAACCCTAAATCCTAAACCCCAAGCCCTAAACCCTAAGTTTGCTCCGCAAACCCTTTGCCAGGAGGACGCCTGGTCTCCTGACAAGAAGCTCTGGTGCCTCGGGTTTTGGGTCTATCTGCTGTTTAGGGTTTAGGGAAAAAGGGTTAAGGTTAAGGGTTAAGGGTTTGGGGTTTAGGGTTTAGGGTTTAGGGCTCAAGGATTTAAGTGTTTCAGGGGCTGAAGGGCTCAAGGGTAGCCACGAACTTCTGTGAATTCGAGCTTGAGAGTTCAAGGGTAGGTTGTGGGCTCAGGGTTCGAGGGCAAGGGTTTGCAGGGTCGAGGCCGGCAGTGGAGGGTCCAGGGGTTTAGTGTGAGGATCCTGAACACTATCCCTAAACCCTAAACCCTAAGGTCTTGGCATCACTTCTTTCAACCCCCCCCCCCCCCCATTTGCAAGCCTGCATTGGGATCTGTGTTGTTGCAGCTTAGCCCCCGAAACCGTGAAGCTCGGAACCGCAAACCCTACGAAGCCCTCAGCGAAAGGCAGTGCCGGAACCTCACGAAGAGGTTTAGGGTTTAGTTAGGGTGTAGGGTTTAGGGTTTAGGCCCCCAATCCACAGGTGCTGGACGCACAAGAGGCTGGGGTATAGCAAGATGTTCAACTGCCACCTGGGTAAGGCGCGCGGGGTGAATAGTTCAGGGTTTGAGGGGTTTAGAGTCTAGGGCTCTAGGGGTCTGAGGGTTTAGGGTTTCGGGTTTGGGGTTTAGGGTCAAGCCCTCCCACAAGGTATAACAGCTCGCAGCAGGGGTTCATTTAGGATGTAGGGTTTTCAGGCCCCAGCATGGGACCCTATAGTAGGGTCCTTACTTCAGTGGGTTTGGGTAACCAAACCGAAGAAAGGCCCCGCAGCCCAAGTCCTGAACGCCAGGCCACAGATTGGAGCATTGCCAAAGCGAGCTGGCCCTGTCCTTACTGGGTTTAGGGTTTAAGTTGGGATGTTCCCCCCTAGGCGAACAGGCCTCATATCCTGATTATTATCGGGGGTACTTTAATCCCTATTAAGGACTGTTAGTATCAGGGGGGAGCATCCCAAGGCTTAGGCCTTATGGGGGTGGGGCTTGGCATCTAGAACCCGAAACCTTAAACCCTACAACCTGGTCTTGGATTTTGGTCTCGTCGTGGTGCCACAAGCAGAGGTCAAGAGGGAGCTTGCCTTCGTCTGCATTTTTACTTGTATGGCTTCCAAGGTCATAAGCCCTAAGCCCTAAGCCCTAAGCCCTAAAAGCCCTAAAAGCCCTAAAAGCCCTAAAAGCCCTAAAAGCGCCAAAAGCCCTAAAGCCCTAAAAGCCCTAAAAGCCCTAAAAGCCCTAAAAGCCCTAAGCCCTAAGCCCTAAACCCTAAGCCCTAAACCTTAACCCCTAAGCCCTAAGCCCTAAGCCCTAAGCCCTAAGCCCTAAACCCTATCCCTAAACCCTAAACCCGAAACCCTAAACCCGAAACCCCAAACCCTAAACCCGAAACTGCGAGCAAGGCCCCTGATTAGCTGCCGGCAAGGCAGCGGGCCGCAGCGAGCCCGCCGAGCCTCTAGCGACGGCAGCCGACAACTGAGTAGCGACAGTCTAGCAGTTGGAGGCAGATGCTCTCTTTAGTGCCAGAAGAGTTAGCTTCTGGCACCGTAACGCACTCCTCACAGCTTTGAAAGAGGGAACAGGGCGTACAGCCCTAAAGCATATTTTATTACCCTAAAGCCTAGACCCCCTTCCTTCCCCTTTAAAAATTAGGATTTAGGATTTAGGATTTAGGATTTAGGATTTAGGATTTAGGATTTAGGATTTAGGACTTAGGATTTAGGATTTAGGATTTAGGATTTAGGATTTAGGATTTAGGATTTAGGATTTAGGATTTAGGATTTAGGATTTAGGATTTAGGATTTAGGATTTAGGATTTAGGATTTAGGATTTAGGGCGTCACGCGCGTCACGCGCGTCACGCGCGTCACGCGCGTCACGCGCGTCACGCGCGTCATGCGCGTCACGCGCGCTGGGGGCTGCCCAGGCAAAATGGGGGGGTGCCCAAAACCATCGATTTCAGTACTAAAAAATCGCACTTTTCATTGCGGCCAGGGCAGATGCTGGGGTCCCCCTCCTTTAGAGAGCTTTCTGAAGCCTTTTAGGATTTAGGATTTAGGATTTAGGATTTAGGATTTAGGATTTAGGAGTTAGGATTTAGGATTTAGGAGTTAAGATTTAGGATTTAGGATTTAGGATTTAGGATTTAGGATTTAGGATTTAGGATTTTGGATTTTGGATTTTGGATTTAGGATTTAGGATTTAGGATTTAGGATTTAGGATTTAGGATTTAGGGCAAAATGGAGGGGTGCCCAAAACCATCGATTTCAGTACTAAAAAATCGCACTTTTCATTGCGGCCAGGGCAGATGCTGGGGTCCCCCTCCTTTAGAGAGCGTTTTGAAGACTTTTAGGATTTAGGATTTAGGATTTAGGATTTAGGATTTAGGATTTAGGATTTAGGATTTAGGATTTCGGATTTCGGATTTAGGATTTAGGATTTAGGATTTAGGATTTAGGATTTAGGATTTAGGATTTAGGATTTAGGATTTAGGGCAAAATGGAGGGGTGCCCAAAACCATCGATTTCAGTACTAAAAAATCTCACTTTTCATTGCGGCCAGGGCAGATGCTGGGGTCCCCCTCCTTTAGAGAGCGTTTTGAAGACTTTTAGGATTTAGGATTTAGGATTTAGGATTTAGGATTCAGGATTTAGGATTTAGGATTTAGGATTTAGGATTTAGGATTTAGGTTTTAGGATTTAGGATTTAGGATTTAGGATTTAGGATTTCGGATTTCGGATTTAGGATTTAGGATTTAGGATTTAGGATTTAGGATTTAGGATTTAGGGCAAAATGGAGGGGTGCCCAAAACCATCGATTTCAGTACTAAAAAATCTCACTTTTCATTGCGGCCAGGGCAGATGCTGGGGTCCCCCTCCTTTAGAGAGCGTTTTGAAGACTTTTAGGATTTAGGATTTAGGATTTAGGATTTAGGATTCAGGATTTAGGATTTAGGATTTAGGATTTAGGATTTAGGATTTAGGATTCAGGGATATCCACTACAGCAGAGAATACAAAAGCAACGAGAGAACAAGGAGCGTTCTTGTACACAGCGGCGCCACGGAGCGCAGTGACAACGAGCGATGGCGCCGCGGCCCCGAGCGCGGAATCGGTTGCCCCTGCCGGGCCAACTCGCGCGTAAAAACACAACGTATAAGCAGACTGTTGCCCTCTGCTTTACTTTTCGTTTTGATTTATATTAAAATACCAACTAGAGCAGAGAATACAAAGCAACGAGAGAACTGTCCCAAAAAATGAACCCTAAACCCTAACAGAGTAAGGTTTGGGTGGTCTTGGGGTGGGGTTTTAGCTTTCGCGCGACGCGCCGCCCACGACCCCTTGGGTCGAGGCGCGTCGCTTCAGTGGGCAAACCCTAAACCCTAAACCCTAAACCCTAAACCCTAAACCCTAAACCCTAAACCCTAAACCCTAAGCCCTAAGCCCTAAACCCCAAACAAATCCAAGCAAACCCAAACCCAAGGTGCCGTACCCACCTGCAGATGGGCGTGCCTGCTGCCCTGCATGTCAGCTCAGCTTGGGGCGCTGCAGGCTCCCGGGCCTCCTAAGAAAAACTCAAGATCGAAACCCTAAACCCTAAACCCTAAACCCTAAACCCTAAACCCTAAACCCTAAACCCTAAACCCTAAACCCTAAACCCTAAACCCTAAACCCTTTAAACCCTAGCCCTAAACCCTCAACCCTAAACCCTAAGCCCTAAGCCCTAAGCCCTAAACCCTAAGCCCTAAACCCTAAACCCTAGCCCTAAACCCTCAACCCTAAACCCTAAGCCCTAAGCCCTAAGCCCTAGGCCCTAAGCCCTAAACCCTAAGCCCTAAGCCCTAAACCGTAAACCCTAGCCCTAAACCCTAGACCCCCGAAACCCTAAAGCCTCGAAACCCCTAAACCCTCAACCCTTACAACCCGAAGGCGTGGTTTCTGCGCTGCTAAGCCTTAACCCGCAAAACGCCCTTAGACCTCTAGACTCTGAGCCCCCTATAAACCCTCAAGACACTCTAAACCCTGAAGCTCTAAACCCTAAACCCTAAACCCTAAACCCTAAACCCTAAACCCTAAACCCCAAACCCCAAACCCCAAACCCCAAACCCCAAACCCTAAACCCTAACCCTAAACCCTAAACCCTAGACCCTAGACCCTAAACCCTAAACCCAAAACCCTAAACCCTAAATCCCCTGAACCCCAGCATCCCAATCCCCAAGACCCCCCCCCGCCCCGCCCCCTCCCTCCGAATTTTGGCTCCTGTTTTCCCCCGGCTGTCCGGCCCGGTTGCCAGGTGAGTTCGTGAAAGGCCCGAAGAGTTCCTACAACTGTGACGCCGCCCTCGGCAATTGGGACAGCGGGGGGTGGGGATTTGGGGTTTAGGAGAGTTTAGGGGTTCAGGGATTTGGGGTTTAGGGTTCAGGGGTGTAGGGGTTTAGGGTCTAGGGTGTAGGGGTGCAGGGTTCAGGGGTTTAGGGTATAGGGGTTCAGAGGCTTGGGGTGTAAGGGTTCAGGGGTTTAAGGGAGCGCTAAATCCCTACACCCCACAAACCCTAAACCCCAAACCGTCAGCCCCTAGGGTTGAGGGATTCAGGGACCCGAAGACCTCAAGGAATTTTGGGGGCTTCCGAAGTTTCGGCGGAGTCGGCTTACTTTCCGGGTGCAGGGCCTCGGGCTTACATGGTCTTTTGAGGGGTCCTGTTGCAATTCGGCCCCTTGTATTTAGGTTAAAGGTTTAGGGTTTAGGGTTTAGGGTCCAGGGTCTAGGGTTTAGGGTTTAGGGTTTAGGTGTTAGGGTTTAGGGTTTAGGGTTGAGGGTTTAGGGTGTAGCAATGGTCGGCTGAATGAAAAAATATGAAGACATGCCCACCACAAGGCCACCCAAACACTACTCACTGCGAGCCAAACCGGAGCCAGCCCAAACCAAGCCGAAGCCATTCAAAATTCACATATGACACATGTTTAGGGGATGCCTAAGCCATGGCGGCAGAGGACGCCCCCCCCAGGTTGTTGCGCAGGGGACGGTCTGGGCCGAAGGGCCCTTTCGTAGAGAATTTCGGGTCGTGAAAGGTCTTCAGTTTTTTGGAATGCCAAGGGTCTCCCTTGAAAAGATACTTTTTTTGGGGGGGGGGCAAGGGCCCTGTCACAGAAAATCTCAGGGCGGTGAACGGCTTGCAGGGGGGCCGATAACACTGTTTACAGGCGAAGGAGGGGGGGTCGTGAGGTTTTTACGCAGGCGACGGTCTAGGCCGCAGGGCCTTCTCACAGAAAATTTCAGGGTTTAGGGTTTAGGGTTTAGGGTTTAGGGTTTCGGGAGGCTCCAGAATTTTGGAAGGATGCCAAGGCTCTGACTTCACTACCGCGCTTGCCTTGCCTGGTCCGGTTAAAGCCTCTCAGCCCAGGCCCTTTGCCTTTCTCCATTGTAGGGGGCTTTCCCCTTAAAGGTTTCTGTGGCAAAACAGGCAAAAACTCGATCTCGGGGCTCTGAGAGAGGGGTGGCGGGCGGGTTTAGGGTGTAGGGTTCAGGGTTCAGGGTTTAGGGTTTGATTACATAGTTCCTAAACCCCAAATGAACCCTGCATCCTAAACCCCAACCGAGCCTTAAACCTGACAGCCAGTCTGCCGCAGGAGAACGCCTGGAGTCGGCGCAAGAAGTCGTGGTCGGTATCCCAGATGTGATTCGTCGGCTAAGGGATACTAAGGCCTAAACCTCAAAAGCCCCCGACGCCTTATGCTCGGTTTGGAGGGTTTAGGGTTTAGGGTTTAGGTTGTAGGGTTTAGGGGTTTCGGGTAGGGTTCAAATTGGGTCGGCGGGTTTAGGGGTGGCATCCGACATCCTCCGAGCCCCAGAACCATGAAGGGATGCTGCATGGCTCCAGGTGTTGGGTCCACCAACAGAAGGGTGGCGCTGAGCTGTACAACTGCCACGACGGCAAGGCGCAAGCATGGGCCGGCGGGGGGGGGGGGGGTAGAATTTCCGGCTTTGAGAGGAACCAGAGGACAATTTCAGGAACCTAAATTATTACCAACATCTCGTTGGCCCCTAGAGAATAAGCTGTAGAACCAGAATGGCTGGATTTATACCACTTCTCAGCAAATAGGCTTTGTTGGTGCACAAAGAACCCGCCTGTGTGCAGGTCGGTTTCAGTTGTTAAATTTCGAGGTCAGCTGATCCATGAGCGCTTAGGGTTTTGGATTTAAGGTGTAGGCCTGGCAGTGGTGGTTTGGGTTTCTAGCTTCAGATGATACAGTAGACCCTAAACCCCAAACCCCAAACCCTATATAAGCCCGACCAGGCCGGCCTTTGGTCAGCTCCCAAGAGAGAGTGGCAGCAACCCCAGACATGTTTAGGTTTTTAGGGTTCAGGGGGTAGGGTTCCGGGTTTAGGGGTTTAGGGGTTTAGGGGTTTAGGGGTTTAGGGGTTTAGGGGTTTAGGGGTTTAGGGGTTTAGGGGTTTAGGGGTTTAGGGGTTTAGGGGTTTTAGGGGTTTAGGGGTTTAGGGGTTTAGGGGTTTAGGGGTTTAGGGGTTTAGGGGTTAGGGGTTTAGGGGTTTTAGGGGTTTAGGGTTTAGGGTGTTAGGGTTTAGGGGTTAGGGGTTTAAGGGGGGGTAGGGGTTTAGGGGGTTTAGGGGTTTAGGGGTTTAGGGGTTTAGGGGTTTAGGGGTTTAGGGGTTTAGGGGTTTAGGGGTTTATGGGTTTAGGGGTTTAGGGGTTTAGGGGTTTAGGGGTTTAGGGGTTTAGGGGTTTAGGGGTTTAGGGGTTTAGGGGTTTAGGGGTTTAGGGGTTTAGGGGTTTAGGGGTTTAGGGGTTTAGGGGTTTAGGGTTTAGGGGTCGGGTTCAGGGGCTAGGGGTTTAGCTATAAGGTATGGTCACCCTTTTTGCTTTGGGGCGTCTCCGTCTCGTAGGCTGTTTTTGGTCCCCGGACAAGGGGCAAACAAGCGGAACCCCCTTGTTGGTTGAGGGCCATTTAGGATTTGGGGCTCAGGGAATTCTAGGGTTTAGGGTTTGGGGTTTAGGGTTTAGGGTGGGATTGGCCTGAGGAGATTAAACAACATGTATTTTTTTGTTCGGGTTCTAAAGGGGGTATAGGTGGCTGGTAGCCCTGCAGATGACAGGCAACCCGAACTCCCGCCCACCTCCCATCGGTTCTCACCATCTGCTGGCGGCCTTGCGGTTTCGGGTTTAGGGTTTGGGGTTTAGGGTTTAGGGTTTAGGGTTTAGGGTCTAGGTTCTAGGGTTCAGGGTTTAGGGTTTAGGGTCTAGGTTCTGGGGTTCAGGGTTTAGGGCTTTGAAAACGCCCTAAGCCCAGAAAAACCTTAGCCTTGTATAGGCCCCGGCCCTAAACCTGCAAAGGTGCTGTGACCACAAGAAGGAGGTCTGCCCCCAACGAAGATTGCAACTTGGCGAAGAGGGGCATAGGCAGGGCGAGGGCTCAGTGCGCGAGAAGCCGGTAATCAGGAGGGTTTAGGCACTCTAAACGCTAGAAACCCTAAACCCTAAACCCTAATCCCTAATACATCCTAAGGTTTGAGGGTCTATTTGGGTTGCCTTTTGGGGTTTGAAGCTTAGGGAGTCGAAAGCTCCCAAACCCCAAATCCTTCCTTAGACTCTCGGAAGGGTAAACCATAAGCCAGGGCTACTGCGACATATCCTCAACCCCAAGCCCTAAACCCTAAACCCTAAACCCTAAACCCTAAACCCTAAACCCTAAACCCTAAACCCTAAACCCTAAACCCTAAACCCTAAACCCTAAACCCTAAACCCTAAACCCTAAACCCTAAACCCTAAAGCCTAAACCCAAAAACCCTAAACCCTAAACCCGTCAAGCCATGAAGGCCCCAAAGGCCCGAAGCCTTTTAGCCATCAATCAACCCTGCAGCCCGAAAGGCCCTAAACCTTAGAGCCCTGAACCCTCACTCAGCCCTCTCAGGTTTTCGGCGGCTGCCTTTCTAAAGGATTTATTGTAACATTAGGTGTAGAAGGGGTAGGAGAGGGCTTACGAAGGGCTTGCAATACGAAGGTCAGAACCCTAAACATGCCCTTAGATACATGGGTGGCGTCGTTTGTATCGAGGTCTTTCAACCAGGGTTGGGTTTTTGGGTTTGGGGTTTTAGGGTTTAGGGTTTAAGGCTCGGTTCCTTTCGGGCTTAGCGTTTGAGGGTTCAGGCTCATCTATGGGGTTTAGGGGCTTCGGGTTTATAGCGTGCAGTTAGCGGTTTAGGGTCAAGGCTTCACTTAAGGGTTTCGGGGGTATAGGGTTTGAGGAATCCGGGGGCGGAGTTCCAGACTGAACCTTGTAAACACCTCAGACATGCCGCCGCACACTCAAACGAAAAACAAGGTATTTTACTTCGAACATCCCCACCTTCAGGGAGTCTCTGGGGTTGGGCACTCTCTGGATTTGGGCACTCAGGGTCTCTGAGGTTGGGCGCTCCGGGAGGGAGTCTCTGGGGGTTGGGCACTCCAGGGAAGACCAAGGAGAAGAGTTCCGGGCGAGGAGAAGAGTTGAGTTTAAATCTAACAACCCCACACCGAAGGTGGGGAACAAACTTAGACCCTCAACCCTAAGCCCTGAAACCTAAACCTCAAGCCCTAAAGCCAAAACCATCCCAACCCTAAGCCCTAAGCCGCAAACCCAAAACCAAAAACCCTAAACCCTAAACCCTAAACCCCAAACCCTAAACCCTAAACCCTAAACCCCAGACCCTAAACCCTAAACCCTAAGCCCGAAAACCCTAAACCTCAAAACCCACAATGGCATGCTCTGGAGCTCTGGAGCCCTGGACGCCCGAAACACCCCTGAAGATGGCCCAGGTCGGAATCGGTGCCGGCTCTGTACGCTTGAAGGAGCCCGGGTGGTAGGGTTTAGGGTTTGTAGGGTGTAGGGTTTAGGGTGTAGGGTTTCGGGTTTAGGGTTTAGGGTTCAGGGCCTAGGGTCTAGGGTCTAGGGTTTAGGGTTTAGGGTTTAGGGTTTAGGGGTTTAGGCTTGGGGTTTAGGGTTTTTGGGTTTAGGCTTTAGGGTTTTTGATGGGATGGAAGGTTTAGGTTTATAGGGTTTTTTGGTTTAGAGTTTTCGTGTTGTTGGGGTTTGAGGTTGGAGGTTGAAGGTGTTTTGGGTTTTGGGGGATTGGTTGGGTTTAGGGTTTTGGGGTTTTGGGTTTGTGGGCTTTTGGGTTTAGCGTTTAGTGCTCAGGTTTCTGAGTTTGGGTTGAGGGTTGAGGGTTTTGGGAGTCGGGTATCTGGTTTCTGGGTTTAGGGGTTCGGCTGACAGAGTTTAGGGCTAGTTAAACGTTTCGAGCTCACATGTTCCTGGTAAAAGTGGCTTGCCGACACCCGGTGACCGCAGCAAAAGGGCCGTTTACAACGAGCTTGGCGTTTAAGGGGTCTGGGGTTAGGCTGTTTTTTTGGGCTCCAGGGTTTCGGGGTTTCCGACACATGTTGTACGAGGGTTCCCCTACAACAAGACAGAGCAGCCACGATTTTTGAGCGAAGCAGGGCACGACGAGACTGCCTTAACACAAGTGCAGCGATAAACCCTAAACCCGAAACCCTAAACCCTAAACCCTAAACCCTAAACCCTAAACCCTAAACCCTATAGCCCATTCTGGGGCCTCTCCAAAGTTTCTGGGTCCGCTAGATGTCCGCAATCTTGCCTTCAACGCCCCAACCCCGCGTGCACGAACCCTGTTTCCTAAGCACAAAGACCCAAAATCCTGAATCCTAAGCTCTATAAACCCAGCAAACCCTAAACCCTAAACCCTAAACCCTAAACCCTAAACCCTAAACCCTAAACCCTAAACCCTAAACCCTAAACCCTAAACCCTAGGAACCCTAAACCCTATAAACCCTAAACCCTATAAACCCAAAACCCTGAATGATGAAGACTTGCACGCCCTTGAGCGCCTCCTGGCTTGCAGGCGGTGAGCTTGGCAGGCGGGCCGATGGGAAGCAACGATTTGGGCTCAGGGGTCTAGGGCTAAGGGTCCAGGGTCCAGGGTTTAGGGTTTAGGGTTTAGGGTTTAGGGTTTAGGGCTAAGGGTTTCAGGGCCTAGGGCGTGGGTTTAGCACTTTTAGCACTCATGACCCAACACGATTTCTGACTCGATGGATTGCAGGCGCTGTGCCCAAAGCCGATCTAACGAGTGAGCTGCGGAGTGTGGGAGAGGCCGAGGCTTCAAAAGCTCTAGGGTTTCGGGTTTAGGGTTTAGGGCTTAGGGTTTAGGATTTCGGGTTCAGGGTTGTAAGGTTTCGGGTTGAGAGTGCACACAGGGTTGAGGGGGTTAAGAAGCCCCCTTGTTGGAATTTATTTAATGGAATCCTCTTAATCCCTAAACCGTAGGTCGGCCCCCCCCCCCCCCCTCCCCCCTTTCAGGTAATCGGGGCCGACCCTAAGCCCTAAACCCAAACCCCACGTTTCTTGCCCAAGGGGATGTTTATGGGTTTAGGGTTTAAGGGTTTAGGGTTCCTATGGGGTTAAGGATTTAGGCCTAGGGCTTAGGATTTCGGGTTTAGGATGGTTGGGTGGTTGCTGTCGCGTTTTGTTGCTTTCTTTTCCTGTTGGGGCTTTGGCGCTTGGGTAGCCTTTTCATGTGGCGGCAGGAAGACAATGGGGGCCACAGAGGCTGCTTAAGACTGTAGGCATGTAGGTTCAAGTTTCAGGGGAGTGTATGGAGAGGGAGCGAGAGAGAGCGAGAGAGAGAGAGAGAGGGAGACGGTGTGTGTGTGTGTGTGTCTGTAATGTATGGAGGGGAAGGTAATGCAAGAATGTGTGTAATTTATATGCATCTACAATTGTACACCTAGGCACCTGGCTCAGTTAACAACTCAGCCTCCCCTCGCTGCATTAGCATTGCAAGCTCTTGCCGTGGCTGCGACCAAGATCGTTGCGGCTGAGGCGGTTAATTCCTGTGACATGCTCTGCGTCTAGAGGCAGCTTCCTCTGATCCACTCTTGCGATGCACGCCCTATTCTCCCCCCCCGAAGACAAGCCTAAACTCTCAAACAGAAGCGCCAAGCCCTCAACTCTTAATCCTAGGCCCCTCAACCCCAAAACCCCTAAACCACTTCGCCCACGGTTCTGTCCATGTGAGGAGGCCTTCGACCTTCGCCTTCCAGACACTGCAGGGCATCTTAGGGCCCAAGCCCTGAAGCCCAAAAACTTTAAACCCCGAGCCCGAAGCCCTACACCTACACACCCTGGTCGCTCGGTTTAGGGTTTAGGGTTTAGGGTTTAGGGTTTAGGGTTTAGGGTTTAGGGTTTAGGGTTTAGGGTTTAGGGGTTAGGGTTTAGGGTTTAGGGTTTAGGGTTTAGGGTTTAGGGGGAGCGGGGGTTCCCTAGGCTCCCTTCAAGCCTGAACCGGGAAACCCCCTCAAGCCCAGACACTGAAACCCCTGAATTCCGCAAATGGGGGGTTTACGAAAACACGGGACGCCCCATATAGATCCTCTAATCGTAGGATCCCCTTATTGGTAAGGACCCCATTAAGGTACCCCTAGTTTCGGAAAAACCCCAAATCACCCAAGCCTTTACGCGAATTTAAGACCCCGGCACTTACCAGTGTACTAGTGGCCTGGGACGCTGCCGTCGCAAAGGCTGCCCGCACGCAGGAAGGGCTGAGGGTTGAGATTTATAGGGTTTAGGATTTAGGGCTTGGTAGGGTTTAGGGTGTAGGGTTTATATGGTTCAGGGTTGTTTGTGGTTAGCTTGCGTAGGGTACGAGAGTGGACCTTCAATCCTAAGCCCTCGACCCGAAGCCCTACCAAGCCTGCAATACCACCAGAATCCGGAACCCTGCATGACGACTCCAAACCCTAAACCCTAGAACCCCAGACCCTAAACCCTAAACCCTAGGCCCTCTTTCTTGATTGGCTTTAGGGTTCAGGCTTTGGGGGTTAGGGGCAGTAGGGAGACCCCGAAGCCCTAAAGCAAACCCTAAACCCTGAACCCCACTCCCTAAACCCTGAACCCTAAACCCCTCCTGTGAACAAGTGGCAGCTGGCTTGTTTGTTTCACGAGAGGCCTCAAAGCAAGGTTCCCTTCGCGCACAAAACACACACAGAAAATCGGTGCTCGGAGAAGCAATCCGAGTCATCCACGAGTCCACGACAGGTCTCTCGCTCTCTCTCTCTCTCTCCCTCTCTCTCTCTGTCTCTGTTTAGGGTTTAGGGTTTAGGGTTTAGGGTTTAGGGTTTAGGGTTTAGGGTTTAGGGTTTAGGGTTTAGGGTTTAGGGTTTAGGGTTTAGGGTTTAGGGTTTAGGGTTTAGGGTTTAGGGTTTAGGGTTTAGGGTTTAGAGAGCGGGGAAGGGAGAGAGAGAGAGAGAGAGAGAGAGAGAGAGCGAGAGGGAGAGAGACTCGACAGAGATAGCGACCTAGCGAGCTGGACAGGCGGAGACAAGCCATGGGGATGACCTGTCTTCGCGCACGCCGCTGCTCAAGCACGAACATGGGCCATCACAGCTGGCAGCATGGCACCCAACGGTGAGCGCCGAGAAGCCAGAGAAGAAAGTTAGGCCAAAACCTTACAGACTCGGAAGCCCGGAACTTAAAAGCCCTAAACCCGAAACCCTAAACCCTAAACCCTAAACCCTAAACCCTAAACCCTAAACCCTAAAACCCTAAGCCCCAGACGAGCATTGCAGCCCTAAAGCCCTTCGCCTTCCGTCTCCCCCCACACGGGGGGGGGGTCGGGGCTGCCGCGATGCACGCAGCAAGGGCCTTAAAGCACGCACTGCTTGAGACAGCAAGGCTTGAGGGTTTGGGGGTGTCAGCCCTAAAGCCCTAAAGCCCTAGAGCCCTAGGGCCCTAAAGCCCTAAAGCCCTAAAGCCCTGAAGCCCTAAAGCCCTGAAGCCCTAAAGCCCTAAAGCCCTGAAGCCCTAAAGCCCTGAAGCCCTAAAGCACTGAAGCCCTAAAGCCCTAGAGCCCTAAAGCCCTAAAGCCCTAAAGCCCTAGAACCTAAACCCAGGGCTTGGACTTGTTTCGAGTTCTTATTCGGGGTTTAGGGGGGGCCCCTCAGATGTTTTAGGCTCTTCGCTTTCGAGGGCTTTTGGGATCCGAGGTCCCGGAATCCGAAGCCAACCCTCGCACAAAACCAAAGAAGCCAAACCCCAGTAGGGTTTAGGGCTTGGAGCTTCGGGCTTCAGGTTTTTAGGCCTAAACCCGAAAACCCACAAGCATCACCCCAAACCCCTCCAGAGCCGATGCGCCCAAGGTCCGGCCCAGTTCGGCGTCCGAACAGCGATCCCAGAGGCCCCCCCAAGGTTGTAGAAGAGGGTTTAGGGTTGGGGGTTTGGGGTTTAGGGTTTGGGGTTTAGGGTTTAGGGCGTTTTGAATTCAGCATGGTTTGGTGGGGGGGCTGGGGCGCTTTAGGGGGCTGTAGGGGGGGGGGGTTTAGGGGGTTCTAGGGGGGCTTTCGCGGCCGGCGCTTTGGGTCTTAGGTTGCGGATCCCCTAACCCTGAAGCCCGAAGCGAGTCGAGTCGGATGCGCGACTTCTTTGGGAAGGAGCAGATCACCCTGAGAACAGCCTTCACATGGTGGCCGTACACTCCCTTTAGGATGGAAAGTGAAGAATCACCGTGAACGTGCAAGACCCGCATCCCTGAAAGACTGAAGCCTAGCCCTGCAAGCCCCAAACTCCGAACCCTAAGCCTTAAAGCCCTTAAACCCCAAGCCCCAAACCCCAAACCCTAGGCCTTAAACCCCAAACCCCTAAACCCCAAACCCTAAGCCTGAAAGCCCCTAAACCCTAAACCCTAAACCCTAAACCCCAAAGCCGAGACCTGAAAGCCCTTAAGTCCTATAGGCCTGAGAGGCCTCTCCCCCAGCCGCGGCGGCCTCTGTCTGCGAGGCGCCCCCCTTCCGAGCTGTCTGGGTTTAGGGTTTAGGGTTTAGGGTTTAGGGTTTAGGGTTTAGGGTTTAGGGTTTAGGGTTTAGGGTTTAGGGTTTAGGGTTTCGGGGCTTAAGGGTTTTCAGGGCTTAAGGGTGGAGGGGGAAACCCCTAAGCCCTAATTCCCTGAACCCTTTACCGTTTCAGGGCACCAAGGGGTGTTGAGGGTTTTGGGGCTTAGATGAGGGGTGATTTTGGTCCCCGGAGTTGACTGGAGATCCTTCAATGCTGGGTAGTACAATGGGTAGCCTCCGCAGGGCACATCCCACCACGGGCGCTCCCTACAACCCTAAACCCTAAACCCTAAACCCTAATATAGGGGTCGGAATAATTGCTGGTAGTATTCCCAGAGAGTCCCTGTTATCATTGTACTATTAAAAACCCCCAAAGCCCTACTCTAATTATGAAGGCCCCCAAAATTGCACCTAGGCAGCCCAGTGGTACCCTTTTCCCTTTTTTGGGTTCAAGGTTCCCCTTTAAAGTAACCAACCCCAAAAAAGGGTGCCCTTAACCCCAAACCTTACTTTGAGGTTTGGCGTCAGGGGCTCCCTAAACCCTAAACCCTAAACCTTAAAACTTAGGAGAGGAAGAGCAAGGCTTAGAAGCTCTTGCATTTCGAAGCATAGGCTGACTGGAAGACTCGAGCCTGATAGTAGCCATCCGATACTCAGGGTTTAGGGTTTGGGGCTTAGGGTTTAGGGTGGGTTTAGGGTGGGTTTAGGGTGGGTTTAGGGTTTAGGGTTTAGGGTTTAGGGTTTAGGGTTTAGGCTTTAGGCTTTGGGGTTTGGGGTTTGGGGTTTAGGGTTTAGGGTTTAGGGGCTTCCGCAAGCCACGGCGGGATTGCGCGCTGCGTTTTGAAAGCTTCGGGTGTCTTGGTAGCCCAGTAACCATGTCAACTGCCCTCGAACCCTGGACGCCAGTCACTGCCGCTGAGCACCGAAACCTTGGAATTCAAAAAACTGCAACCGAGGCCCAAACGCTGCCCAAAAAGGCCCCACGCCCAACACCCTAACAACCGAGAAGCGCTAGCCCCTCGGATGGGGATGATCTTCCCTCACTGAAACCCGGAAGGCAACACGGCGCAGGAACTTAAACCCAAAAACCCTAAACCCAAACCCTAAACCCTAAACCCAAAACCCAAAACCCAAAATCCTAAACCCTAAACCCTGAGCCCTAAACCCTGAACCCTACACCCTAAGCCCCAAGCCCCAAACCTAGCAGCCGGCCGATTGCACGAGGCTCGAGCACAGGGAGGTCGAGGACGTACCGCCCCTGCCACCCGGCTCCTCTTTTGGGGTTTAGGGTTTAGGGTCTAGGGTTTTGGGTTTTGGCTTTGGGGTTCAGGGGCAGTCTTCCGAGGGCATTTGCAGGCGCTTGCGAGGGACTCTGAAGGCTCTTGTATAAGGGTTTAGGATTTAGGGTTTAGGGTTTAGGGTTTAGGATTTCGGGTTTGTGGTTTAGGGTTTTGGTTCGGGGGCCTGGAACCTTTTGACAATAGGACCCAGATCTTTCCAACGCCTCATGCCGGGTTCAGAGTTGGGTGTACTTGGGTTTAGGGTTTAGGGCTTCACCTAAACCCTGTATCATCCAAAGCTCTAAGCCCCTTACCTGATAGTAAAATTTGCCTACAGCGTAGCCTAAGCCCTAAACCTCTAAACCCCTAAACAGCAAAGCCTAACCCTAAACCCTGAACACATGCAGACTGGGTTCTAATCTTTGGCAGAAGCGACTTGGGGAATTTCAAGTGCAAGGCCGGTGGACGGCATTGCCAATGTCGCCGCCTCGGAGAGTTAGGGTTTAGGGTTTAGGGTTTAGGGTTTAGGGTTTAGGGTTTAGGGTTTAGGGTTTAGGGTATGGGGTTTGGGTTTAGGGTTCAGGGGTTAGGGTTTAGGGTTTAGGGTTTAAGTGTTTGAGGTTTGGAGTTTAGGGTCCAGGGTTTTGGAGTTTAGGGCTTTTGGAAGTTCATCCTGCACCCACTGATATTGCAAGCCCGCCTCCTCTAGTGTTCGATATTGCCATCCATATGGGTAGTTCTCTTAATTAGGGTCCCTTTTTGGGATACTTTTTTACAGGGTGCCGCCTTATAATGGGTACCCAAAAGGGACCCTAGTTTAGGAGACTACCCATATGTCCATACACCAAAACGGGACTTTCTACCATCCGGGGCAGGGGCGTTATACAGGGTGGAGGGGTTTAGGGTTCACTTGGGTGTTGAGACTTATGAAGCGGGCAGTTTAGGGTTTAGGGTTTAGGGTTTTCGGTTTTGGGGCTTGGGGCTTGGGGGTGTGTTAGCCGCACGCGACCTGTGATGCGCTTGTGGTCATGAGAGGCCTGGCAGCACTGAGGGAATTGGGGGGTTTTCCCCATCCCCTTTACCCCGAAACCCTGAAGCGTAAGCCCTAAACCCTAAACCCTAAATCCGAGGCCCAACGCTCAGCCTTAAAGTGACGAGCTGCTGGGGCTTATGCCGTAAACCTTCAGCATCAAGCCCGTGCAGATCTGAACCCGAAAGCCTTTAAGCCTTAAACCCTGCAGAGCATGGACCTTAAACCTGAATCCCGAACTTCGAAAACTTACAGAACCCTAAACCCTAGATGCAGAACCCTAAACCCTAAACCCTAAACCCTAAACCCTAAACCCTAAACCCTAAACCCTAAGCCCTAAACCCTAAAACCCTAAACCCTAAAACCCTAAACCCTAAACCCTAAACCTTAAACCCCAAATCCGAAACCTTGTGCAAGGTGCTGGTCTCAAGCTTGCGTGAGACGGAGGGCCGGGGGTTGCCACCGGAGCTGCGATGCCCCGAGGCCCCAGAGGAAGGTTGAGTGTAGGGTTTAGGGTTTAGGGTTTAGGGTTGAGGGTTTAGGGTTTAGGGTTTAGGGTTTGAGGTTTGGGGTTTGGGGTTGGGGGTTTACGCCGTACTGGTCTGTAGGGAATTAGGGAAAGTGTTCTCCCAGAATTCCTTGAGATGGTTACACAGGGGTTGTTTTTGCCAAAGCATCGATGTTTTCACTGGCAGTTCACATTGCCTAAACACTAAACAACAAACCTTAAACCCGAAACCCTAAACCCTAAACCCTAATCCTAAACCCCAAACACGTGACACCTGCAGGCGGCCATACAGCACCTGGCTCCGGGCACGCGGCTTAGGCCCTGCAGGCGCGAGCCGGGTGCAAGTTTCCCAAAAGCCCCATAATAAGCCCTAAACCCTAAACCCTAAACCCTAAACCCTAAACCCTAAACCCTAAACCCTAAACCCTAAACCCTAAACCCTAAACCCTAAACCCTAAACCCTCAACCCTAAACCCTCATAAGCCCCCCAAGCCCCAAAACCCGAAACCCTGAAAACCCTCAAGCACTGAACCCAACCCCTCAACTCCTAAGCACCGGCTATGGGGGCCACGGGCTTGTGGCGGTACCCTTTACACCCTTTTTTTGGTTCTGGATTCCCTTACAAAGTAGCCAACCCCAAAAAGGGTCCCCTTATTAAAATATGGCTATTGGTTGAGGCATTCCCCCCTTTAACAGTCCTTAAAGGGATTACAATAGAGGGTACTAGAGTCCCTACTAAGGACCGTTAGTATACGGGTGAGCATCCCAAGTCACTGGGCTACTAAGGGTATTTTCACTTAAACCCTAAAAACCCTAAACCCCAAACCCCAAACCCCAAACCCTAAACCCTAAACCCTAAACCCTAAACCCTAAACCCTAAACCCTAAACCCTAAACCCTAAATCCTAAACGATGAAGGTCCACGAGCTGCTGCTGGCGCTGGGTGGCCACGAAGCTCTTGGACGAGAAGCGGCCTCGGTTTTTTCGGGGGACTTGGAGGGGGGGGGAGAGGGGGAGGGGTTTCTTTTTTGGATGTTTTTGGCCTTATTATATGTTGTTTTTTTGGGGGGGGGGGGGGGGGGGGGGGGGGGGGGGGGTTTAGGTTTTAGGGTTTCGGGTTTATGGTTAGGGTTCAGGGTTGAAAAGCTTAGGGTTTAGGGTGTAGGGTTTAGGGTATAGGGTTGTGTGTGGGGGGCTTTGGGGAGGTTGGGGTGCGGCGGGCCCGCCACCAGAACTTGTTGGTTTTTTTGCCCGCAAACCCCAGGGTCAACCCTGAACTGACAGACTTCAGGGCTGTAATCCCTAAACTTGCCCGCCGCCAGAACTTGTTGGTTTCTTTGGGAACCCCGGAGCCCTTCTTACTCTTTGTTGAGAACGAGGGAACTAAAGTACCGTATATCCCCACGTACTACCCTTTAAGGGGTTTGGGAAGGTTTGGGGTTTAGGGTTCAGGGTTTAGGGCTCAGCTGAGGGTTCAGGTCTAGGCTTTCGGGTTTAGGGTTTGCCGTGATATGGCGTAGATGCTGTGAAGGTTAGGCTTTGGAACACAAGCTCGACAGCTTCGTGACCGCGCCGAAAGCCACCCAAACCTATTCCTTTTAGGGTTTAGGCCTAAACTCACTTCTAAAAACTTCTTCTGTTTCAGGGCGTTCTTGTCAAGGGGTTGTTTTCGGCGTCCAAGGAGGGTCTTGAAGGTGTTAGGCCTGGAGTCCTCAGGGGGGTCCCAGGCTTCCAGGGGCGTCTCAGGGGATTTCAGAAGCAGGTCCCAGTTAGGGGGGCGCAGGGGTTGTGAGTGGGGAACTCCCTACCAGGGGCCCTGCTAAGCAACGCCTAGGTGCTTGAGCGCAGCGGCCAAGGCGGTCATCTTGCGCAAGACGCTGGACGAGGCCCGCGGGCTCTGTAACCCCACCCCCTCCAAAAAAAAAAAAACAAAACGCGCAACAAAAACAAAAAACAATTCGGTGTAGGGTTTCGCGCGTCGGGTGCAGGAGCCGAGCCCCGGAATCCTGGGAAAACGAAAGCGAGCTTAAGTCCAAAACGCCGAAGCCCCGGAGCCCTAAATGTGCGATCAAGAGCCCCGTTATAAAACCTAAGCCAAAAAGTGCCCCGAAAGCGCACTTAAAGCCAAAAAAAGCGCCCCGAAAAATACAACCCCCAAGCACCCTTACTCTCTCTCTCTCTCTCCTCTCTCCCTCCCTCCCTCCCTCCCTCCCTGCCCTCCCTCTCCCTCTCTCTCTCTCTCTCTCTCTCTCTCTTTTGCTTAAACCCCTGAAACACCCTCAAACCCTTAGCCCCTTAGCCCCTTGAAAGCCCCAAAACCACCCTTACTCTCTTAAACCCTGAAACGCCCCTAAACCCTAAACCCTAAACCCTAAACCCTAAACCCTAAACCCTAAACCCTAAACCCTAAACCCTAAACCCTAAACCCTAAACCCTAAACCCTAAACCCTAAACCCTAAACCCTAAACCCTAAACATTCAAAGCCCCTCAAGAAACCTCTTAAACCTCGAGGAGCTGGGCGACTCGATCCTCCAGCAGCTGCTCAACCTCGAGGGCGACCACGAGGTCAGGCGTATTGTTATTGTTAGTGTTATTGTTATTGTGAGTGTTAGTGTTAGTGTTATTGCTATTGTTATTGTTAGTGTTAGTGTTAGTGTTAGTGTTAGTGTTAGTGTTATTGTTATTGCTATTGTTATTGTTATTGTTATTGCTACTGCTTTTGTTCTTGTTCTTGTTCTTGTTCTTGTTCTTGTTCTTGTTCTTGTTCTTGTTCTTGTTCTTGTTGTGGTTTTCACTAATGTACTATCTTGTGATTTTTGGGGTCTGCGGGCTTCGGGTTTATGTGTTTAGGGTTTGTAGGGCTTAGGGTGTGCGGTGTTTACAGGGTTTGGGGTTTGGGGTCGAGAATTGGGCCAAAAACTCCTAAGCCCTGAGCTCTTACCCTTAACCGGCCACATGCCTTATCAGCCCTAAAGCTAGAAACGCCCGCTCCCTAAAACTCCAAACCCTAAACTCTAACCCCTCCACCCCAAGCCCTAAACCCTGAACCCCAAATCCTCCACCCTGAGCCCCAAACTCTAAACCCTAAACCCGAAACCCCAAGCCACAAACCCCTAAAAGCCCGAACCTTCAACCCTGAGCCCTATACGATGTTTATGAAAGCCCAAACCCCTAAACCCCTAAACCCCGAAACCCCTACGCCTAAACCCCTAAACCCCGAAACCCCAAACCCCGAAAACCCTGAAACACTGAAACCCTGAACCCCCAAAAGCCGCAAACCCTAAAGAATCTGCAACCTTGACACCCTGAAACCCGAAAGCCCTAAGCCCCCCAAAACCTAAACCCTAAAACCCAAACACTCCGAACCACCCCAAAACCAAAGAGGCGCTACTAAACCCTCAAACCCTCAACCCTCAACCCCAAACGCTAAACCCTAAACGCCTAACGCCTAATCCTAAACCCCAAGCCCTAAAACCTAAACCCTAAACCCTAAACCCTAAACCCTAAACCCTAAACCCTAAACCCTAAACCCTAAACCCTAAACCCTAAACCCTAAACCCTAAACCCTAAACCCTAGACCCTAGACCCTAAACCCTAAACCCTAAACCCTAAACCCTAAACCCTAAACCCTAAACCCTAAACCCTAAACCCCAAGCCACCTTAAGCCCAAGCCACCCCCCAAAGCCAAAGATTCTCAGGCGCTGCTAACCCTAAACCCTAAACCCTCAACCCTCATTCCTAAACCCTAAATCCTAAACCCTAAACCCTAAACCCTAAGCCCTAAACCCTAAACCCTAAACCCCAAACCAGGCGCTACAGGAGCGCCTCGGCCATGTCCGCAGCCAGTTCGACCTCGAGCGCGCCGCGCGGAGCGCCCTCGAGGCCGAGGGTTTAGGGTTTAGGGTTTTAGGGTTTAGGGTTTAGGGTTTTAGGGTTTAGGGTTTAGGGTTTGGGGTTTGGGGTTTAGGGTTTAGAGTTTAGGGTTTAGGGTTTACGGTTTTAGGGCTGTGGGGCTAGGGTTTCAGGGCTTTAGGGTGTTAGGGTTTTAGGGCTTTAGGGTATTAGGGCTTTGGGGTTGTCGGGTTATAGGGTTTTGTTGCATGTTTTTAGGGTTTTAGGGCTTTTGGGTTTAGGGTGTAGGGTTGAGGGCTTTAGGGTTTTAGGTTTCTGGGCTTTTGGGTTTTAGGGTTTCAGGGCTTTGGGGGTTCAGGGTTGAGGGGTTTAGGGTTTGAGGGGTTCAGGGGTTTAAGGTTTTAGGGTTTTAAGTTTCTAGGGCTTTTGGGTTTTATGGTTTCAGGGCTTTGGGGCTTTAGGGTTTAGGGTTTTTGGGGTTTAGGGTTTTGGGGTTTTGGGCTTTTGGGTTGTAGGGTTTCAGGTGTTGGGGTTTTGTGGATTTAGGGTTTTAGGGTTTCTGACAACCCTAAACCCACAACCCCCTGCTTTTTTCCTTGCACGTTACAGCTTTGGGCTATGGGGGTTGACCCGAATTATGGGAGCGGTCTTCAGAGTGATTAAAAAGCCCTAAGCCCTAGATCCTAAATCCTAAGCCCTAAACCCTAAACCCTAAACCCTGTAAACCCTGTAAACCCAAAACCCTAAACCCTAAAGCCCTAAACCCTAAACCCTAAACCCTAAACCCTAAACCCTAAACCCTAAACCCTAAAGCCCTAAACCCTAAAACCGTAAACCTGAGCCCGCAGCCTGCAAGTGTGAGCCCACAAAGCCCTGAGCCCTAGCGCACGAAAGTCCCGAAGCCCTAAGCCCCAATCCCTAAACCCTAAACCCTAAACCCTAAACCCTAAACCCTAAACCCCTGAACTCCCGGAGCCCCAACAAATCCTCCGCCCCATGCATCCACCCACCACGCAGCCAAAGCTGGTAGGGCTTCAGTAGGTTTTGGGCTCTTTGGGTTTTGGGAGTTTGGGGTTGGGTTTTGGGGGTTTTGGGGGTTTTGGGGGCTTTGGGGGGTTTTGGGTGTTTTGGGTTTTGGGGATTTTGGGGGTTTTGGGGGTTTTGGGGCTTTTGGGGGTTTTGGGGGTTTGGGGGGTTTTGGGGGTTTCGGGGCTTTTGGGGCTTTTGGGGGTTTGGGGCTTTTGGGGGTTTTGGGGGTTTTGGGGGTTTTGGGAGATTTGGTGGTTTGGGATTTTGGTTACAAGGATTGGAATTTTTGCTGTTCAGGAGGGGTGGGGGATGGGGGGTCGGGGTGGGGATTCGGTTTTCAGTGAATTGCCCCTAAACTTCCCACAGCCTCCTGTGGCTCCCTCCCAACTTTCCTAGGAGAAGTTGGCGGATATGGGCGTTCAGCTTCAAGAGGCGCCTTTGTACGGGCTGTCTAGGGTTTAGGGTCTAAGGCTTACGGTTGTTTAAGGTTGTGTAGGGCTGCATCCGATGACCGTTCGCACATACAGAGTACGTCTTGTGTCATTTTTGCGTGTATAGAATCCAAGGGAATATTGGAGGGTTTCCGATTCTAGGTACCTCCTTGGGATCCTTATTTTCACGGTGCCCCGAGGTTTTAGGCCCCAAAAGTCTCAGAAGCCAATATCCTGAGCCCAAAAGTTTGAAGGCTTTGGGGACTAGGGTTTAGGGTTTAGGGCTCCCCCACTTCTTGGGGACGTTTTGGGCTTGAGAGCTTACTGCGGTAGGGTTTCGTGTCGGCTGCCAGTAGCGGCTGCACGCGTTGGAGCCCCAGGGCTTGGGCCTTTGGGGGGGGTTTAGGGTTCAGGGTTTAGGGACTAGGGTTTAAAAGTTTAACCCTAAACCCTAAGCCCGAAACCCTAAACCCTAAACCCTGTAAACCCTGTAAACCCAAAACCCTAAACCCCCTAATCAGCCCTAAGCCCCTCAGACCTTACCTGTTCAAGGCAGTGGAGGAGAGCCCTAAAACCCTAAACCCTAAACCCTAAACCTAAACCCTAAACCCTAAACCCTAAACCCTAAACCCTAAACCCTAAACCCTCAAACCTTCAAACCTCAAACCTTACCTGTTCAAGGCAGTGGAGAAGAGCCAGCGGTCTGCGCGCGCCGAGAGCCGCGCGGTCTCCGCGCGCCTGGCCGCGGAGGTTGGGAGGGAAGTTGTTGGAGGGCTTAGGGTTTTCGGGTTTTAGGGTTTTAGGGTTTTAGGGTTTTAGGGTTTTAGGGTTTTAGGGCTTTAGGGCTTTAGGGCTTTAGGGTTCTAGGGTGTAGGGGCTTTAGGGTTGTAGGTGTTTTGGGGGTTTGGGGTTAGGGTTCAGGTCTTTTCAGGGTTTCGGGGTTTTTGGGGAGGGTTTTTGGAGTTTGAGGGGTCTAGGGTTCAGGGTTAAGCTTTTTTTTGTTACTAGTACTGGGTTTTTGGGGTTCTTTTTTTTGCTTACTTTTTTTGATTACCAATGTGGGTGATTGGGGGGGGGGGGGGGGGGGGGGGGGGGGGGGGGGGGGGGGGGGGGTTTATACTTGGCACAATGGCGAGGAGGAGGCTCATGCATCTATAAGAACCCGCGGTTACGTTTGGATGCTTTCTTAAGGAGCTGTTAGTACCTTAAACCCTAAACCCTAAACCCCAAACCCCAAACCCCAAACCCCAAACCCCAAACCCTAAACCCTAAACCCTAAACCCTAAACCCTAAACCCTAAACCCTAAACACCCCACACACCCTAAACCCTAAACCCTAAACCCTATTCAGGGCTGTTAGTATCAGGGGGAACATCCAAAGGTCGTGGGCTTTCGAGGGCACGGCTTGAGCCCTGAACCCGCAAGCCCAACCTGCAAGCCGGATCCCTAAACCCTAAACCCTAAAACCCTAAAACCTAAACCCTAAACCCTAAACCCTAAACCCTAAGCCCTAAGCCCTAAACCCTAAACCCTGGGTTCAGGGTTTAGGGTTTAGGTTTAGGGTTTAGGGTTTAGGGTTTAGGGTTTCGAGTTCAGGGTTTAGGGTTTAGGGTTTAGGGAACAGCCGAACCCTTGAGCCCTAAATCCCGACACCCGTTGAAGCCGAACAGGAGAAGGTCAGCGAGCTGCAGAACGAGCTGGACTTGCAGGCTGCTCCTGGGGATATTCTGGGTTTAGGGTTTAGGGTTTAGGGTTTAGGAATTTTTGCAGAGGTCAACCCTAAATCCTAAATTAGGATTTAGGGTTGACCTCTGCAAAAATTCAGTGGGGTGTTCCCCCTTTATACTAACAGTCCTTAATGTGGTTGAGAGTACCCCCCCCCCCGCATTATAATCCCTATGAAGGACTGTTGTATAAGGGGGAACATCCCAATGGGTTCACTTCGACCAGTGTCCTTCAACCACTAAACGTCAGCGTCTGCTTCTGTAGAGTGCCGTGCCGATCGCCAGCGGTTGCTTGCCACATGGGGCCGTCTGTATATAAAGAACGCCTGGCTTGCCAGAACAATTTCGACCACGAATTCATCTGGGGGTTTGGGCTTTAGGGTGTTGAGATGCTAACCCCCACTAA